>BMAU01005648.1:0-87500 GCA_019973935.1 Trichonephila clavipes
TCCCTCAATCAATATGAGTTAATGAGTATAACTTCTCCGAGAAGTCATTTTTGTTGGGTACTATAACTTATTTGTATTATTAGTAGTAGTGGAGCAATCAATTTGTCTCAATATTATATTAAATTCAAACTCTTAAAATAATGTCTCTTGACTTTTTAAATAATAAAAATGGTTTAATTCGTGAATCTGCTTGAATGACTTTTTAGATAAATTAGGACAAATAACTTACTCCGATTAAGTTTTTCTTCTTGTTGTTATTTAAAGACTTAATCAAGTTCTTAAAAGATTTTTCTATTTCTTTTCTAGTGAAAATCATCTTATTTAGAGTTAATATCTCTGAATTTATTCAATTACGACCCATTAAAAATTGTTATAAAATAAATAATTTTACCATTTCTTAGCTTTATTTTATAACAGAAATTTGTAAGGATATCTACACATATAATATTAAGGAATAGATTTATTCTCGGAACAATTTTTTTGTTGGTGTAAAATTATTACATTCTCAACTTTGCTAACGTTAATTCACTAATATCATTTTTTTAAAAAAAAACAACATTTCAATTAAAATTACATTTTAATGTTCTACTTACATATTTGAATCAATTCCTGTTTCGTATAAAAAATATCTCAGCTTTTGTCTTCTGTACCGAAACCCTAAACAATTTTTCACATTTAAAAAAGAGCTTGTATATTTATAGACTCTTTCTGAATTTGAAGAAAGCAATTTCATAAATAAAGATTATTATTTAAAGAGAGAATTGTACTCTTAAGTTTGACCATTTGTTCTGAACTAAAGGGTGTTTTTTTAGAGGTATAGAACTTTAAATTGCAATAAAACAATGATGTATTATTCGATTGACATGAATTTTTTTTATTCGAAAGATAATCTTATGGCATTACATTTTAAATATGATTTCCGGCATAGGACTGCCACGGCTGGCTCGGATGTAGTCCAATCTGGACGTCCAATTTTCGATGACTTTTTCCAACATTTGTAGCCGTATATCGGCAATAACACGGCGAATGTTGTCTTCCAAATGGTCAAGCGTTTGTGGCTTATCCGCATAGACCAATGACTTTACATAGCCCCACAGAAAATAGTCTAGCGGTGTTAAATCGCAAGATCTTGGAGGTCAATTCACAGGTCCAAAACGTGAAATTAGACGGTCACCAAACGTGTCTTTCAATAAATCGATTGTGGCACGAGCTGTGTGACATGTTGCGCCGTCTTGTTGGAACCACAGCTCCTGGACATCATGATTGTTCAATTCCAGAATGAAAAAGTTAGTAATCATGGCTCTATACCCTATTCCACCAGCCCATAAAGCGCACCAAACAGTAAGTTTTTCTGGATGTAACGGTGTTTCGACATACACTTGTGGATTAGCTTCACTCCAAATGCGGCAGTTTTGTTTGTTGACGTAGCCATTCAACCAGAAGTGCGCTTCATCGCTAAACAAAATTCGCTTATGAAAATCGGGAACAACGGCAATCGTTTTGGGCCCATTCACGACGAATCTACGCCTTGCTTGATGATCGTTTTGATGAATTGCCAAACCCAACTGAGAATAAATCACTTGACAGCTGTTAAATCGGTCGCCATCTTGGAAAGTAATGCCAACTTACACTTCTATACCTAGGAAAAAATACTCTTTACCTATCTACCGGGTCTACGCCGTAGGCAACTAAACCAAAAAAGAATTATCTGTGAGGTGTGTATTATGAACTTTTTACAGTTGCCGTTGCTGATTTGGACAAGGAAGAAGGAGTTGCCACACAATACCTTCTGGAAATTTTTTTTGCTCAGTTTTTCTGGTTAACGCTTCTCAACTATCTTTTTTCTAGCCATATTACAATTTTATTTACGATTGTCATTTAGAATATTTGCAGTTTTTCATGATTGTCTGTCTTAAAGATGTTAAGATGGCTGGTCTATTTGGCACATGCACCATAGCCTTTGAAATCACTAGTAGCGATTTCTCATAGAGTGTCAGACTCCTTATGGGGGGAGGGATATCCAACCAGTAGCATTAGTCTGTGCTTCCATATGGTATTTTATTTTCCAGGTCACCTCTAAGAAAGAATCTTCTTATGGCCTTGTTGACTTTTGGGTGGAAGGATTGAGATATAGCAATTTGAAGTGGCTATCCTCCGGAGCATAGACATGCACCTTGCCGTGTGTAAGATATCAGGGTTGAAAATGAATTCGTTGCCTGGGTAGTTGGTGAGTATTTGTTAATTTTGTCATCGCTAATTTCGATTTACTGGTGAAGAGTTAGCCACATATAATGTTAGTTCTATTTAAATCAGTCTGTTTTTTTTTCATATGTGTGTGTGTGTACTTGCTTCAAAAATCTTATGCTTTAAGATGTAAATTTTTTATTTTACATATAATTTTGAAATAATGTTTGTTAAATGTTTCTGAATTTTGATGACACTGTGTGATAAGTTATTGTCTAAGTGTGTAACAATTTAGAATTAATTTAAAATTTCGCAATCATACTCCCCCCCCTTTAAATCACAGTTACGAATACCCTCTTTTCTTTACATCATAATACGGAACTCCAGTTTCATTTCATAAGGATTAAAACAACATTTTAACAAATTGATTGTTTTAGTGATTGTTTTTTCCTATCTAAATGTATGAAGGGATAATTTTGTCTCTTTCGTCGAATGACTAATGTAACTCTAGATATCATAAAATTCTCTCTCCGGATGTTTAAAATAAATTAATAATTTTTTGTGTAATGTACTCTTAGTTTTGACACAACTACAATATCTCAATTAAAAAAATAAACACATTATATAAACATTACTGTTCATATACACACAATAAGTATAAATATTTATAATGTATGAAATTATCTAGATATTCAAATATCTTAAACCAAAAGGTTAAATCTAGTTTTTCAATTCCTACTAATAACTCACACTCTCTATATATTTATTTATTTATCTTGGTGAGATTTTTTCAATCGTTAATAAAATACACTTTAAAGCGCTCAATTGAGCTGAAATTTTATATACATGATTATTTTGGATGACAATACAGTAATTTAATTATAATTAATAAAAATTAATTGATTAAAACTAAATATTCCAATAATTATAAATACAGCCACGTTAGTATAATTTGTGGCGACTTAGCGACCTTTTTGGCGACTTGGGACAAAACTTTAAAACATTTATTTTTTTCTCACGTTTTAAAGCATTCAGTTGAACTGAAATTTTATATACATGATTGTTTTGGATGACAATACGATATTAATATTAATATTTATATTTATATTAATTGTAACTATTTAATAAAAAGTAGCTAAAATAAATTTTTTTCTTTACTGATCTAAGTACGAATTGACTTAAAAAAAATTTATATTACTTGTTTTACGTTCGAACAAGACAGACATGAAATAATTTTATCTTAACGATCTATGCGCTTTTTTTCATAATATGAATGAATTTAAGGAAAGAGAAGAAAATATAAGACACTAAATTAAGCAACTGTGTTTTTGTTTTGTGTGTGTGTGTGAAACAATATAAAAAAAATTTAAGTCAATTCCTACTTAAATCAACAAAGAAAATTTTATTTTAGCTACTTTTTATTAAATAGTTACAATTAATATAAATATGTATATACATAGGACAGAATCACAAGATTAAGTGGTCATTAATTTTTAGTAATTATCATTAAAGTATCGTATTGTCATCCAAAACAATCGTGTATATAAAATTTTAGTTCAACTGAATGCTTTAAAAGTGAGGAAAAAACCTTTTCAAGTTTTGACACAAGTCGCCAAAAATGATGCCAACGTGGTTGTATTTGTAATTCTTTAAATAATTAGTTTTAATCGATTAATTTTTATTAATTATCATTATATTATTGTATTGCCATCCAAAATAATCCTGTATATAAAATTTCAGCTCAATTGAGCTCTTTAAAATGTATTTTATGAACAATCGAAAATTCCACCAAGATAAATAAATAAATATATAGAGATTGTGAGCTAATATATAGTGTGTAGGAATTGAAAAAAAAAACTTTACTATGCTGTTATTACTGTAAAAATGTAACTAATTATTTCACGTTTCTTATAGATTTATTTGTTTCTGTCTCACAAATCAAACTGTTCAATGTAATATTATCCCACTTCTGTTACTAAATCAACTGCCTCGAATGTGTCACGGCGTCGTCGGGACTGCAGACGTCTCTTGCCTTTGGCATTTTATTCACAAGTATTATTTAAAAGGGGTAAATAGAAACTGACCGCAGCAATCACGTGTCATTGGCGCCAGCCAAAATATATGATAATCTTTTTTTCCCCTCCGTGTAATACTAATGGGGATCAAATGTCTTTGAAAAATCCTCCTGGAAAACACACCTCGATTTTATTCCTTAACTAGCTGTTATACCCGTTCTTCGCACAGGTGAATTGAAACATTAAACCAGGGGTGGGCAGACTATTCCAGGGTACGGGCTACTTCTAATTTTTTCAAGGCTTTGCCGTCTACCCAGTGGTGTAGGTGTAGTGAGTTAAAAAAAGAGAGTTACAATGCAGTCGGGGCTTCATTTTACGAACCTCTATTTCATGAATTTCTCTATGTAGCAAACTTTTTCATGAAACCACGAACATTTTACGATTTTCTTCGTAAAATAACCTCCAAGTAGCGAAGTGCATTTTCTATTCAACGAAATTTTTTCTTATGATTCGATTTTTTTCTTCCATATTTTTTGAAATACTGTATTCACTCGAATCTAAGCCGCACTTCCGCCCCCCTCCATGTTAATGCTACGGAAAATCGGGTGGAGCTTAGAATCAAAGAGAAAAAAATTTGTTGGATGGGGTATTTGGAGCAATTACAACTACCTGTATGTATTTAAAATTTATAACACTGATAAAATAACTAAATATTTACTCTTCTTATTAGTTTTCCTTTAAAATTTATTTTAATTTCGTAAAATTTTATATCAATAAACCATTTTAGACTTTTTTTCAATTTTTACAAAATCTGATTAAAAATTTTTATGCGCGGTTTGAATTCGAATAAATACGGTATTTCTAGACTTTCGTATGATTTAAGGATTATTCGGTCTTAGTGAAGGTGGTCACCCCAAAATGTCGTGGCGGTCTACTGGTCGGTCGCGATCGACCTAATGCCCACCCCGCCATTAAGCAATACAGATTGAAGGATAAAGAAGTTTTTAATGAGTTAATTTCACATGAATTGCAAATTAAACAAAAAAAGCTTCTTACATATCTCAGCTGAACAAAAAAAAAACCTGTTTGTTAAATTTTAAGTCTGTAGATTGAATAGCTGATAAAAAGAATTTTTTTTATCTATAACTCTCCGTAACTCGCTTGTAGGTCGATTTTTGAAAATACCTTTCTAAGCTGATATCTGCTCAGCAAACGTAACACATTGTTACAAATTGTGTGTAATGAACGCTTAAAATAGTATAAATAATTTATAGCTGGAAGTGTAATGCGTTAATATTACTTTTTGTTGTATTTATTTTATGTTAAAATTGTAATCAGCCTCACACTCCGCCTGTTCAATCTTTTGCAGTTCCTGGCGTAGACAAAACAAAATGCAAAGTTTTGCTTCACACATAAAAGATAGATATATGCTGTCGCGGGCTTTTTTGCAGATAGCAGAATTTTTTCCTACTTTCTTGACAATTATCGTTATATTTTGGACACTCCACACAATATCTTTATAAATTATAGCCTATGTGTTATTCTGATGTATAAGCTATATTATTGTAATGTTTCATTAAAATCCCTTCAGTTGTTTTTGCGTGAAAAAGTACCAAACATCTAAACAAATTTTCACGTTTATAATATTAGCAAGGATTCTGGGGGTTTTGTTCGAATTGAATCAGCATAAATATTTGTAATGCTATAAATAAGGTGCTAGAAAAGTTTATGATACGTATATTCCGAAATATTTAAACATCATAATACACTTTTCTAATTTTCGGTTTACACTTTTTAACTAACGTTATGAAGATATGTTTTTCTTAAATATTGCTGTATATCCTGATTTTAGTTGCTCTTGGAGAAATTGTAGTGCAATACTCTATAAGCAGAATTAAAGAATAGGAACTAAATTATAATTAATAATTCAAATTAACTCAAGAGTTATTGATGTGGAATAAAATTGAAATAAAACAAGCAATAAAAAAAAATTAAGTCAATTCTTACTTAGGTCAACAAAGAAAAATTTTATTTTTTAGTTACTTTTTATCAAATAATTACTATTAATATAAATATGTTTATACACTCATGGGCAAAAAAATTAGCGCACCAAGAAGTAATTGCGGGATCGTAACGAAACTTAGCATGATGGTACATGTCGGGGAGATATGCAAATGATTAGAAATGCAGCGTGATTGCGCTTTACGCATAGTCGGTAGAGGGCGTTTAACGTCCTTTTCCGTGGAGTATAAAACAGGTCATCAAAGCTTGTTTGAGTGTGCTGAATCGTTTACAAAGGAAGAGCTGAGGTAGAAATGCCATTACGCCGATTTCGATGACAATATGAGCAGCTGTCGCAGTTTGAGAGGGGGAAAATCGTCGGCATGATGGGTGCTGGGCGGTCAGCTAGGCGAGTAATCCATTTGGCCGCTCTGATTGTGTTGTGAGGTGTTGGGACCAGTGGATCCGAGAGACGTCATTTACACGAAGACCAGGGTCAGAACCCCCTAGACAGACCAGTCGTCGAAAAGACCGCCACATCGTAAGAAATGCAAGCGTACAGCCAACTTCTTCATCGGCCGCCATCCAGGCACAGGTAGCACCTTCATTAGGTGCCCCTGTGTCTTTTCGAACCCTACGAAGGCGCCTAGCTGAAGGACATTTGGGATCGCGGCGCCCATTACGTAGGCTGCCCTTGACGCTCACCCATCGACGCCTCTGTTTGGAGTGGTGCCGCGCACGAAGAAACTGGACTGCAGTGGAATGGAAACAGGTCGTCTTTAGCGACGAATCCAGATTCAATCTCAGCAGTAATGTCAATCATGTTCGTGTTTGGAGACTCCGTGATGAACGCCCCAATTTCTGCCTTTACTTTACAGCGACACACCGCTTCCACAGCTGGTGTGATAATATGGGGTGTCACTGCCTGTGATACACGACCACCCCTAGTATTGATCTGTGACAGCCCAGTGGTATGTCCATGGCATCCTGCAACCACATGTGTTGCCACTCATGCAACGACTTCCAGGAGCCATTTTTCAACAAGACAACGCTAGGCTTCACACGGCAAGGGTATCACAAGACTGTCTCCGCACTGTTTCTACCCTTCCTTGGCCTGACTGATCCCCAGATTTGTCTCCAACTGAGCACATCTGGGATCATTTGGAACGGTGAGTTGGGCATCCCACGAATTTGAACGAACTAGAGGCAAAGTTACAGCAAATATGGAGCGAACTGTTTCAATACTTCATACAAAACTTATACGTCGGAAATGGCCGATCGCATCGCGCATTCGCGCTAGAGGGGGTGCAACAGAGTATTAAATCCTCCGCTCCTTTGCCTTTTTCTCCGAAGTAAATTATCCTTTCTCTTTGATTTTCTAATCATTTACCTATATTAAAGTAGTCATTACGTATGTAAAATTTCGTTTCATTTTGACGACTCCTTGGTGCGCTAATTTTTTTGTCCGTGAGTGTACACGACAGAATCACAATATTAAGTGACAATTAAAATTTATTTATTATCATTCAAGTATCGTATTGCCATCTAAAACCATCGTATATATAAAATTTCAGTTCAACTGAATGCTTTAACTCTAGATTGCCCAAGGAAGTCATATTGACTGCTTTTTAATTTCTATTAGAAAAACAATTACATGTAAATATAATGCACAATTTCATAAAATTTTGTAGAATATGTTTTTTCAAGTGAAGTAAATTTTTTTATTGTTAATATTTAGTAATAATTTGTTAACTGACTGTAAATAATATTAAAAATATTAAAAGGTATTTTTTTAACAAATTTCTTTACACATTAATAATTCTTTCTCAATGCAGTCATTTGGACTGCTTTTGGGCAATATAGGTAAAAACTAAGTTTCAGTCTTTCCAGTGTTAAAGTGCGAGAAAAAAAATATTTTGATGTTTTGATCCTAGTCGCTAAAAATGAAGCTAACGTGGCTGTATCTGTAATTCTTTAAATAATTTGTTTCAGTGAATTAATTTTAATTAATTATAGTTAAATTACTGTATTGTCACCCAAAAAAATCATGTATAGAAAATTTCAGCTCAAATGAACGCTTTGCAATGTGAGGAAAAAACCCTTTAAAGTTTTGACACAAATTGCCAAAATGATCGCTAAGTAGTCAAAAATGATACCAACGTGGTTGTATCTGTAATTCTTTTTGAATAATTAGTTTTGATCAATTAATTTTTATTAATTATAGTTAAATTACCATATTGTCATCCAAAATAATCGTGTATATAAAATTTCAGTTCAATGGAGCGCTTTAAAATTTATTTTATTAACGATTGAAAATTTGAACAAGATATTAATAGGGAGATTGTGAACTTATAATAGGAACTGAAAAAGAAGAATTTGTTTGAAATTTGGGATTGAGATCGGGGGGTTGATTCTTTAATGAAATCGCACTTAGATGCTAAAAGAGGGCTCTAGGTTGCGGACTTCGAACATTTATACCATGGTCACGTGACGAGGAATTTGTTATGGAGAAAAAAAAATTTTATCCTTTTTACAAAATGTTCTCCTTCTGTGAAAAATGCTTCTATAATAATAATATTTTGCTTGTATATAGCTCAGACCTCTCTACAGAGGCTCAACTATAATTTTTGAAAAATTCACATTATACATTGAACCCCAACCCATAGAACCCATTGAAATAATTATAGGCGTTTTTTTTCTTAAAATTTCTCCCGTCTGTTGTCGTTAAATAAGGATAAACCCACTTCTAAGTTATATATTTCAAAAATTCTAGTTGAGTCTCTACAGAGGTCTGAGCTATATACAGGCAAAATATTATTATAATAGAAGCATTTTTCACAAAAGGAGAATATTTTGAAAATCTGTCATTCTATGTTCATTTTTTGTCAAAATATTGTACTTAAATAAATTTTTTTTGTAATAAAATATTCTTAACAATTTTATTAAAACAATTTTATATATATTTTCTAATCTAAATGACACTAAATATTAAAAATATTATCCATTTATACGCTTTTGCAAAATCACGGTTACGAACGTAACCGGATACCTTAAAGAGAAAATTTGCGGTAACGAACTTAACTAAAATCAAACAATGGCTAATTTACGATTAATATGTGAAACTGTTTTCCTTGTTTGATACTGAGCTCTGATTCTTTTAAAAAATCAAAGATTTCAGTAGAAAGGAAATAGTATACAAATGTAATAAATTCTGTAAATTCTCGAATTCGTAAAACTTTGTTTCCTCAAAATCAGGTAAATTAAACAGGTGAACTCAAGAATTTAGCACTAAATTAAATTTATTTACCTTTGATGCATTTGGTATTGTATGAAGATAAAATATTGAATATGAGCTGCTTCCTTCTCTCAAGTATATCTTAACTAATTCTTATTTTTAAACACATAAAGTTATGCTTTTTATTTATATATTTATGTTTTAAATTGATGATATACATATACATGAAAAATACAATGTACGCCTCTTTAACAGTAACACACACACACACACACACACAAGTAATATAAAAAAATTTTAAGACAATTCCTACTTAGATTAACAAAGAAAAATTTTATTTTAGCTATTTTATATTAAATAGTTACAATTAATATAAATATGTACATATATATATGACAGAATCACAACATTAAGTGGTGATTAATTTTTATTAATTATCATTAAAGTATCGTATTGTCATCCAAAATAATTGTGTACATAAAATGTCAGTTCAACTGTGAATGCTTTAAAAAGTAAGAAAAAAAAAACCTTTTCAAGTTTTGACACAAATCACCAAAAGAGTCGCTAAGTCACCAAAATTGATGCCAATGTTGTTGTATTTGTAATTCTTTCAATAATTAGTTTTAATCAATTAATTTTTATTAATTATTATTATATTACTGTTTTGTCGTCCAAAATAACCCTGTATATAATATTTCAGATAAATTGAGCGCTTTAAAATGTATTTTATGAACGATTGAAAATTCCACCAAGATAAATAAATAAATATATAGAGATTGTGAGCTAATATATATATATAGTAGGAATTTGAAAAACTTAAATAGCTTGCACTTGTGTTTACAAGATTCATTCACAACAATGCAGGAAGCGACGAATTTCAAAGACGTACTCAGAGGCTTCAGCTTCTTTGATACACTGTTGGTCGCACAAAATGCAACACCAAGAAAGACCAGAGATATCACAGCGAAATTTATTTGGCAGATAACATGTTGTACAAAAATCAAACGATTAAAATTACAGGCTCTTGTGACGTGTGCATTATGATAAAATCAGTAGTTAGTGTAGCCGTCATTATTGGCTATAACCACTGTCGCATGCCTCAGCATTGAATCAAAGAGATTTTGGATGTATCCCTGGGGTACAGCAGTCCATGTGACTTCCACATATTGCCAAAGATGATCTGGTGTAGCAGTGGTTGGTGTATCCCGAACAAGTCGTTGTGCAAGCATGGACCACACGTTTTCGATTGGCGATAGATTAGGAGAACAAGTCGACCAAAGAAGTAATTCAATCTGATGGTTAAAGAACTCTTGAACATTGCGTGTCCCGTGAGGTCACGCATTATCCTGTTGGAATATAGCTGGTGGCAAGTATTGAATGTATAGGAGGACCACAGGCTCCAACACCTCAGAGATGTAGCTCTGGCTGTTTAGTGTACCGGCAATGCGTACCAGAGAGGTTCGGCAGTGAAATCCAATACCATGCCAAGCCCTGATATTGGGTGCAGAACCAGAGTGGCGATGCATAACGCAACAGTTCAGCAGCCTTTCACCACGGTGCCTCCAAACACGAATCCAACCATCGTGATGTTGCAGCCAGAAACGGGATTAGTCAGTAAACACAACGTCGTTCCATTCCATTGTCCATGTCCGCCATTCATCGCACATTGGTAGAGCAAACGCCTGTGGTTTCCAGTCAAGGGTAAGCGAAGCAATGGAAGCCTTGCGGACATTCCACTCTGCTGCAAACGGCGTCGAATGGTACGAGAGGACACCGAATGATGCGTAACAGACTGAATCTGTTGTGTTATGATTCATGATATGGCTACGCGTTCCATCACTGTCATGCTTACAATCCATCTATCATCACGGGCAATGGTGCAAAGAGGTGGGTGCGATCGGCCCCGTCGGTCCGTCATTTCCTTTTGTATCCAGCGAGAACTGTGATCCGCATCACAGTTACTTTGTTTCGTCCTACACGTTGACCGATTTCTCTGAAGGATAATCCGCGATCCCTAGAGGATACTATTTTTCCTCGGTCGCATTCAGAAACTTCAGAAACATTACCTATGTCTTTCACAAGGCATAGGTAAACAGCTTACGCCAAAACGAATCCCCGTACGCGGAAAAGCAATTGACGTATTTCAAATCAACAATCTATTCTTCCCTTATATAGCGCTTGCGGGTGGTGCTACGGTCACTCGTGAGGTGCATCCGCACTGTAATGCTAATAATTTACATGTTTCATCGCAACCAACACATGATGTAAATTTCACATGGTTTGCATGCTTTCTTCAGGGTGTTACATTTTGTGTGGCTAACAGCGCAGAATTGCGTTTAATTTACTATAACATCATCGCTTGCAGCTTACCGCCTAGGTATGAAAAAGTCTTTAAATGTAAAAGCAAAATTTTGCTGAACTTAAAAGCCACACGAATAAAAATGCAATTATATTTTTACATTCTTTTAATATTCTAATAATGCATGATTATTTATCTTTATAATAAAGTAACAGATACCTTTCACTTAATTTGATTTATCGATTGGTATTAAAAAGACATTGGCCATAAAAGGAGGATTAAAACGGGAATTTTACAAATAGTCCCTAAATATATTCGATAACATGTACACAAGTAGATTTTTTAGACTATAAAATTCACCTAATCCGTCTAAATACAAACAAGTCAATGAAGCCCAAGAACTACTTGGTGAACAATATTTTCCACTCTACTGAAGCACAATGCCAAATCCCTCCTGCACCAAGGCATTCATCTCCCACCTCCCACAGTTACCTCCATTTACCAGATCTTCAAAAGCAACCTAATCACAGTATACAGCAAAAAAATTCTATTTTCCTCTGCATAGGTAACCGTTCTGGAGAAGTACACATCATTTTTCATCACCCACGTAATCAAAACCCATTTCTAAATCCCGTTATCCAAAAACTGATACCGACACCGAATCAAAAGAGAATAGGAACCCTCAATTTCTTTTTCTTTTCCATTGAGAAACTCTTACCGGTGACTCCAAAGAATAGGGAAACTCCTTGCATCCCCCATAGAAAAATCCTCCGGTGGGGTTCGGAAATATTACTCCGGTGTAGATCCCACTTTATCGATTTTCTGGGTCATTGCTTTCTAGCATGCATCCCCTTTTTCTGTAACATCCATCAGGCATAAGACTTGTAGACAGGTGTTTCATGGGGCATGCATGTTAGGGAAATGAAAGGATATGTATTTTGTATACTTTTTAGAGTTTTATTTCTCTCCTTTCAGATGATATTTAGTATAGTGGGTGGGTGTCTATGACACTTTTCAATAAAATTCGACAGTAATGGAATGGAAAGTTTGATATGTCTTTATGGAATGTAGTTCTTCAATTTTAGTGTTGGAAGTTTTGTCACCTGCTAAAGATGGGTTGTTCTGTTCAGATGGAAATATGTTGGAAAATAATACCAAGAAAAAGCCCCCTTTAATGGAGAGTATGTTGAAAAGTTTTAAAATGCACTGAAGTATGAATATCAATACTAAATAAAAACCATCACGGCACCAGAAAAAAAAGAAGTGTTTTCCCCCCTTTTGCTATATACATGATAAAATGGAGGGATATACATTAGAGTGGATAGCGGTTATATAAAGAAAAAAAAGCGTTATTAATCTGAACTTACCTATGCGGAAAAGCTGTTCTAAAATATGGAGAATGAGAGAAAAATAATTAATATATATATATATATATTATTAATACATTATTTCAAAATTTAATATTGTCACAAAGGGGTTGAATTTTCAAAAAAAATTGGAAGACTTAATTATGGTTAGATGATTTTACTCAAAGTAAAGTTATTTTTCTATAATATTAATAACCAAAAGTGATGAATACTAAGGTGACCAACCGTCCTCCCTTAGGGAAAACAGTCCTCCTTTTATAGGTTCTGTCCTTTCTCGAAAAGAGTGTCCTCCTTTTCAATATTTTAAAACTGATCTGTTAATCTCTGTATTCAGAGAGGAACCAAACATGCTTCCAAAATGTCTAAGAATGGCCTGAAACAAATATCACAGGAGATAACAGTTTTCAATGGTATTTTTTGACTTTGTCGTGAGTAAATTAGGCAGATATAGAAAATTACGTTGAGTTTTTATCGAAATAAATGCCTGATATTAAAATCGATTATAATTGTCTGTTTGAAGTAGAAAGTAGAATGAATGTATAGTTAAATTCTAATAAATTAGAACAATTGGAAAATCAACATGCTGAGAAATTGGTGAAAGATAGGTGAAATTATTAAAACCATTTCAAAAATGAACACATTCCATATGAAAATGTAATTATTCTTGTTGAATTTACGTTGCGCTGTCCTGGAACTAATGCAGCAGTTAAAAGAGTTTATTTCAGTTGGTAATGATTTTTGTGAAGTAACTAGTGAGAAATCACAAAATTAAATGCTAATATTTTAGTTACAGTGTTTACCATAAAATTCAGTATGAAAGATATTTTTTGCCCGAACTTTCCGATCTATTAGAAAATGGTATCTTGACAAAAAAAATTCATTCAATGGAAAAATACTATTTTAAGATAATAATTAAAAAGAATGTAAGCGTAATCAGCGTTTTTTTGTTTGAATTAATAAAACGTTTCTCATATACTTAAGTTGTAATTTTTTTTCTTAAATTTTTCGTCCTCCTTTTCACTGGTAAAAAAATGGTCACCTTATGATTACTGATAAGTAAGTACTAAGTAGTACTATGTAACACTGCAACATTTCCTAACCCCAGCTCTCTCCCCGTAACGTCGAATCAAATTAATTCAAGCTTTTTTCCGTCTTCCGTCTTATCGTGCTCTGCTATTTTGACAGCAGTTTTTAAAAATTTAATACTAAAGAAGTCGTTAAATGATGTTTTTTCTTATAACTATTTAGTAAGCGTCCTCTCATTGAAAAAAAAAATACTGGTTTTTCCGTAAAAGTTACTTTGACAAATATTTAAACCTTGCCTTCTTTGTGGTAGTACTTAACATAAAAAAAATAATGTTTTACTTTATTTCTCTATTTATATACTAGAGAACATCCTTTACCCATAGATAGGTTTTGAAATTCTGAAAAAAAAATTCCGATCCACCAAATGCACATTTCGTGTATCATTTCATTTTGTTTTTCCTGTCAAGTGATAATTAATGAATGACGTGGATGTTTATGATATTTTAAAATGAAATTTAAAAACAATGGAATTTGTTCTTTCAAACTATGCATTTTTAGGAAACGTGCTTCAACTTTAGAGTTGGAAAATGTATCATTTGTTACAGACGAGATATCTTATTTAACCTGAAAATCATCAGTAAATAATGTTGGGGCAAATTTTATTTGTTCAAAAATATGTCGAGACTTAATGCTGGTAGACTGAAGTAAAAATATATTACAGCCTTTTAACACGAGATTAAGGTTTAATGAATAACAATACTTGAAGTAAAGTACTCTTCTTTTCAACTATTGGAACAAGAGGTTTCTTACTATTTTAACATTCATATATCCACAATTACAATGGAATATGTTTGAATCTGACTGCTTAATAACATCGGACAAAAAAACTACACGAGAACTATTGGCAAAAGACTTCTTAATTTGAAGCCACGGCACCTGAGGCAGCACCCTCTCTCCGAGCTTCCACATCACACCAATTGTAGGCTTCCATCAGATTTAATATGCATCAGCCCCTCTACGCGGCCGGTTATCTGTGGCAAAAGGCTCAAACTCATGACGCACCAGCTACGTGACCACATCCATTAGGCTACAGCGGCTTCAGAGGACATGCTTTAGAACGAAAGTTTTTTATACACGAAGCAACGGCTAATAAATTTTAAAAATCCAATTACTCTTTGACAAAAGATAAAAAAAAAAAATCTATCGACATACATTCATGTATCGGTGACGATTGTTTACATTTCTTATAAAAGAAATCAGAAAGAAAAATAATAATTAATTTCAGTAATCGAACATTGCCTAAGAAATTATTATTTGCTTAAATCTATAGTAATTTCCAAGACAGAGAAGACTGAAGATGGCGCGTGAACTATATTTTTTTTATTTATTTCATTAATTCGAATTCCAGTTTTATATTGAGATTGTAATTCATACTACAAATTAACGCCACAAGTCATTGAGTACATTTTGAGATTCCTCCTAGTTTAATGTGAACCAATATTTCGCAACTTATTATGCTCAACATTCTAAAACTAGATATATATATATATATATATATATATATAAATTGGGATACAATCTTACTAAAAATTAGCCAATGAAGTTATATTTTATGTATTAAGTTTGTGAGACTCAACCTTCTTTCTCTGTTGTTTCATTTAGTATGATTTTATTCTGCTTCAATGCTTATATTCCTTCGAGCAAGCAACATACATTTTCCAAAGCTATTATTTCAAGTATATTAATAAATGTATTGCACTACGCCGTCTATTTTTATACATATAATGCTGTTAGAAGGAATCGAAAGGAGAGTAAAAGATATAGTTTCACTTTCTTTTAAAGCAGCAAACGTATATTTAATTCAAGACGTACTCGCGCGCGTGCGTATCTGAATTTAGAAGATTATTATCCGTAATTTATTTTTGGAAGTGTGCTATATATGTTACAGTTTACATTTACTGTCCTGTGTTTAAATTCTATTTATCTAAAATCTAGGCTTACTGTATTTAATCTTTCGTGCAGAGAGCTAGCTTCCTGCAAAATTACTCAACCAAATAAAAAAAACTGCTTACTTCTTAGTTTGACTTATGTAAGCTTTTCGCTTCTAGAAATCTGAACTGATTTATAAGTGTAACCAGGGGCGTAACGTACACCCCCGCAAGCCCGCACCCCTTCGACTTTGTCATTACGGACTTCTTTATTACCGTAAACAGTCATAAACTAGTTCAAATGATCCTCATTCAAAGGGCACGAGTCTCCAATATTTTTGAAATTCGTACTAGAACAAAAATTTTGAGTAAAAAAAAAAAAGAAATTCATTAAATTCGTGTTTATTTCAAAATCTTGTAACTGAAGTCCACGTATAAAAAGAGTTGGGTGTATTTAAAAAAAATCACAGTCAGAAAATTATTAAGTTTGTGATACAGGTAATCCGCTCTACAAACGCTAATCTGAAATGAATATAGGACTGGAAAACAATAAAAATACAAAAAGTAACTAAAGTGTACAACTGTCATTTGAAAATAAAAAGCCTAATGAATAGACGAAATAATCTATACATTATACTATATGAGAAATAAGAGAGTATTTTGTATAAATGAAACATATTTTGATAATCAAGGTAATTCCAAGGTCTTATTTCGAATGTAAAGCACGCGTTTTACATAAAAGCTACATTATACGGATTTCCTCTAATGTATATATTATACAAGCAATCCACCCGAGAACACATAAAGCGCGCCTTCTAAGGCCAATAAATCTATTTGTGTGCTTATGTATCTCTTGAAGTTTTACTATGTTTTTTTCTGTGTCGGAAAGATTGAATTGAAATCTAATTCGAAGCTCAGACCTTCTTTTTGACAAGTTGGCGTAATTCGAGAACAGAGCAGTCAAATTTGCATTGGTGCATGAAAAATTTATTTGTTAGCGAATCTTAAGCAAATTCAAAATGATAATGAGATAAAAATTAGTTTTCAAGCTCATATTGTGATTGTTGCTTTTATATAATGAACTTCTCGAGTATTAGAATGAATCTTGATTATAATCTGGATTTACTGCGAAATTTAAGTGTTTTATTTAATTAAAATGAATCATTTTCGGAAGATAGTGTATTCAGAATTATTTACAACAAATAATGAGATAAAATGGCAGTCGTAGATCAAGTATATTGCACGGATTTAGATTTATGCAAATAAATTTTTTGTAATGTAAAATACATTGGCTTTCATATATGAAATGAATGTATCTCTCGCTCCCCCCTTTTGTTCCTCACTTTCTTCTCTTCCTTACTGAACTATATAGATATCTCTTAAATATTTCAAACAAAATCACTTGCTTGTGGTTTTCCTGAACTATTTATTTCATATATATCAACCTCTTCTGAAATTATATTTCAAATGGAGATAATATTTTTAAGAAAATGAGAATTTTGCTTTTTGATTAGAATACAAGAGCAATGTTAGTTTTTAAAAATAAAAAAAGGAATTAAAAAATTCACTAAAACAAATACATTGTTTGATTTTTCATAAATGGATCATCCACAAGACTATCGCCAAAAGCTTGGAAAATTAACTAAAATACTTCTATTTTAAATAAATCTATCAATTGAATTTACGAGTTCATATATGTTGTTATCATGAATGAACGCACATTTTAAAGCAAATATATAAAACTCACGATACGAGTTGAATAAGTATGTTGGACGCTTTTTAAAGTGACATTTTCGCTTATGAAACTATAAGATCGCAATTTTGAAAAAAAGTGCGGCAGAAAATACTTTTAGAAAGTAATAAGAGAAGTACTTTATTATTTTTTATTTTGAAGATGGTACTTTTGAAACAGCCTTGAATACTTTACAAAGCATATATGGATGGGGAATGTTAAGGTTGAAGAAGCACGTGTATGGTTAATGCTGTCTTTGTTAAATGTTCTAAAGGACAAAGAACGAAACACGATTTCAGACAGAAAATTGTCTGGATTCTCATGAAAATTTGCGACGTCGTAATTCGATATTATCTCTGTTTACAATGCCTTTTTTTTTCTAATTCCTAAATATTCCGCAAATAAATATTTTTTTATTTTAACGTGCAAAATGATTCCTTAGTATTTACGATAAAGAAGACAAATTGCGAAACATACTTTATGCGAATAAAGTAAACCTCTCAACTAAAAATTAATAGTATAAAGTATGCTGCTCTTTATAGGATAACACAGCCCCAAAATATATATTGGAATACTTGTATATCTGAAATAGTTGGTTCAAGTGTAGTATAGGGGGGCCACTTGGCGCAGTCCATTTTTGGCGACTAAAAGTGGTCGCCAAGGTACTTTTTTCGGAATTATTTATTATTTATTTTAGAATGAATTCGATACCTCACCATGACATTTAGATAAAAATTGCCAAATCCGAAGTGCCCCCTACTACACTGGGTCTAAAAGCAAGTGACCCCCCCCAGATAAAAGTGCTTCTTATACCGAGGTAAAGTTAAAGCTTTTTTTGCTTAATGTTAAAGAATAGCACCCGAATTCGGAACATTTTTTCAGTTATAAAAGAAATGAAAAATTAATATGATATTCTGGCTTTATTATCCTTTAGAGAGAAGCATTTTTTATCATACTTCCCATTTTTAACCGAGTTGATTCATTTTTTCTGGTATAAAATGTGTTTCGCATTTTTTATCCTATACCGTAATGTTAAGCGGGCTTTGCCTTCACATATTAAAACAAAAAAGTAAGTATTCATGGAATATTTTGAAATTTTTGAAAACCCTATATTGTTAACAGAGGTGCGAGTTACAATATTGAAAATTTTCATGGACATTGGGTCATTTTTCTGTCTGAAAATGTGCTTCGCGTTTAGATAGAGCTCTCGTACTTTTACCGAAGACAGCTTTAAGTCACGGTTTTGCGCTAGCTCATACCAAAACAGTTCTTGGTTTTAATTATAATTCTATTTTTACATGATAAATTAATTCCTGATGAATATTTGTAAAACAAATTCGTGTAAAAAATGCATTGCAACTATAGAATAGAAGACTTTCCAGTCGATGCAAATGTATCCGATTTCGATGCATGATGCTCGATGAGTCTAATGAGCTTGCTTTACTCGCTAAAGTTCAGCTTCGTACTTAAAGTGATCGCTGACGAATAGTTTTTTTTATGAATTATAGCCAATGTAGATTCATTAAGGGTTTTGTCAATTTGAGTATGCACTTTTTCTCTTCAAAGAGTAACGTCTAGTCTGTCTATACCGATTATATACTAATCAACTGGAGGTTCAAACATCAGTTTAATGCCTTCTTGTGTATCGTTCTTAGTTTTTTTATTCTTTCATCTTCCAAAATCGGTGTATTTGGTATCGTGAGCTCGATGCCTTGATATTAGCAAAAAAAATTTTTTTTCAATTCGGAAACAGCTACACACGGTTTTAAGAGATAGTAATAAATAATTGCCACTCATGAAAGAATGATAACCATAGAACTACTATTTTAAAAGTAAGCTTTCTAAAATAAAACATACCTTCATGTCATGAAGGATATTTTTTTTCTAAAATATAAATGACTCAAGCATTGATAAATAGTTATAATCGGTTAAACTAAAGTTTATTGAATATAGGTGTTTGCAACTTTTAATTTACATCATTTATATAGATTTTATTAAATGAAAAAATAAATCTTTGAAATAACGGTATTTATTACTTGCATAGGTAAAATAGTTTTGTTCGATTATTTTCCGTATCGAATTCATGAGTTTGAGAAAATTTGCTTGTTTTCTAAAAAATATTTTAGCCCTGGTCCATCAAAGTTCTTTTTTCCAAATTTGCTTCTTTCTTTCCATGTTCTTTAATTACTTTTTTCCATTGAATCATACTACCTTAAGAACTCCAGACTCGCGACACTTAAGGTAATTCAATTTGTATCTTTTTCATTACTTTATCACACTGCTTCTGCTATAAAAAGAACAGTTTGTGTGACGGTGCTCCAAGAAACGAATCCGATTCACAAGAAGCCATTCCTGGAGCTTATGATCTCCATCTTGCCTATCAGGTAGAAAACGATGCGGGATTTTCTTTCCAACCCCGTTATTACCCTGTTAGATAATCGTAGAGGGCCCTTGTAATGCTCTAGTCCCCCGTTCTATCTTCAAGGCAACGCTCAGTTACCCCACAAGGGGGAAGCTTGCCAATCGAATCTGCAACCCCTGAATGAACCTGTCTCCTGCCAACAGTTGCTCCTATTCTTCAATCATATACCCCTTGTCTACCTCCAGGGGATGTGTTGCTTCAGAGGGCGAGTGGACTAGGGTGCGAGTAAACAATTTATGTGGCCTCTGAGTATTGACCCAGAGAAAGGGGATGTTAGGAGGTGGTCATTGAGGGATTCGATTGTTCAATTCTATGCATCGAATTGCAGAAATGATTAGTGAGAGTTTGTAGGCGTAAAACACATTTTCGTAATGGGAATAGGTATTATAAAGGATTTTGAAAACTCATGATTAATGTTTAAGGAGTTCATTAAAAGAGAACAGTTTGAATACCACGATAAAGAGCTTTGGTCTCTGTTTAAAATTCTGGTTAGATTTCATTAGAAAAAGGAAATAGGACAAATCATTTTTCAACTATTTTAAGAGATCATATCAATCTAAGTGAAATTCAAGGAATATAAGATCTTTTTAATTATAAGAGAAAGTTAAGCTAAAAAGAAATACTTTTGAATTCTTCTTGCCGTGCTGGAAAAAATTGTTAATTATTTTTTTCAATGCTATATTTTGTAATTTTTTCAAAAATGTAATCATCTGTACATAAATTTCGCTGTCTCCATTTATAAACGCGTTCTTAATTTCCTATAAAAATTAAAATTATTAAATTCATTAAATTAGTTTTAAAGGCCTAATGGTTCTAGTTTACCGATAACTTTCTAAATCTCATTTGTAAGAAAACTTAATGTTATAACTGTTTAAAAAAGAACTTAGATTACATTTTTCTTCTGAGAATAGAATGTTGCAGGAATATACAAACCTTAAATATGTAACCAAACATTTCCTAATTGCTTTTAAATGTTCAATATTGTTGTTAAGTATAATTCGGATAAATATTTAAAAATACGATGGAGTAGAACGTCTGAATCTTATATTCTATAATGGTCATATTAATTTAATAAAAAAAATTATTTTAAAAATAATTTAAAGCTGAAAGGCTATTTTAACAGTCCGGTTATTTTGAAAAGCAAGAATTAAAAATTATAGCTGTAATAGGTTTTAATCAATACTTTTGGATTTTTCAAATAATGCATTTCGAAGTAAAATTCAGACGAACAAAAATTAAAAGAAGCGAAGCATTCAGATTTCTATTGCTTTCATTTTTTCAGAACTACATTTAAATCTTAATGACTAAATGCATGTTTTTTTACACTTTCAATTTTGAGGGATTGCAAAAAAAAAAAAAAAAAAAAAAAAAAAAATCATTTAACCAATCACAATTAATATTTTAGTATATCAATTGTGTAGCTTAATTTTAATCCCTATGGCTTTTCCTTTTGTGTATCAATATAATGGAAATATTAAAATACTCTTCCATAATAAATATAAATCATTTGAATTAGTATACATAATTTAGTTATTTAAAATGAATTCTAAAATAATAGAGAGAATTAAATGGAAAACTTAAAATTTATTTATATTAGTTAAAAACCAAGCTGGTTTATACTCTTCCCTCCCCCTCCCACTTAAACATTTAAAAAATACCTGAAATATTAAAATATTTCTATTTTATATTTTTTGAGAGACGTAAGTGAAGAATGTACTGTATGTGTCAAAATACTATCCATTGAAAGTTTATTAATAGAAGATTAAATTATGTTTATTAGATCAACTTTTCCTTGCTAAAGTATTTTTATATAGCCTATTTCAGTGATTCTTAACCTTTCGATCGCCGTGGCCCCCATTTATGTATCAGGCTAACAACACGGATCTCTAAGATTTTGAACTCCCTCCCTGACTCTCAACACATGGCTTAGTGCTTTAAAGATTCCTGAATAGTCTTAAGACTACATCTTTATTATTTTATCACTTCTTTTTTCCTTTAAGAAAAAAGTTTACTTTCAAATAAATAATGTGCTTTATACTGTATTAATTAAAAATATTATAAAGAGAAGAATTATGCTACATTTCTTTCACAAGTGCTATTATATTAGGCGTAATATTTGAAATCTGCTATCTAAATTTTGGTTTCACACTTTCCGGACGATTTCTGTACTTATTTTTGAGATAAAGAAGTGAAAATATTCTATCATATAAATAAGTAGTTTAGAAAGGCATCAGAATTTTCAGAGCTTACGGGAACAATTTCGAAAAATTTTAATGCAAGTAACCCCAAAATTTTGCAAGGGGTACTTATTCTTGTAAATCAATTTTCTAAAAAAACTAATACCCTTGATCGATATATGTGTGTTCTAATATAGTTTTTTCATTGTGAAAATTCAGTGGTACAGTTTAGAATGACACATCTTTTTCAGTTTGTAAAGCAAGGAAATCTTAACGTTAAAGGAGAGAACTTCACTGACCCCCTAGAAAAACGCTGAGGCCTCCTGGGAGTCCGCTGACCACAGTTTAAGAACCACTGGCCTATTTTATATATTGCTTTTATTCGTGTCCTTTAACTTTAAATTCGGTATTATTCATAGGAAAAAATTTAGATAATCCCTTCATTTTTAACCTATTTTACATTTGCTATCAAGTCCAAATCCACAAGTCTAAGAAAGAAATGCTGCAAGATATAACAGACTCTTTTGCTTCACTTGCTGTCTTCCTTAACTCACTATGATCCAAGAACTGATAGAGAAAGAAATCATCCTATCTTGAAGAGAGAAACCAATCCTTATTTTCCCTTCATGACTTACGCTCTCTTCATCTACGCATGCCACTAGCCGAGTTCCCTACTGATCATCACCTACACCCATCAGGCGAGAAGAAACAAAACATCACCATGGTGCCATTAGCTTTTATGGTCCACTCTCTCCTCAACCATATCTTTCTGGACAAGCCCTTCGGCTTACGCTACTGTCCTTCACACCGATTCCAATAACCGCAAAGCCCCCCTCCTACAATGCATCTCCACCCTAGCTTTGTTATAGAGTATCGACCAGATGAGGGGTTGGGTTCATTGAAGACCCCTCAGATGCGATTCTTGGTAGTTTTCTTCCCCACATGGTGGATATTTATTTTTTTCTATGCTTCCCTCGTTGATGGGTGGCGGGCAGTGCATAATGCTCATTAGCACATTTATTACAAACAGAAATAAAATAAAAAGTCCACCCCTAGGGTCTTGTTACCCGCGATAGTGGATGTCGGTACCTATTGTTGTCTGATATCGTACATTCCAAGCGCAGGATGGGAGAAATGTTTCAAAGAAAAAAGGAATATTAAATTAAATATCACAGAACGAGTTTTTTTCTGCTCTTTTATTCTTCAAGGTTTAAAAGGAAATTGATAGAAAACCCTTTGGCATTTCTTGCATATTCAAAGATTAAAAGGTAGAAAGAGTTAAACTAACCAACATAACGTGACTCACAAATAAAAAAAATCTGAAGTATATTTTGGTTCTTTTGAAAATTATATATTACATGTATTCCAAAATCACTGAAGCAAAAATATATCTATTTCTTCCGGTAGAAATAATCTCCATTTAATTTTAAAATAAAAGAATGGAAGAAATACATACTAGTTATTTCTCCTTTTTTTAGTTATGATATCTGTATGATATGTGATGCAAAACGAATCAGTTTATCAAAAACTATATTTATACTACTTTTACTACTTTTTATGCTGCTAAGGGCCTTCATATTTCCGTTAAAATAATGAGAAATACTAATTTGCAAAACAGTGTAGTTAAGAATAGTATTGAAAGTCGGAACTAATTGTTAAGATTCTCTAAAATTAATTTAGATGCGTGGGATGGCCCCGTAAAATATGAAAGTTATATAAACAGGATGAATCACTATCAGTACGATAAACTTGTATGAGAGGTAGGGGACACAAAGAAAAGAACTAAAATAAAATAGCTTTACAAGACCACGGAAGTTCTTTCGGTACAAACTAGGGACACAAAAAAAAGAAGACAAGAACAGAAAATAGCAACACTTTAGTGCAACAGAAAGCATTTTAATGATATATTTAACACATTAGTAAAAAGTACACATGCTACAGAAGGTGTTTGAAATTTCGTTCACAAGCACTCGCGCTTCATTATAGCAAGGATTACCTTCCATTGTGAAACATTCCTGGGTGTCTTGAATTTCGCTGGCAGCTACCAAGATGCGGGTAACTAGGTATTCAACTGATTCAAAGGAGGTCATGTACATCAATACTATAATATCCTACAGAAAAAAAATCCAGGCATGATAAACCTGGGGAATTAGCAGGCCAAAGAACTGGACTAATCCAATTATGTCTAAAGATGTCATTTGAGGGCCAGGGACGTCTTAAGGCATGGGCCAACAGGGCTCGAGCCCAGGGCATCGGTCACAATCGGGGCCTCATCTCGTTCTCGACTCAACCTTAATAAAATAATGATTCGAATGATTTCAAAGGTCAAATGTTTTCTTCCGGTTGTATTCTCCGAAAAACTAGGAATTTCGGACGATATGTCAACTGGCTGCAAGGAATGAACGTCATCCATGTATAGGCCTATGCCTACCATCATACACCTCTAATTACTCCTTCAGTTAAAAGGCGGCTATCAGTCGAGTCGGTTTGTGCGATTGTAAGTTATGCACATTTATTTGTTTCGGATCATCGTTTGTACGAGTATTTGACAACGTATGTTATGTACTGTCTATTGTTAAGGGTTATATGTGGGGACTATATGTATGTAGGGGAGCAGTGCCTGCTTTTGCGTAGGGGCCCAGGGCCTCAAAAAGTCTTAAGATGTCACTGGCTAACGGATTTCTTTGGTTTAATGGGGAAAGTCCCATAATCCTGGAATCCCAAAGAGCAGCGCAGTGACTGAGGAACATGTACTTCTTCGATAAATTCTAGCAGAACTTGCTTCAAGAAGATCCTTAATGCTTAGACATGCTACAAATAGTACGGACTCATTCGGCTCTTTAGAAGTACCCTCCATTCGGTGGATTAGGAATTTTCTTGTCGTTTTACTTTCTTCTCATTGACTGTTCTGTATTCATAGTAGATCTTTCAAAGTATCCATTACCACGTAATCTTCTGTGCATGACTGGTATGAGGAGCAGACCTGTTATGGAAACATTCTTCGAAGTATTGTTGAAGAGTGTGTTACGATCCGCAGCTTCATATGTGAGATGCATGACGGCCAATTCAGCGCTTGAATATTTGTCCACCCTACTACCTAAGTGACAGGTTCTCAAATGTTATTACCATTTTAATATTAGTTACAAGCGGGATCAATGAAGTGAGCGCCCGTGCAACAGCGTTTGTTTACGCATGAAGAAATCATTTCCATCACCGCAATGCTATGTGATTCCGAAACGTCCTAGTGCATGCCCGTGCCTAGTGCCTCTTTTTGTAAGTGTGGTGGTGTGATATCTTTATAAACTAGTACCAAACATCACGCAAAGACGATCGATTTGGTGTGTTCGATTAAGTACTCGCGTTCGAAACGGAAGGTACCCAGATCGAACCTGGGTACCTTCCTACATTGGTGACCCTGGCCGTGCAAAGGAGCTACACCCTTCACGCGCCGCAGTCGTGGTGCTATCTGTTCGCCGCAAAAGCAACTAAGCCGTCAGAAACAAATGACGCAATTAAGCCGTCACACAGAACCGTCTCACACAAATGACGCAATTCACAAGCCGTCACGCACGAATGACGCAGCCCACAAAGTGACGGTACTGCTCACATGCTCGCCACGAATATAGTATGGTTCGTTCACCGAATCACTGGCACGGGGTATGTGGGGGTATGATATCTATATAAACTAGTACCAAACATCCCGCAAAGACGATCGTTTTGACGTGGTTGATAAAGTACTCGCGTTCGGAACGGAAGGCACCCAGATCGTACCTTCCTTCCTACATAAGTTTATTGCATTGATAGTGAATCACACCTTGTAAAATGCATAATTGAAAGTCATGATTTCTTTTAGATGTAGTCGAGTCCGAAAAGGTTTAGGAAAGCAGACTGATCCCATACTTGTTTACTGAGGTGATAAAATAGTTTGGAGATGACACATATACAGAAACAAGGAGGCCCACACAAAACATAAACGCAGCAGAGACAAAAAGAAAATGCGCAAGTACAGCCTAGGATGTGTGTGTGTGGGCAGAAGTGTTCTCTTTCATTAATCAAAACTCTCAACTTATTCAAATCTTCGATACTTTGAGAATGTTTTAAAACAACAGTCACCAACCGTTGGTCAATGAAACATTTTTGATGATCCGCAGAAAAATTGGGACATTATTTCTATTTTTTTTCTGAAGAATCTGTAATAGATTTTAAATAATTAATCTGTAACTGGTTCTATTGAATAAAAGTCTAGAAAAAGATCTAGTTTTGAAAACTAAACATTGGAGAACTCAAGCAGGTAAAAGGCTGGCCTGCAAAAGACTTCTTGAGAAGGCCAAGGCCCACCCTGGACTGTCGAGCCACTGAGGAAGGAATCTATCATCTGTGTTGTCGTTGTCGTGTTTTTTACCCTGAGAACATATGAAATACAAGTGAAGAAGAACGGAAAGCATACAATACAACCGAAGAATACACACATTTATTACAGATGATGATCCCAGCATATAATAAGAAGGGGTGCGCTGCTTTCCTTTCAAGACGGGAATCCATCACAGGTGAAAGATAGAATTCTTCCCCGAAGAAAATACACAACCATGTCTTACTTGGGATTCGAAGCCAAACCCATTTGGTTACAAGCCGAGGGTCATAGCCACCATACTGGCTTGGCGACATCTATAACCTTTAATGGATTCATTTCACATTAATAAAGTAAAAGTTTTCTGATTATTGTTATACAAATACATCTACCTTTTTTCTAAATTCATATTAGTGGGCCACCAAATATAACATTTTAAATGTAGTGGTCTATGAAGTTCTGAAGGTTGGCGACCCCGCTGCTCTAACAAATCACATTGAATCTTTAATTCTTTACAAAAGTCTGACAACGGGGACTTATTGAGAATTAAGGTTTCAGTAAATTTAATACTCCTGATAAGCGGGTAATTAAAGAGAATTGAGGATAAAGCGATGTCTCGGAGGGATTAAGGGTGGAGGTAACAGGTTTTAATTTCATACTTCAGGAAACGAAAAAATGTATATATCGACCAATGACCAATAAATTCCTTACTTAAAACTGTTGATACGTGAAAAGGAAATCAAAATTCTTCTATAGAGTTCATATGACATCAATCCTATTTTAATGTCTTGAATTCTAAAAATATTTCAAATGATTAGCAAAAATTCGAATAACTCTAGAGATATTTCTCTGATATTTTCGGAAGAATTTTACTATTTATTCAAAATTATGCTTGAAGAATAATCAAAATCTTTAATTAAACAGAAACGCATACACTTATGATCATACTAAAAGAAAGCCTTTTCGCAAATTTACCATACTCTATATAATCAAATTTATGTACACTCACAGAACAAGATAATATGATTGCTTTTATAATTTTTAAAAAGTAAACCCTGTTATTCTTTTAATTTTTTTGCAATAAAAATTCATTATATATTTATAACGTTTCATATGATCAATCAAATATAGTACTTCTTATCCTACGTACGGGATCGTGATTTTGAAAAAGAGCATAGATGAGTATTTTTTTTTTTATATTTAATGTCCCCTAAATTATATAAAGTTGTTTTAATATTATTAAAATGAAAAATTATATCAATGCAATCCCCTATCATAAAGAAAGCTTCTATAATAATAATATTTTGCCTATATATAATTAAAACTTTTGTATGGAGCCTAACTAGGATTTTTGAAATATATAACTTAGGCATGGATTTACTCATACTTTTATAAATTGGAGTAAGGATATTTCAACCAAAAACACCACAGTTATCATTTCAATTGATTGTAACTCTAAAAATAATGTGAATTTTCCAAAAAATCCTCGTTTAGGCTCTGTAGAGAAATATTGGCAATGTATAGGAAAAGTATTATTATAGAAATATTTCCCATAAAAGGAGAATGTTTTTAAAATGTAATTTTTTCTTCATTTTTTGCCAAAAGATTGCATTTAAATATTTTTTATTGTAATAACATTCTTAAAACAGCTTTACATGTATATCATAATTCAAGTGACACTAAATACGTAAAAAATTCATTTATACGTTTTTGTAAAATTACGGTTCCGAACGTAGTCAGTAGGCTTAAGGTATCTATCTGACTACCGTAAAGTAATGATTTTTTTTTAAAACTGGCAATTTTTTTTATGATTTTATTTTATAGGTCATATTATTAGCTTTATAAAAATACCAAGTTTATAATTTTCCACTCACTAGAAAAAAAACTACATGTGTTTTAGTAAAAGCAGAGATGTCATAACTTTACATAAGATGTCAAACTTCAAAATGCGTTTTACTCGAAATGTGTTTTTTTTTCCGAAAAACTCAAAAGGGTACAGCGATTGCTCAAAAAGTTTTTTAAATAGTTTGCTGAAGTGTTTTGTGAATGTTCTGTGTAACAGTAGAAGTTATCAATCCCTGTTTTATTACAAAACTTACAGTCCTTTATGTGAATATAATCACTGCTTTTTAAGCAATTTCATATAATAACTAAAATTAAGTGCTCTAGTTTTTGTAAAAATTAAAATATTTCTTATCCTGAAGATCATTTCAAAAAGAAATAGTAAAATAATACATCAAAATTGAAAATTTTAGAATTTGTTCATTTATTATTTGTACAGTGCGGGCCCTGTTTATGTAATTTCTTGTCAAGTTTTACCCATTTTTTTCCCATTTTGTGAGAGGCTAACACCTCTCTCTTGGGCACCTAGATATGTGGGAGGTAGGGAAGAAACACTCGACATGATCCAATTATTCTATTTATTTATCACACAATGAAAAGACATAATTCCAACTAATAATAGTAAGAGAATGTCTCAATGCCAACTTCGAAAGTGGAACAACAACAGTAAAACACGAACGATTTGGAGACTATCAAACTTTATCCTTACCTTAATAAAGGATCTAACGTATCATATCCAATTTAATCTAATATCAATTCAATCATAGTGAACAATCGTCACTTTAAAACTTCCTCCTAATGAGTTCTTAATCACAATAATTCAAATATGGTACCTTCAGTAGCAATCTCACCTGATTCATCTCCTCTCCTACTCTCTATTCAAGCTAGAAAACCATAACTATATATAGTAAGTTGTCTTGAATACCGCGATTTTCTTCTTCCGAAGGGTTGGTTGTGAATGACGTGAATTGATAGCCCAAAGAATTCCCAAGAGGATTAATTGAAGGATCCCGTATAGATCCATCACAATTTTAGGAGTAATAATTTATTTTTCACTCCTTAATTTTAGCCTTTTTTTCTTTAAAATGTACTAAATTAAACTAAAAAGGACAAAAATAAAATCTCCATTCCTCCATTTTTTTTAAAAAAAGTTGTCGCAAGTAATTGGTTACCTTAAGGCTGTATCAGACTTGAAAAGTTCTTCATAACAATTGTCGTTAAAATATAAATCTTCACGGCACATCCTGATCTTCGAGAAAAGTTTCGATTGATTCTCTACTCACGTTAGAAGTCCAGATCTTTGAAAGAAGTAAGTACCGTTAAAGTACATCTTAATTCTACACTGAAAAGGCCTCTTTTCAATTAAGCCAAGACTAAAAGCGTACAATAACCACTCCCATACAATTCATTAGACCACATCCTTCCTCCCTCTTATCACACTTCTTCCACCCCATTATTCTTACTTTCGAAACACCCCTTTTCTTTATCAGCACATGCCCTTCCACGGCAAAGATTCACATCAATTAACACACCAAAATTCATAAAATTTCCAAAAGCATTAAAAATCTCACCCGTAGAAACTCTCGCCCTCAGGGTCTCCAGGGAACTTTCCCGTTTATCTACTTTATATTTAAGACTGGAAGGGAAAAAGGAGGTGGGGGTCGCGAAAAAGAATCAATCTTAATTATTCGCAACTCTCCTGGAATAATTTAACCACACCTTCCTAAAAGTAGTAAATGCCCAACAGCATTTTTTATCGCCAAGGGGGTTGGAGAGTAGAGAAAAAAACCATTACGAACGAAGCTTACGAAAGCAATTTCGAACTTAAGATATCGTCTTTTTTTAAGAAATAATGAGATACTTCGAAGCGCGGGAAATGTTTTAATAAGTTCTCCACGTCTAAGAATGGATTTGGTTCGGGAGTAATTTGACTTGAGTCGTAGTCGTCTCTGTAGAAGTGAACTGAAATGAGATGAAGTCGTGCCGTTGGTGGAAAAAAAGAATATTACATTTTCGCACGCGATTGGACAGTACAGGGAATTCTCCAGGAAATGTTTCATTCCACTTAAACATAGCAATTAGAATCATTACGCAAAGATAGTTTTCGATAAAGTGCTCTATAAATGCACAGATCGGGCATGGATTTTTATTATTCATTTGCTTTACTGCGTCATAAGTAGATTATTAACGAAATTTTCTTATTATATGTGTTTCGAATGGATGTAATGTATAAAAAAAAGTGTATGAACAGGGTTTTTAGGGAAATAAGAGTGGTAGAAAAATGTTAGAAAGCCTGGAAATCAATCAAATCAAAATAAATCGTAGAGCTAGAGAGCCTAAGAATTAATACGTTTCTAAAAATAATTCTGCGATTTTTTTACTCATTTATTTTTTAGTTAAGGGAATTAATAACATGACGTTTTTGACATAGAATTATTACGGGAGCTTTCTAGAAGAAGTGAAATTATGCAAATATTTTAAAAGCATCAACAAAGCAACGATTATCACAAAAAAACTTAGTGTTTGAGTAGAAAAATATTAATTTAGTTTTAAATTGTAAAATGTAATCATATATTAGAATAATACTCCAAAATTTATTGCAAAAAATATTATAATTAGTCATATAGAAGTTTCTATTTTTCAATTTAGAATTTAGTTTTCATTTGGAAAAAAAAAAATTTTGATTGGTAAAAAAGTCTTTAGAATGGGAAATTTTTATGGTCTTTTTTTTTCTTATTATTTTTGTCTCGTTAAATTAAACGCACACATGTCTGCATTGTATATCCTATAAGATAAACAATTAAGTAGTATAATTTAGAACTCATGACTGAAAGGAATTTTAAGTGTAAAATATATGTTGAAAAATCGATCTAATGCATAAACGCACACACTGGAATGCTATAAGTCATTGGATACCTTTCACGTGCAACTAACTCCCTTTTACCCAGCGAAGTACAACTAAACATAATATTGACTCAACAAGTCATCGGATGCCACTTGAATGAGTATTTATTAACTTCATAATCTAAAGAAATGCGAGGTGTATTCGATTCTCGTAATTTTGAATTGCATTCAAGTTATGAGGACGACACCTGAGTTAGCAGACCACTCTAGACTTCCCTACCATGTCGAGGAATTGGAGCCTCAACAGATCTAACATGCATCAACCCTTCTGCACTGTAGGCCTTTAAGGCCATTAAGACTTGAAAACGCCAAACACGAATTAGGGACCATGTCCATTAGGCTGCCGCAGGCAACGGAAGTCCACTGAAGAAATGTTCATATTCAGTCATACTGACTCTACAATCATCGAAAACGAAAACAATGCTGCCGAAACAGAATTTTTCGCACGAACTAGTTCTTTGATCATGTCCTATATATATTCGATGAAATTTCTATCTCACCTTCTAAGAACCCAAATCATTAACTGAAATGTCCCTGAATGACCTTCAAACCATTCACGAATGGTTTTGGTCGGTGACATGGCACATCGCCATCATGAAAAATTCTTTTTATTGGTTGTTGTTGTTAGGGAGCATAAAGTTCACGAATAGTTGCAAATGGTCACCAGATTATCCTTTAATATAACCAGTTCTAGTTAAAGCTTGATTTCGTTTGATCTGAGTACACAGTCCATTCAAAAGCAATTGATACCATTATGTAGCCACTACTAGCTTGCACAGGGCTTTTTGATATCTTCGATCCATGGTCTCGTGCCAACAACGATTCCCCGTAATCCGTTGACGTTTACAGTTGCAACATCTGTAATCATCTCTTCTGAAACAGGTTTACGCCAAGGCGAATTATCAACGACTCTATTTTTTGAACTACTTAACAATTGATTTCAAAGCACTAAGCGATTAAACCCCGTTGTGTAGCTTCTGTTGGATTCTAAGCTCAAGAGGATGGTTAAGATAATAAAACTTTACCAATAATGCGTGTTCTGGTAATGTGAGCCAGAACATGCATTATATGCACTGAGCATATTTACTTGAGCTGGCTCTCTTCAGGGGAGAATACAATTCTTTAGAGTTGTCTACATGCTTGTGTAGCCCAAATTACTGGCGCGGTTGTCGCATGTGAAAGCGTAAATTTGGCTTTGGCTTTGATACCAGTGTTTTATGCTGATTCTCGGTATAGTAAGCTACAACAGCGCCATGCATACCCCTATTGACGATTTTTGGAACTAAATTCCTTATGGAATCTTACTTTTCATGTTACTATTAGTCCATATCAAGTTTGGTGTCATTTCTGTTGTTAGATCGAGCTATTGGCGTCTCTGAATAGTGCCAGTTTTTTAGAACATCCTCCTGCATTTCTATATGAAAAGTATTTTCTTTTAAAAATTTCATGTTTCATCAATGTATAGCTTAAGTAAAAACGCAGCCTTTTACAAAAAGTTAATTTTTCATAAAAGGCATATATTTTGGCAACAGATAGCGAGTAAAATAATTTGACAACAATTTAAAAACTGGTTTGCAATCATGACCGACTTACTTATTAAGAATAGTTTCACTTTAACTTTTCATGCTTCACAGAATTTTCCCACAGTAAACGAACAGTAGCTGTAATATTTTGTTTCAACTGTTTTCGAGAATTTTTAATAACGCAAAGTAGTTTACTCTTTCTCTGCTCACTATTCCCACCCCCTTTTTTTCAGGATGTTTGTTTTAACTTCTCATGCTTCACAGATTTCCTGACGCATTCTCAAAATTTGAAGCTTCATGCAATCTTCCCTAATTTTGTGTCTGTAGCTAGTCAAACGAAATGTCATAAAATGCCGTTGAAAATAACCTTTTCTTCTTTTATTAATTGCTTCAAAGGCTGTCATTGTTTAGTCATATAATAATTCGTTATTGGATCATTTATTATAATACAAATTATCTGAAACATCTTTTGCCGAATTAATTTTTAATATTTTTTAAATGGTTTTATAGACATTTCTGTAATATATTCGTCTTAATAAATCGTTTGCTATTACTCTCTAACTAATAAATATATTCGTTACTAATTTGTAAAACTCAATTTTCAAATAATATTTCCACAGCTAAAATTGTCTTTGTTTTTATAGCTATGGTTATCTGATCTGTACCTTGCAATAAAATTTATGTATTAAAGGAGGGATTGGATAAGTTTAATATCGGGACTTTTATTTGTGAAAAAAGTTCAAGGAATATATTCAGAACGGTAGTCAATATTCTTCGTGGAAAATTAATGCTTGAAGAAAGTGAACGATCGAAAGAATTCGTCGAGAGAAAATATGATTTAAAAGTATATAGTAACGAAGAAAGGAAATATTATATATATTATTAAACTGGCAAAAATTTACAGAAGATAAATGGGAATATGATAATCTGTGAAAGAGCACGATATATATATATATATATATATATATTCAGAAGCGCATTTTTCAGATTTAAGTGTTGAAAAATATCCGTTAAATTATTTCTTGAAAACGCATTGTACTGAATTTCTTTCTTTCTTTTTTTTTTTTTTTTTTTTTTTGCAAAGTAACTGCATTGGATTACGAGAGAACAAAATTAGATTTCTATATAGTAAAGCAGCAAATGTAAGAGCATTTGTTTCGATAAATGTCCATCGAGTACTTTAATCAGAATTTTGCTTTCCCTACTCATTCGTTGAATGACAAAGCTTGATCCTCTGTTCTTTTTATTAGGCAAATAATATTTCCTCTTGTTCCTTATTTTCACAAAATCAGTATGTTCCTTTCGGAAACTAACACGGCTATTATAAGGTTTGTTGAGTAAAATTTTTTGAATTTTTAGTTGATGTGTAATGACATACGAAGTGTGACACAAAAAAACGAGACTAAGTGTGTAACGTGAAAAAAGAGTAGAGTTGGCAACAACAGTTGTGTTGACGTCCTCCCACACACCTCCTCTATCCATGTGGCCAGTTTGAACTTAAACGATCACGCCATTTTGGAAAACTGCGTCACTAAGCGAACATGTACAACTGCATTCCGCCGGAAAAATGTCTAATGTAAAAACTGAATGGCGAATCAACATTAAGTTTCTTGTGAAACTTAAGAAATCAGTTACGGAAACATTTCAAATATTAACTGAGGCTTATGGAGATAAAACTGCGTCTCGTGGACGTGTGTTCGAATGGTATTAGTGATTTTCAGGCGGAAGGGACAGCGTGGAAGATGTGGAGCGTGTTAGGAGCACAAGGTGGCGATTACAGACTAAAACACTGCCAAAGTTCATGATGTAATCCGAGGTGTCCGAAGATTTAAGTTTTCGTGCAGTGGTGGAGTAGGTTAATTTGGATAGAGAAGCTGTTCGACGCATTTTCAATGACGAATTACGCATGTGGAAGATTTATGAGAAAGTTGTTCCAAAAGTTATGTTCTAATGACTAAAAACATACGTGTGTGTCGACATGTTGGAACACATTGCAAACGAGCCAAATTTGTTTGAATCTGTCGCAATATATGATGAGACAGATTTTTACCTACTACCCAGAAAGTAAGCGCCAGTCGATGTAGTAGAAGTCTCTAGGATCCCCAAGACAGCACGCATTTCAGAATCAAAATTTAAGGTAATGTTAATTGACATCAATGGAATTGTTATGACTGAGCGGGGTACCAGTGGTTCAGACTGTTAATCAACACTACTACATTGAAGTACTATAAGACTTCATCAAAATATTAGGAAAAATGGCAACAGTTGTGGAGTGATGGATGGCTGTTGCACAAGGACAATGCACCTGCTCACAAGGCCTTATCTGTCAAGCAGTTTCTGACCAGCCAAAACATTACTGTGATGTAGCATCCTCCTTATTCCCCTGATTTGTCTCTGTGCGATTTTTGTTATCTCCTACAGTTAAATCTTGTTTAAAGGGAACCCATTTTATCTCAGTTGAAGAGGTTCGGGCAAAAATGGAGAATCTCCAAAGGGGCTTTCCAAAAATCTCGTTTTAGAACTGTTTCCAGCACTGGTGGCACCGAATGCAGATGTGTGCAAATGCTGAAGAGGACTACTTTGAAGGTGATAATGTCACAAAGCATTGATTCTGTAAGTACAATGATTTATTGGACCAGTCTCGTTTCTTTTCTGTCACACCTCGTATAGAGTCGTATAAGAGGTATCTTTGATAAATATCTTCAAAGTTGCTGCAATGAAATATAACTTTGATCTTAGTATGAAATAATTTAGATTTTTTTTCACCCAGTTTTCCCATTTATTTGTGTATATATATCATTTGGGAAAGGAACATTTTGTTGATGTAGAAGTGCTTTTAAATGCGGAGGGAATTTATTGAGAGCCGTTCATGGCGAATTATCCCATGCTGGTGTTTTCAAAAACGTAGGAGAGGGGGGTTCTTTCTGCTCGCTGCCTCCACTATGCTCTGGAGGTTGACCGCTGATGATTCACGGTTGGTTCGTTCCTTTCCCATTAATTGATGGAAATCTATTGTTAAAAAGTTTTAACAAGCAATTCGCGAAACGATCATTTGCAGTTTCTGTAAATAAAAGAAATTAGTTTGCTTAAATGCTTTGTATGCTGAAAATCATGTTTAAGAAAATAACATGATAAGATGATTTTATAAATCTAAAAATTTTGCTTTAAAGTTTAAGTTCTAGAAGATATTATCTACTAAATTTTTTGTAGAAAACAGTTTGTAGGAAGTCAAAATATTTGTTCTCTCTTTTGCTAGAACTCGTGTTATATTGGTAGATAAAAGTACGCTTAAAAAGATGTTCTTTTCAGGAAGTTCTTTTTCCTTCCTTTAAAATTCCCTTAAAATCGGCACAATAGCATTACATTTCATACTTTCTTTTGAGGATAATTCTGACACAGTATCGTTTTTGAAACCAATAACCCCAACAAGAAAAATATTCTTAAAAGAAGTTGCAATCATCCATCGAATTAAGTTGAAACAAGTTTCTAAAGTGAAAAAACAGTCCCACAGGCCAGCTGAAATTTCGATGAAACAAATTGAGAAAAAAGTATTCACACAAATACTGGTTTTCAAAATAATAAAGAATGAAAATGTTGCTAAAATTATTTTTATCTGCTTCTAGATTACTTTATACTTTTAATTATTAATTTAATTTATATTTTAGTGTCATATTTTATTGACACACTTACAGTAACTTACAACAATGAAAAAAAATAATCTCATTTTTAATATTTGCTAATTATATTTTCTTGTATTGAATATGTGTGACGAATCTATACGGCACCTTATCACTAATACTCTTAGGCGTCTTTGGGGATTGTAAATTCGCGTATATTTCCAACCAGCTCTGAAAGAAGAAAACGGGATATGCAAATGAATTAAGGTATTTAAGGAGAGCGTTGTAAGTTAGCAGATGGAAGGCTATTGAGTCAAGGGAAGTAGTGACGAAATTAAGAAGATTCAAGTGGATTGCGTGATTAGAGTCTGACTGTTATTAGTCAGCGAAATACCATTGGAAGGATTGATTTACCTGGAAAGAACGACATTATAGCCAGGTGATATTTGAAACTTAGTTTATCTGACCACAAGAATTAATATATAATAAAGTTAGTGTAGAGTTAATGAATGTTAGGAATTCAAGTTGCGTATATTTCTCGGTCAGCTTATTCCGGTAAACCCGTTCGATATTGAGCTTAGTGGTTGATTAATATCATAATTTGTGATTTAAATCAATATTAAAGGTAAATCCGTTTGACATAGACATATTGTTTAATATTTGTATTTAGAAGGTTGCTAATTGAATCAATTGAATAAATATAATTTGTTATTCTAAAAATTACGTCTGGTAATTTTTTGCCTCAATTCAATCTTAATGTCCAGGGTGGAACCTTGAGGGTTCTCACATATGTACTAGTTTTTTTTAAAACAAGAGCTTTTTTTTTCGCTCACCCTTTTTTTTTTGATGGAATTACGTCTTTACATCACGAGGTCTTGTATTTAAGTAATATTTTTTACTTACTGTAGTTTAATGATATTTGTTAAAGTAATGTTTGAAAAAGATCCACCCTACCCATCAGTACAATTCATACTCTTTCCAATATAGGATCTTTCAACTATTTTGGTTTAAAGAAATGGTTTAGTGCCTTATAAAAAAGACATCAAATTTCCTTGCGTAGAAAGATATACGTATTTCGTAAATGGAAAGACATTTCTGTAAGGCTCAATGGAGCTCAAGAATAGAACAGTTCTATAAATTTAGACCCGTCATTGTGTGTGTGTGTGTTGTGTGTGTGTGTGTGTGTGTGTGTGTGTGTGTGTGTGTGTGTGTGTGTGTGTGTTGTGTGTGTGTGTGTGTGTGTGATATTTTGTGAATAATGTTATTAATAAGACTTTCTTGTAGCTTTCTGAAAAATTTTAGTTTTTAGTTCTCTCTGCAAAGTTTTAAATGCATACGTGGATTCTGATTTTGTCGGTCTAAAAAGACATACCAGTTGACAATGATGTAGAAGTTTTATGTGAATGGCAGGAAAAATTGAATCAATTCAATTTGAATTAACACTGAAAAGTAAAAATTTCGAAACATGTTTGTAGCCGAGAAATTTATAGAATATAAGGAATTATTACCTTAAGGTATCCGACTACGTTCGGAACCGCGATTTTAAAAAAGTGCATAAGTGGATAATTTTCATGATATTTAGTGTCACTCAGATTAGAATACATGCATAAAATTATTTTAAGGACATTTTGACAAAAAAAATTATTTAAATATAATATTTTGGTAAAAAATTAACTTAGAATAATCTTTTTTTCCAAATGTTCTCCTTTTGTGAAAAATAGTTCTATTATAATAATAGCTTGCCTGTATATAGCTCAGACCTCTCTACAGAGGCTCAACAAGAATTTTTGAAAAATTCACATTATTTTCAGAGTTACCACCAATTGAAATAATTATTGGCGTTTTTTTCTTAAAATTGCTCCCCTCTGTTGTCGTAAAATATGAATAAACCCACTTCTAAGTTATATATTTAAAAAATTCTTGTTGAGCCTCTTAACAGAGGTCTGAGCTATATACAAGTAAAATGTTATTATAATAGATGCATTTTTCACAAAAGGAGAACATTTGGAAAAAAGATTATTCTAAGTTAATTTTTTGCCAAAATATTATATTTAAATAATTTTTTGTCAAAATGTCCTTAAAACAATTTTATGCATATATTCTAATCTAAGTGACACTAAATATCATGAAAATTATCCATTTATGCGTTTTTGCAAAATCACGGTTTCGAACGTAGTCGGATACCTTAAAGATAAATATTCAAAAGTCAAACAATTTATTTTGAGACTTTTTATGAAAAATGTTTACCGTGACAAATCACCGTGGGAATTGATAGGTTCTTTTTTTAATCCAATTATCAGCCTTTAAATTTGAACTTATGTTAATTTAGATAAGCTAGAATTCAATTCTTTATACATATAAGCAACTACATTTCTGTTGCGTTATCTTTTATACGAGCTAGATTTAATGATTTATTTATTATAATATAATGCTTTCATCAGGACTGCAAAACGAAACTAATTCGCTTCAATAAACTGAAACTTTTTTAAAAATCCATGACTCGATACAATCATTTTTAAATGATACAGCCATTAACTTATAGTCAATTATTTTTATTCTTATTCTGTCCGCAAATTCCCAAGTCAGTTAAATCTGCCGTTGACATTTAATGACTTTTAACTTAACGGCACCTTACAAAACTCCAAGCTTTGTGTAATAGAGTTCTCTCTCATTTTAAACTAATTTTCCAGAAAGTAATCATCCCATGAGCTTCAAATAACTTCGCCAAACCATAACCGCCTAGAGAAGAGGGGTTGACAAAAGAGGCGGGAGAGAGGCAATTACTCATTGCCATCTGGAAAAGGTTTACTCCTTTCCCTGGGTAATGAGTTCACTTTCTAGCCTTAATCCCTTCCTCCTTAACAGATCCCCGACAGATCTTGTTATCACTCCTCTACAACCCCTTCCTTTAAATATCACACCGTTGTGGTCACTCCTGGTGAAAAGTTGTGCAAGGTACAATGGGTTTTAAACTCAGGAGTGTGAATGTGGCGCCAATCCTTTTATATTGAATTCAGTGAAATGTGGAATTTGAAATTATTTAGGAAAGTTTCCGTATTGGTTGGAATGCTATCTAATTCAAAATATCACATCTTTGTTAAGCTTCATAAAATAGTTTTGCTTCCACGATTCATATTTAAGTTAATTATATAAAAAATATTTCAAAAGGTAAGTTAAAGCCCGTGACTTAGATTCAATACTTATCAACGTATAAGAAAAAACGGTATAATCAAAATGATTATTTTTCAGCTAATATATATGTTATACATAAATTGAAATGTTTGGATAAGTTCTATGTTCTATGTGTTCTTTCCATTGTTATAAATTCATAAAATTATTCCAATTTAATATATATATATATATATATATATATATATATATATATATATATATATATATATATATATATATACATATATATATATATGTACATACATATATATATGACGAATCTATACGGCACTTTATCACTAATACTCTTGGGCGTCTTTGGGGATTGTAAATTCGCGTATATTTCCCACCAGCTCTAAAAGGAGGAAACGAGATATGCAAATGAACCAAAGTATATAAGGCAGTGCTTCTCAAACTTTCAATACTAGCGCCCCCTTATCAATCACAATTTTTATCGCGCCCCCCTTATACATTAATAATGTACTGAATGCAATAATAATGCACTTTTTTTTTTCGCTAAAGCAATAATCTTAATTATATACCGTACAAATTCATGACAAGTATTAAAATTTGTATATGTTGCTTTTAAGCAAAAAAAATATTAAGTAATAGGATAATTATTATGTTATTTTTCCTTTTTCTAATTTTTAAACTGGAACATATTGCAAAATGTGATGGCTGCTTAGAAGACAAAATATAGGTATCAGCTTTTTTTAGAAAGAACTCAGTGGATCAATTTCTAATCATAAGCATTCCTCTGAAAAATTTGCTCTGTAAGACAAGTCCATGGGGAAGTCGCTAATACTTAAAAAAACTTGTTCTTAACTTAGCATTAATTAATTAGTTATAAAATACTCTGTGCAGCACTGATACATTAAAAGTATACCGGCTGAAGTACCCGCTCTTTGCACGAGTTCATTTATAAGAAAATAAAACATTATTGATATAATCGCTGAATTTTAAGGAGAGTAAAGCCAAGTGCGCAACAATGTTTACAAAAATGTAAAATGATTTTTTTAAATCATTGCTCAAATTATAATTAGTTTTAAGCGAACTGTAATTTTAAGCCTCACAGAATTAGCATTTAGAATTGAGGTTGAATAATGAACAATAATATAAAATTTCGATGAGAAATAATTGTATTATTTTTAATATTTAAAGTGAAAAGACTTCAACATGTTTTAAACCTGGAGCAGGCACGCACTCGATACTAATGGTCGAGTGGGGTTATTGAGCCATCCCAATCTTTTTTTTTATAATTATTTTTATAGTACACAATAAAAATCGTAATTCCAGTGAATAATTTAATTAAGAGAAAATATACTCACCTACTTTCAAGAACACAGAAAATATTTCGGAAAAAAAGTTATCACACTTGGAACTCAGTCAAAACAAGTACCTTAAGATTGTAAAAAAACGTTTGTCACTCCCAAAAAAGAGGGAGATATGTGACAAATATATTTTAGTTCACACGTTAAGACTGTCAAACAGGAGGATAGAGAGAGAGAGAGAGAGAGAGTGTGTCAGAGCCATTGGTAACAATTAAACAGTTTTGCCAGAATTACCGATTTCGTGCACTCTGTGCTCGGCGTGACAGCTCCGGAATAAAAGGGTATTCATTACAATATGGATGTTCAAAAAAAATTATGTAAAACGTTTTTCATTATATTTTTTATATGTTTGGGAATAACTCATAGAAATAAATCTTGGCCAAGTAATCCTTCAAAGAGCTCTTTGTGCTTTTCCAAAAATCATAAAAATATTTTACAAGGAAAAAATCGCAGCAGAAATAGTTTATTTGCAATTTCCCTAAATTAAAAAACAAATACATAAAAGCAGGGACGTAACTAACCGTACAAGTAAGTTCGAAGGTCAAACCGCAGCAACTACATTCTGCTGCCTACAAGCTGATGACAATAATATAACAGTGATGAATTTTTTATCTTCATAAATTTTTTTTTCGATTATGGGTCTGGGTTTTGTTTTTTCTCATTTTGGTTTGAAAAGAAACCTTAATAGAAGTAGGAGCTTTAATTTTTTATGACGTAATATCGCAGATATATAAATTATATCAGTGTAAATGTGTATTTTTTTATTATGTCAGAAAGTATTGTTTTACTTCATTCCATTAAATAAATTTTTTTAATCTTTTATTTTCGATATGCTCGCGCCCCCTTGTAAGTTTATCGCGCCCCCAGGGGGGGTGCCCCACAGTTTGAGAAACACTGATATAAGGAGAGTGTTGTAGGTTAGCGGAGAAGGCTATTGAGCCAAGAGATACATAGACGGAGCGCTAAGAAGAGATTCAAGTTGATTGTGTGATTAGTTTCTGGATGATTATCAGGCAGCGATCTACATTCGGACAGTTTGAGCCGACTGGAAAGGAGTGAAGTAGTAAAAGTCAGGTGATATTTAAACTTCATTTATCGGATAATAAGAGTAAATAAATAATAGTTAGTGGAAAGTTAATGATTGCTAGTAATTCAAATTGCGTATATCTCTCGGTCCTCTTATTCCGGTAAACCCGTTCGATATTGAGTTTAATAGTTGATTAGTATCATATTTCGCGATTTAATTTATTAGTAAAATTCAATTCCTTTGACGTAGACATATTGATTCATCTTTGTATTTAGAAGGTTGATAATTGATTCAAGTGAATAAATATTATTTGTTATTGTAAAAATGTCGTCTGGTAATTCTTTGCCTCAATTCAATCTTGGTGTCCAAGGTGGAACCCAGGGGGGTTCTCACATATAAATAGTACTTTTTTAAAAATAAATTTATCTTTTTTGAAATTTAAATAAGAGTGAAAGTATTATTTTTTCACCTTTAAAAAAGATTTGTTTTTATCTGTGTGTTTAGTAGTATTTTATTGAAACAAATTTATTGTATAATTACAATTGTAGTCCTCATTTGATACTGAACAAGAGATCAAATTTAAAAAATACACACATGAAATAATCTGTTTTTATGTGTATCTCTCTTATAAAAAGTGTAATGGTTAAAGTTGTATGTAATGAAAACGATAACATACTGATATCTAGGTATTGAAATTATTGCGCATTGAATAGTCACGTGTTTTAAATCTGTTTCTTTCTCTCATAGAAATATTTAGAAAAGACAAATAATGATGAAATATTTTTGTTTCAGTTTCATATAACTATCACAGTTACAATAAAATTTAAACTCAAAAACTTTAGTAGTCTAGAGCATTTTCTAGAAATTTTAGAACATTCTAGTTGTAAGTACATATCGTTATCTTTATTATGAGAAAATTTCAAAATAAAGAACTTTTTAAGGAATTAAATAGAAAAAATGTCAAATGACATATATTTTGTACTTGTACATAATCCATGCATAACAAAATTATTGATACATCATGCAAATGTTGTATAGGGATAAGAATATAAGTATAACCTACTTTCTTTGCATGAATGCACACATTTTGTAATGTATTTTTCTGTTAATGTATAACAATATTAATATTTTTGGCATGCTTAGGAGAAAAATACGGTAATCAGTTTTGATATTGCCATGAACTAAATTTTAAAATTTTCTGTTACCAATTTAATTAGAGGAAAGATTTCTTATTTTCTTTGCTGAATATCCACCCACAGAAGAATTTATCATTATTCTTTTACTTTTTCATCAACTTTTTCATTACGTCATTATAACATCGTCAAAATTTCACACACTGAATCACGGATGATATTTTCTGCCCACAAACTTAAGTCCCGAACCCAAAAGTTTGTGTAAAATCTTTTCTACTCATTTGAAAACATAATAGCTCACACACCATCTATTTTACGAAATCCCTCGTCTTTCAGCGTCATTTCAGAAGAATTTCCCTTCGTGTTACTTCAAAGAAGTTCCACCCTCCGTTTGTGAATTTTTTTTTCTAAAGAGAAAACTCAGAAATTTTCTTGTAAGCACGTAACACAGAAAGGAACTTTTCTTCTTCAAGGAAAAAGTGGAAGGAATGTTCATTTTCGCCTACGTGACGAAGCATGCGAGATGCAGAACAAAAAAAAAAAGATTTCAGCAAAAAGACATCTAAGAATCCCAAGTTTGTGATCCTTTTTCTAGATGTGAAGCTGTTGAAAGCTTTCTAAACTTTTACTTATATGTGCTCATTGTAAATCCCACAAATAAAAGCTTTTAATAGATTACGTTAAAGTCTAATTCCTTAGGCTATCTTTAAATCACAAGGCATAACTCAAATTTGGAAGGTTTTTTTGAGTTGAAAAATATCACGAATGTAATAAGACCATTGTTTAAAAACAATTCGAGAGGCTTAACTAACAAATAAATATTTCTTGTAGGTTAAAATTTGCTTGATCAAAATAACTCTTTTGGGTGATTTACTTACTCATTGGATTCCAGAAAGTTGTTGGTCGAAATTACGGAAAATTAGTATTATACTTAGCTTAACTCAGTGGCGCAACAAACCTTGAGGACCAAGGCCTACTATGTTCTATTCACTATAAGCGACCTTGGATCCTGAGGTGCATGAGCAGATGTTCCAATCAGGTGGTTAACCTGACGCGAAACCCCCAGGGTTAAGTTCCCAAGTAAGCTTTGTACTCATTTATCGATCCATTGAAGAAATGAAAGGCTGATTCAACCTTGCCCAGCCTGGAGTTTTAGCCTCGGACTTGTGGTGTGGAAGCGTGATGCATTAACCGCTCAGCCACCCACTGAGCTTCTTTTATACACCCCACCACATTAAGCCTTTGAAATGCTTAATAGATTTTACCATGTATCAGCTTTCCATTGTTCAACACTGAACCATACGTGAAGTCAGAATTCGATTTTGCAGCGTGAATTGAATAATTATTTTCGAATAAGGAATTTTGTAATATCTACAGCTACAAAGTTGTCCGTGATCATGACTGTTGAGCTGAAATGAATTTGCGAATATAAATTTTAAAATCATTTCTATCTCATTAAATATTTTTTTAATTTAAAAAAATTCAAGTAATGTTTACTACAAATAATGTATGATTCATTTTTGTTATCACAAAATATTTATCTTTTAATTAAAAATAATAATTCTTTCTATTGAAAGTTTAAAAGTACTAAAAAAATGAAAAATATTTAAAAAGAAAAAGTTAGATTTTACCTTTTTTTTTGTTTTTCGCTCTCGCTTCAAGTAAAATTTGTTAATTTCTTCATGATAATCATGATTCTAATAATGATGTTGACCAAAATGATGTAACGGCCATTACAACATCAATTAGGCTGAATGCCTTCTTCCTCTGCCTGTTCAAAAGTGGTCGCGGTAGCCAAGTGGTCAAGGTATCGGATCGTGGCTGGCATGTCACGAGTTCGTGCCCAGTACCCCTAAAGACCCACCGTGTAGATGAGCGATGCACGTTAAATCTGTCGAAAGCTCCAACGTTCTCCCGTTGGTGTGCTCAGGCCACCAGCTCAGGTGTCGTCCTCTTCACTTGACCATTGTTCAAAATTACGAGGTCCGTCACCAAAAGCTCTCGTGTAGCCGAAGAGTGCGACGTTAATATTCACTCCCTCATTCCCTGTTTAAAGCAGCCGAACACTTGAATGTGATATGATATGCATATGTTTAAATATAAATAACTAGTTTTATAATTGAAAAGTAGCTGTCATTTATACAATGACATTCAATGAAACACAGAAAGTGAGTATGCCAATGTAGAATTTAATGGAAAAAAAAGGAAAATCTCTCTCTCTCTCTCGTGGATTAGCTTCAGAACAGAGAATTAAATAAACTTACCGTAAAATAGGCATACTTTTAACACATAAAATAAGATCGAAATTTCGAGGCGCGTGTTATAAACCGGGTATCAAAATGAGAGCTTTAAAAATAAAAAGATGAGCATAGAAAACAATTAGACTTCTATATGTATCAAAATACTGTTTATTCAAAAGAAACGACATTCCTTATGAACTTAAAGAGTTGTAGTTCTCGAAGTAAGCTATTTTTTGCTAAAGCTTGATTGGAATAATGCCTTGAATAAATGAATTCAAAACACACATAAAGAGGAATGTGAGTGAGTGACTGAAGATTAACGTCGCACTGTTCAGCTGCACGACGGCTTTTGGCGACGGCCCACGTAATTTTGAACCATGGTCAAGTGACGTGGACGACACCTGAGCTGGCACCCCCCTCTCTCCTAACTACCACACCACACCAACGGGAGGACATTTCAGCTCTCGACAGATTTAGCGTGCATCGCTGCCCTACACGGCGGGTCTTCAGTGGTACTGGGCTCGAACTCGTGACAAAGCCAGCCACGATCCGATGCCCATACCACTCGGCTACCGCGGCCGTCACATAAAGAGGAAAGGGGGTGCGCGTTATATGGCGAATATACCTAAAAATTAAAAATGGCAGCTTGAGGTTATAAGTGCGCGTTATATGCCACAGATTTTACGGTATTATTTCATTATAGAAATCCTGAACGTAAAGTTTTTTGCATAAGCAAAAATTTCCGTAAATAAGCTTAAATATTACACACCTGCATATCATCAATTTACCGAAACACTTGGACCATCTGAAACCAAATTATAAATCCCCAAGAAAATATTTTCAAAACATTCTTTCTCCCCTAGATACTTTTTAGAAAAATTTATGTGTTTTAAGAACCCTAAGCCTTTTCCAAAACCCCTTTCAGCATTGGATAAATATTTAACGAAACGAACAGTAGAATAGTCGCTGCTGCATCCACCTCCCCAACCCCAAATTTACATTCAGGCATCCCATTCCCATGTAATCCTTCTCTTTAAAAAATACATTTTGCCCTCCCGGACAGAAACGTGGTATAAAAATCATTCGCGAGATCTTGTTATGTCTCTTCCGCGGGCCCTTAAGTACTCTTCCGCCTTACTGAAAATGTCAACCACGCTGCGGTGCCCCAAGGGCCCGAACAGACCCGATCGCCCCTTGCCACATGACAATCAATTTTGTACCAGAGCAGGGGAATGTCTGTGTCACTCTTTTGCCCAGAGGGAAATTGATCAATTCTGCTGGAGATGTGTGAGCTGGTGTTTGTTTGACAGAATTCTTCGAGATGAAATTATGCGGTGAAAGATTGGTCAATGATGTTGAATGGAGTAAAATAATGATGGACAGGAACAGGGGATTTGTTATATAAACTGATGAATCTTAATGCAATCAAAATAAATTTCATTTTGTGGCTTAATTCCTGGAGATTCAATTATATTTAAATGGTTGGTCATATGTATAAAATGAATTGAATTGCTGATGAAACGGTTGGTTGGATTGATTGATTGAATATTAACGTCGCACTGTTCAGCTACACGAGGGCTTTTGGCGACGGACCACGTAATTTTGAACCATGGTCGAGTGACGTGGACGACACCTAAGCTGGCAACCCCCTCGCCTAACTACCACACTACACCACACAAACGGGAAAACATTACAGCTCTCGACAGATTTAACGTGCAACGCTGCCCTACACTGCGGGTCTTTAGTGGTACTGGGTTAGAACTCGTGACAAGGCAAGCCACGATCCGATACCTATACCACTCGGCTATCGCGGCCACACGGTTGGTTGGAAGATGGATAGTTTAACAAGTTCAAATCCAATAGGGTTCAATATTTTAAAGATGTTTTAATACAATCTATGAACTATTTGTGCTGATTATTGTCTTTGAAATGTTTAAAATGAGATGGTCGCCCATCCGGTATAGTGGTTAGCGACGCTGACTGCTGTGCCGTCGGGACTGGGTTCGAATCCCGGAGAAGACGTGGATGTTTGTAAATGCATAGTGCTTTCGCGGCAGGGGGGATACTTTAAATAGCCGTCGAGCCGCAAGTCCTCTTGTGTGGTTGGTAGTAGGGGAAGAGGGGTGGAAGGCCCCTTACCACCCCCAGGGTGTTCTCCCTTGAAATTGGGGTGAAACCGAGCTAAATCGTTCTGTTACATGTATGGTGCTCAAAGCTACGGCTAACGACAGGCGTCACTTAGCCCATTGCCATGATGAATTTCGTGGGCCTTGATCTAGCCTTTGCCGATCAGGTGGCATTGGAAACAACAACAAAATAAGATGAAATAATGTGAAACAAAAGATGAATCACTAATGCATATTGAAATGCATTAGTGATAGAGGGTTTGAGTAACTGTCAATTAATCCCGTACTATAAAGCAACACGAGGGGCTATTGGCGACGGATCTAGTAATTTTGAACCACGACCAAGTGACCAGGACTATACCTGAGCTGGTACCTCCCACTCGAAACTACCACACTAATGAAAGAACTTGCAGTCTGGACAGAATTAACGAGCTTCAGCTCCTCTAAACGGTAGGTCTTCAGTGGCGCAAGGGCTAGAACTCACGTGACATGCCGACCATGACCACTCATGAATCATAAGCCCCCGCTACCGTGGCCACATAGAAGGTTGTAAGTGTTAGTTAAAAGAATGAATAATATATTAACCTTAATTATTTTACTCTGTGATTAAATTTCTGGAAATGCTGTTTTTAATGTAAAAGATTAATCATTTTATTAAGTGAAGCGAATTGCTCACGGAACGGAAAAATTAACAGTCTAAAGAAAAAGAATAATCGAACTTATTTGAGAATACTTTGGTTTAGTGAATTATTTTATTAGATGATTGCTTTCACAATTAAACTAAATTTTTCTGCTTAACTTATGACAAAATATTGATTAATATAAAACTAAATATAATAGCAATAGACAAACCAGATAGGCTAGTTCTGAGAGAGTACAAATGAATAACAATGTAACAAGAATGGGATATTCTATCCACTGACAATATTTTAAGAAAAATAAAATATTGTCAACAGGAGATAAGCTAATTAAATAAATGTTACGAAATTGAGTTTAAATATTTTGACTTCCTGAATTATTTTATTCAATTACTATTTTAGAAAATATTAAAGTGTATTTCTTTTTATAAAATTTAAAGAATATAGAATGAATTTTAATAAGGATAAGATACACTAGAAAGATTACCCAAGCGAAGAAAGGAATATATTGCAATACAATTAATATAATGAAACTGAATATTAATCGGAATTAATTTAGAACATGGAGACCTGGCCAAACTGTTTCATACAAATATAGCTTAATGAAAGAGAACAACATGCTGCAAGCCAAAGTCAGGCAGCAAAAATGATTAAAAGAATAATTAGTTAAGTATCAATTAAATTTAGAATAAAAATGCTTAATCAAATAACTGACTTTAAATATAAACCAAATTTAAATTAAACACATTTTTTACTGATTCCTTTCGTTCACAGATGTTGGAAATGGAAAACGTGAATCATTTTGAATAAAGCCAAATTCATAATGCAAAATATTTTAACTTTCGTGTTTTATTCGTTTCTTTGCTACTTTTAATTAGAAATCAAAATAATCAGATTTAAAACATTATATATCAAAAAGACTGAACGAAATTAATTCCAATTCCCTGTCATTCACAGTTGTAAGAATTAGTAAGGCATAAAATGCGATAGTTTAGATGTATGCGAAATTCTTGAATATTATACATTTCCGCTTGGCCTTTAGGTATTACATGTATTTAATATTTTACTCCAATGCGTCAAAAATACATCTTAATTTTTCAAGAAAACTGGGTAACAACTGCCAAAATAACTTTGCGAAAATAGTGAGGAGGAGAATATACATTTCATTTTTTCAGAAAACTCACGTTCAGTAATTAATGTCTTGCGAAAAATATGCATTTTGAAGTATTTCTAAGGGAATTTTCCAGTTCACCTTCATTGGATTATAAGTCACTCGATATAATCCTTTTAGCATATGTTTTTAATTTGTGTCTTACATCATAAAAAATATTTTGTTCATGACTTTTGTCAAGTTCTCTCTTCAAATGCAATTAATTACGTTATAGATAAAATAAATTTTATTTTAAAACTTTTCAAGCATTTATATTTTAATGATACATAATTAATTCTTTCGGATACAAGTATTTTCAATGGTTATTATCCTATCTGAATATAAAGAAATAATTTTACTCTCAATAAAATATCATTTAATTAGCCCTTATTACATGCGGAATGAAAATTAAAACTGGATTCTTATTAATTTCTACGATTATAAAAAATGTATTTATATATAGTAATTTTTTTTCATTTCAACTATCGAATAACACTTATACAATTAATTAGTAATAGAGTATCAGCTTTTTTTGCAAATATTCTTTTAATAATTCTTTAAATTAAAAGATTTTAATGACCGAATACTATTGGAGAATAAATCCATGTTTTTTAAAATAATAAAGGCGAGCTTACATCTGCCGCATAAAAGTAGTTACGAAATTTTCAATTAATTATCGTCTGAGTTTCAGCTTTTGCTTTTAATGAAATGAAATTTTTTAAAAATCCAACGTTCTTAGAAAGATAAAACAAAATAATTCGTGTCAAAGACTATGATCTTATAAAGAATTTTTCAGTCACGAGATTTCAATCAAAAAATTTTAACAAAAATTACATGCCAGTTTAAATCCGGTAATAGTTTTAGTATTAGTTTAGTTAAGACATGAGAGAAGTGGAAAAATAAGCAAGAAATTTAAAATAGTCATAACAAGTAAAGGAACAAATGTTATTGGTAGTTGTATTATTTAAGGTAACTGAAAGATTATGTGTGGAACTGTGATTTTGAAAAAGCGCATAACGGATTCATTTACTGATATTTAGTGTCAGTTGAATTAGAATATGCTTATGAAATTGTTTTCAAGAATATTATAATACAAGAAATAATTATTTAAATTCAATTTTTGGCAGAAAATGAAAAAAGAATGACAACACTTCAAAACATTTTCCTTTCATAAAATATGGTTCTATAATAATATATTGTCTCTAATGGCTAATATAAAGAAAGCATGGACTAAAAATTTTGAAAAATTTGCATTTTTAAAGTTAGATCAATTGAACTAATATGTAACAGGTGTTTTTTGTTAAAATTTCTATAAATACCGTAAAATCCGGCGTATAACGCATACTTTGAACACAAAAAATGAGATCAAAATTTACGGGTGCACGTTATATGCTGGATATAAAACTGAGAGCTTAATAAATTAAAAAAGATAAGAGCATAGAAAAAATAGACTTCTACATGTATTGAAATACTGTTTATTTAAAAGAAATGACATTCCTTATGAACTTAAAGGGCTGTATTTCTAGAAGTACACTATTTTTTCTAAAGCTTGGAAGAATACCTCGAAAAAGTGACTTCAAAACATAAGAGCATTGCGCACGTACATTTTAGGTTTCTTTATAAAAAAGGGAGCGCACGTTTTAAAGTGAATGTACCAAAAAATTAAAAATTGCAGCTTGAAAGTATAAGTGCGCGTTATACACCGGAATTTACGGTATATAAAATATGAACTAATCCACTTCCAAGTTGTGCATATTTTAAAAATCCTAGTTTATCTGTGTAGAATTACCAGCTATATACAGTCGGATCTCTATTTAACGAAGTCGCTAAATCTCAAAAAAAATTTCGTTATATGGAAAATTCGCCATTTAGAGGTTTATCTTTCAATATACTTTATGAACCACAAAAAACAATTTTTAAATTCATAAACACTATATAGTTTTATAAAAAATGTTCATTCACACCTTTTTGTAAATTAATATCTATTTATTTCACAAATCTTACTCATCAAGGAAAAGAAAGAAAAACTGCTAGGAAAACAATAAAAAATAATGCTGAGGAATTCAATGTATTTTCAGTATTAAGAAAATTTCATATTAAAATTAATAAAATTTAAGGACATTTTCTAATTTAAAGCCTACAAGTAATTTTAAACATACATTTTTTATAACTTGTAACTTTAAGAGCAGTCAGTAGGGTAAACCCCTTTTAAAAATAGATTTTGAGTTTTTGTTTTTTCTGAAATCTACAAATCAAGACCTTTCCAATGATATAACATACAAGCCATTATATGAATTAGAAGTATTTTAAAATGATTTTTAAAAAATAATCAGTTGATTTACCACGCCTATTTTGACAAATAGAAATGTAAACCTTGCCTTTTTAAAACTGGGGAAAAGTTGCAAAGCCTCGATTACTTTTTATTTTTTAATACCCAAATTAACTTTAGATAATTGTATAACTACAACTGTTAGATTTGCTAAGAAACTTTGGAGGCAATTTCAGATTTTCATGTGGGTTTTAGTAAATGTTATACTTAAAATGTAGGTATTTTTTACTGAAATTTAGGTCTTTTCTTTAGTTTAAATTCATTTTTAATTAGTTATTATTACTGATTACTAAATCTTCGCGTGTTTAAGTAAAGTGTTAAACGAAAAAAAAATTAGGTTATATGATTGTGACCAGGTGAGAAATACATACGTAATGAATCTTAATTTTATAACTGAATAAAGCATAATGAAGATAATTTGTGATGGAAAATAAATAGGATAATATATACTTTTACAAGGTAAGATTTTTTTATAAAAATTGTTTTCTAAATGTTTTTTTTTTTGAAATTGTACAAATGTACTCTGTTTCTTAAATGCAATTGTGTATACTGAAGTGACATTTTTGAAATATTCTTAAGCAGATATCATAAGAAAAAATGACAATTTTCAATAAATTCATAATAATCATATTTGCTCGCTCAACTAAAAGTTTGTTTTTGAAAAAAATAATTAATATATTTAAAAAATTTCACTTCTGTATAAATATAAATGTATAATTAATACATATAGTCAAAGTCTTGAGTTCATATGTTTAATAGTTCCTGAGATAAAGGTATGAGATGATACATCAAGTGTGATGTTTGTTGCCTTTGCGAGAAGCTCGTTACATACATAAAAATACATAAATTTCATGTTTAAAAACATAAAAATAGTTTTATTTTGGCTGTTTTAGAAAACATTTGTCCAGTTTAGAGTAATTTTTGAAGTTTAAACCTTAGAGAAAATGTCTGCAACAACAAAACCTAATGATAACTTTACAAAATCCCAGTGAAAACTTTCAAAATGTCGTATATATATATATATATATATATATATATATATATATATATATATATATATATATATATATATATATATATATATATATATATATATATATAATCAGGTATTTTTTAAATACCATCTCAAATTCATACAAAAACCATATTGATACATTTTCACATTATATTTATGTTGCTTTATGTTCCAATTTGATATCTGTAAAGCAGGAAAGCTACTAATTCTTCAAAAATTGATACAGAATTGAGAAAATTGATGTAATACTAGAAATTATCTCGTTAAAAAAACTGAAAAATGCTATTCTGGGCAATTTAGGACTTTTTTTGCTTACTATTTTATGCGAAATAAATTGCACAGGTGCTAATGTTCAATAAAATGGGACAAATACATGTTGTAATTCATTATTTTTGTGGTAAAGTGGCATTTTATAGTGAAAATTCACTTTTCTCAAAAATGATATTTTTAAAACTGTATTCATGTTTTTCTCAGAATATAATGTATGAATTTAATGAATTTTCCCCCCTCATGTTACTTATATGTAACTATATATATATTCATGTGAGTTTTTTGGGGATTTTCCCAAAATATTTGACTGGAGTCCATATATCGTGACAAAAAATGTCAATTTTTTTAAAAATTCATAGTGATAATTTTATGTTACATGTTTTTGAGAAAACTAAACAATATATTCTAAATATTTAACTTAATTGCAAATATTAATGTTTATTTATTGTTCAGACAAGTTTCTAAGCTTTAATAATTCAAAAGTTTTTCAATAATAAGTAACTAACAACAACTCAGGTGTGTAATGCTTTTTGTCGTTGCGAGAAGTTTGTTACATGCATAAAAATACACCAATTTCATATTTAAAAACATAAAAACAGTTTTATTTTTGACTTTTTTAGAAATCCTTTGTACAGTTTAGAGAAAACTTTGAATTTTGAAACTTTTAGAAATTGTGTTTGCATGGAAATATACAAATCCATAGTTAAATTTTTCTAACGTCGTAAAATCACATATTCCCAAATCATGACTTTTACATATTGATACATGTTTACATTATATTTTTAATGTTATAAGGTCAAATGTGATATGTATAATGCATTGAAGTTAAAAATTCTTCACAGATTGTTACATAATTTGTGAAAATTGATGCAGAATGCTAAAAAAAATCTCGTTGAACAAAAACTGAAAATTACTATATATGTATTTTCTGAACATTTTAAGGCTTTTTTGTTTCATATTTTATGTTTAAAAAATTAAGAAGATACTAATGTTTAATAAAATAGGGCAAATACATGTTGTAATTCATTATTTTTGTAATTAAGTGCCTTTTTACACTTAAAAAGCAATTACCTTAAAATGATTGTTTTCAAAGTGCGTGTACCTTTTTAATAGAAAATAATGAATGAAACTACTTGCAATTTTTACTGCACATAAATAATATGTAACTATATATAATGGGGCTACTTTCTTGGAAATTTTCCTAAAATATTTTGCTCAGAAGCAGTTATCGTAAAAAAATGACAATTTTCACAAATTTCAAAGCGATACTTTTACGATGAATTTTTTTGAAAAAAGTAAACTATATATTTGAAATATGTTACCAATATTTAAATAAAAAAGCCTAATTATTATACAGCCAAAATTTGAAGTTTTTATATTTAACAATTTCTGAGAAACAGGTTCCTAAAATGGCTCAATTTAACATTGTCGGTATAGGGCCTACCGACTAATCTTAAGCATGTATTAGCAGATGTATCTCTTAATAACTGATAAATTCAATTAATTTTATTTGAGTGTTCTGTTTGAAGGAATGTTTTCTCTCATAATACGCCTTGCATCTTTGCAACGCCCCAAACACACCTTCAGGAGTATTTCCTTCACACTGTAATCCACTTTACATTATTTCAAGTAAATTTATCACTTCATCATACGAGAGTCCAGAAATACTTTAAAAATAGGGAGAAAAGAAATTGAATCACAAGAAAAAAAAGAGTCTGTTATATAGAAAATACACTTCGCTATAGGGAAGTTATTTTATGAAGAAAATCGTGCAATGTGTTCTTGGTTTCAGAAAAAAGTTCGCTATATAGAAGAATTCGCAATATAGAGATTCGTAATATGGAGGTTCAACTGTATATGCAAAACATTATTATTGTAGAATTAATTTTTATGAAAGAATGTTTTTAAAATATGTTATTTTCTCTTCATTTTTTGCCAGAAAAGGGCATTTAAATAATTTGTTCTTGTAATAATATTCTTAAAACAACTAGCCACCTTAAGATATCCGACTACCCAAAAATAAGGATTTTTTTCAAAAATTGACAAACTTTTTATGATTTTGTTTTACAGACCATATTATTAGCTTGATAAAAAATACCAAGTTTTTTAATGTCCATTCACTAGAACAAAAACTACAAGTGTTTTAATAAAAGAAGATGCCATAACTTTACACAAGATGTCAAACTTTAAAATGTGTTTTTTTCGAAAAACTCAAACGGGGACAGCGATTTCTTAAAAAGTTTTGAATATAATTTGCTGAAATTTTTTGTGAATGTTTCGTACAGCAGTAGAAGTGTTTTGATCTTCAGATTTATCAATAACTTTTTGATTTCAAAATTTACGGTACTTTATGTGAATATAATCACTGTTTTTTAAGCAATTTCATGTAATCACTAAGATACAGTGCTCTAGTTTTTGTAAAAATTAAACTATATATTATCCTGAAGGTCATTTCAAACATGAATAACGAAGTAACACATTAAAACTGAAAAATTGAAAATTTGTTCAAAACATTTTTGTACAGAGCGGGCCCGGTTAATGTAACTTTTTGTACATTTTCGCCAGTTTTTTCCCATTTTAATAATAATAAATTTTTTTCTAATTTCAATTTTACGATTTTTTTCCTTAAAATATACTAAATAAACCTAAAAATCACAAAAAAGTCCCCACATCTGCATTTTTTCAAAAAAAAGTTGTCGCAAGTAGTCGGATACCTTAATAGAAGAAGCCAAAACAAGAAAAAAAATTTGCGAGAATTAAAAAATACCTTTTAAATCTTTTAAGATATTAAAAAATGTAACACACATTTCGATTTCATTTTAAAGCACTAAATGTTACTTATTTCGGAGAAAAAAATTTTTTTTTAATTTCTTTTATCAAAGATATGAATAATTCAATCCACAACATGCTACTACTTCTTCCATTACTATTTTTGATTAAGGTAACATATCTCAGTACACGTATTAAATCTGTCAGAAATATTCAACACTTTTTTATTTAATGAATTCAGTTTTATACTTTCTTCTGGGATTTAAAGTCTTTCATCAGGACCTTTTAAACGACTGATGCACATTTAATGGTTTTACATTAGTCAATAAAGATCTTTAGTTAAAGAGCTGATTTTTTCCCCTTCCTTTTAAAATAAAATATTTCCCAATGGATTTCTTTAAGTGAAGCGTGAGAAATAAAACTTTCCAAAAGGTTTTTTTTACAGAAAAATATGAAAGAAATTCTACTAGACTGTCTTTTCTTAAAGTTAAAGGACTGCACGTAAATTCGAGAAATGCATTTCTAGAAATGAAAATGACTCAGCATTAATAAAAGTTAATTGAATTATGATAATGCTCATTATAACGTGTGTGTGTTTGAAATTTAAAAAATATATATTTTTTTGAGTATAAAATTATGCATTTATCATCATTAAAGGAAATAAAGGATTAGATTGCACATGAGGAAATTTTAATTCAAATAGAAATAACAGTACCATATATTTTTATACTAGCTGGTATACCCGTTCTTCGCACGGGTGAACATAAAAATTAAACAACACAGATTGAAGGAAAAAGAAGTTTTTAATGAGTTAATTTTATGTGAATTGCAAATTAAACAAAAAAAAAAGCTTTTTGCATATCTCAGCTAAACAAAAAAAAGGAAAAAAAACACATTTGTTAAATTTTAAGTATGTAGATCTAATAGCTGATAAAAAGGATTTTTTTTATTTATAATTCCTCGTAACACTCTTGAGGGTCGATTTTTCAAAATACCTCCCTAAGCTGATCTCTGCTCAGCAAAAGTAACACATTGTTAAAAGTTTTGCGTAATGAACGCTTAAAGTAGTGTAAATAATTTATATCTGAAAGTGTAATACACTAGTATTACTTTCTGTTGTATTTATTTTATTTTAAAATTGTAATATTCGCAAGCAACGCCGTTTCTTAAATTATAATGGCAATTCAATGAAAAACATAGCGAAATGTTCACGATAAAGTCAAGTTGGCAAATGCCTAGCTACTTTCGTAGCTCGAGCTTTATTAGAGCTTTGTAAGACCTGCCGTGTAGGGGAGAAATGCTCTATAATACTTTATCCAACCGCATTATGATTTACTGCAGTTTTTTCATACAATATTTTTTTAGATCACTACATTTACAAATTAAGGGATATACATAAACAAAATACTCCACTTTAGAAAATTTAATCCGTTAGAGCTAATAAATTAATTAAAGATATATTCCACTGTAAAATTAATTATATATACCATTCACTTAAAATAAGTAGTCAAATCATTTTCTAAGGTCTTCATTAACATACAAAAACATAAGACACTTAAATTTTGACAAACTATTTTTTCCACTAAAATACTCATCATGGAACCCGTGCTGCCATATATCTTGGAAGAGTGGATTTCAAAGAATATTCCTGCTAAGTAATGGTAGAATATTCCTTCTAAGTTGGTGTGGTGTCGTAGTTAGGAGAAGAGGGTGCCAGCTCAGGTGTCGTCCACGTCACTTGACCATGGTTCAAAATTACGTGATCCGCTGCCAAAAGCCCTCGTGTAGCTGAACAGTGCGACATTAATATTCACTCATTCTCACACTCCAAAAAATACAGTACAGTAGTTATTGCGTTTTTAAGTATAAAAAGAATTATATCTGCCTATTCAATTAAAATTATAGCGTTATAATTAACTACTAATCACAAATAAATTTTGAAAATTTGTCCAAATGATGCAGTGTGAAAGAGAAAGTTTATTTACTTTAAGTATCAGAACTGATAAAAGCATTTATTTGGAAAAAAGATCAATTTCTTACTACCAAATGTGCATAATAAAATCATAAAAAAAAACATTAAAAGAAAGAGAGATTTATAACAACCTCTCCCTTCAAAACTTAATTTTATTCTGAAATAAAAAAATAGGCATTATGCTGATCAGTGGAATTAATTAGAAGCGAGCACCTTGCGTAGCCAAAACAAAAAAAAGTTCTTTCACAAACAAAAGATAGATATATGCTGTCATGGGCTTTTTGCAGCGCAAGCTCGCAGATGGCTGAATTTTTTTCTACTTACTTGACAAATATCGTTATATATCGGACACTTCATACAATATCTTTATAAATTATAGTCTATGCTATAAATTATAGCCTATGTGCTATTCTGATGTATAAGGTATATTACTGTAAAGTTTCATTAAAATCCATTCAGTTGTTTTTGCGTGAAAGATTCACAAAGATACTCACAAACTTTCGCATTTATAATATATATTAGATGTTAACGTGAGAAACAAAAATATAAGTTTTTTTCAAAAAATTTACTAGTTTTAATCTATTTTCCTCTTTTTCACAAATATTTTTCTTCAAAATAAAAAGAGTCATCAAAATATTTTGAGTAAATGCGATTTCGCTTTGCGTTTTACTTTTTAAAGGAAAAGAACAATTTGCAAAAATTAGTTGCATTGTAAAAGTAACCCATGTTCCGATTTGCAATGTAAAAATATATTACAATACAATATGAAAATTTTAGACTTAAATAAGAAACATAAAATATTATTTTCGATTGTTTTGCTATGAAAAATGAATCACCGTATTTATTCGATTCTAAGCCGCACCCCAAATTCTCAACAATTTTTTATGAAAAATGAAAAAATAGTTTAAAATGGTTTATTAATTTCCAATTTTACGAAATTAAGAGAAATTTAAAATGAGAAATGATAAGGAATGTATAATTGGTTATTTTATCAGTATTACAAACTTTTAAATACATACATGCACCTGTAATTTTCCCATTCAACGAATGTTTTTTCTTTCGATTGTAAGCCACACATTGACATTGGTAAAAAGTACGGCTTTTAGATTCTATTAAATACGGGAACGCGTAGACATAATGAATATAAAAGGGAAAGAGTACACCTTCTGAAAAATTTTCTGAATAAGGGAATCATATATAAGCTAATACTCCAGCTATAACTTATTAGATTACATTTTCAATTCAACAATGAAAAACACACGCTAAAGTACGATCTATAAATTTGATTTTTTAAATTTTTTTAAATTACGCCCGCCGACGTCCTTTCGGACGTAAGGCGTCTTGCAGTCCAATATAAAGCAGATGTCGCTCTAGCAGGAAGGAGAACTCCACATTTGTCTTGCAAGAAAACATGAAGTAGAGCGGGGCAATCGGATAGATGCTCCCCAGTCATTAGCCCGGATTTACAAAGAGGGCAGAGCGGTGAGTCAGCCAGGCCAATCTTAAACAGATGGGCTTGCAGGTAATCATGTCCGGTGATGATTCTGAAACATGCCACACCCTCCACCCTAGGTAAGGCAGAAAGCTGAGCACGTCTATGGCTGTCGAGCAGACGAGACCAAGATTTGCCAACAGCCAGGTCTGTAAGGGTGGAAATTCTGTTCTGTCGAAATTTGTCCCTGAGAAGTCACTTGGCGTTTCGAAGAGGCATCGGAAGGCAAAGTGGATGCAGCGTCGAAGCCTCTTTGGCCAACTTGTCGGCTTGTTCATTTCCATGAATGCCGCAATGATATGGGATCCATTGGAGAATGACCTCTCTTCCGGTGCAATGATTTTAGTTGATAAGTTGTTTGCACTCGAACTCACAAGTTTTGATGGGAATAGATTGTAGCCAGATACGGTCATAATTGCGGCATGAGAATCTATGAATATCACAATATTTTGGCCAAGAGTAGCACAAATTATAAAAGCCATAAATATTGCCTAAATCTCCCCATCAAAATTGTCTGACCAGGCACTAAGAGGTTCTTTAAGATTAAAAGAGTTGAAGATAGCACCAGCTCCAGCCCTACGAAAGGAAGCTGCGGCAGAGCCATCAGTAAATACGTGTAACCAATCTTAACTAGATATCTTTCATGAATCGTCGCCAGATCCACAGACCCTAGCTCAGCCAGAAGGGAGTTATGCTTATGAACAGGCAGGACCAAATCCAGATTAGCAAAAGCATATCTCAAATGACCCGGGAAGGTAGTTGGTTTAAAGAGGGGAAGTCTGTTATCGGAAACACCAAAAACAATTGAAAGTCTCTGGAATTCAAACAGGAAAGTAAGTTGGGTTTTAAGTCTTGTTTGGGAAGGTATGTATTTAGGCCAGGAATGCTCCTTTCTCATTAATCTCTCACCAAGAGAAAGCGCAGAGTATTGAGACGTCTTTCAGATGAACCAGAAATTTCAGTCTGCAGTTGCTTAGAAGCGATAGAGGTCGAGGTGGCTGCACCAATGATAAATCTAAGTGCTTTATTTTGAACTATGTCCAACTTTGATAATGCACTGTCAGAAGCAGTAACAAGAAGCTCAGAACCGTAATCAATAACAGGTCAGATGTAAGATGTAAAAGTGGAAGTCAAAAGACTTTGGGATGATCCCCACTTAAGAGGACTTGGTAACTTTTGAGCAATTTTTTTTTATTTACGCATTTAAAAATTATATTTTAGCATTTTATACAATGTTTCTATTCAAGAAAATGATATCAGATGAACATTTTCATATATTATTCACACAAATTTAAAAATTAAAATTTTTTAAAGAAAATTGGGAAAATTTTAAAATCCTACTCCTCTTGTACAAATTAATTTTTTGACCTGAATTTTTTTTATAATATTCTTATGGATGTTCTAAGCAACTTCAGCAATCGATTTTAGAATAACTTCATTCGTTTTCGAGAAAAAAAATAAAATGTTGATATACAGGCTAAAAATCAACGAAAAAGCCAACATGTCTTACATTTTATTTAAAAAAAAAAGTATTCAGTTTATAGCAAAACGGATCCCAAATTTTATAACATGCTTTATTTTTAACACGCAGGAAAAAAATGGAAGTGATTGGTAAATAATTGTCGAAGGAGTAGCATTTTGAATGCACTAAGGTTTCGAAAAACACAAACTGAGAAAAACCAGTTTAAAGTTTATAATTCTGAAAAAATAACTATTATAAGCTTAATTAAACCTAAAATACCACTTTAAGATATTAGTTATACGTTTTTCTTTAAAATAATTGCATTTTCATATTTTTTTCAACCCACACATTTTTATAAATGATCAACTTTTAGAGAGTACTAATTGCACAAGAAAATTCAAGAAAAACGTTCAAAAAAATTTTTTTTTCTGTCAAGACAGAAATTTTAGCTGTTTTTCTTCTTATAACATTAAAGTCATTTGTATGAAAAATATATCAGGAATAAGAACTGAAATTATAAAATTATTAATATAAAATGCCTTAATTTAAAAATTTTACATGCACACATTTCACAAAGAAAAAAAATGATTTAATGTATTGCCTCGGAAATATTCTGCTTTATATATTGCACATTCTTTTTTTAATGTTATTATTTCTCTTTATAAATTAGATTTTTTTTATCAAAACGCTTTTTTTACCTTTTTTTCTAAGAAGGGGCGTGGCTAAATTGCCTAATTTGTTTTCAAATGTAGTTTTATTCAACTTCTAACTTTCCGACATGCACAAGTGATATATCAATCGAAAGATTATAATGCAACGAATAAGATTAAATGAAAATAAAAAACTATAGGTTTGTGATTTTGGGGGTACCAAGTCCTCTTAACACCGGCAATTCTTTTTAACAGAGATAGCCTACTTGTAGCATTCTCGACCACTTGAGCAATATGTTTAGTCCAAGTAAGTCTGTAATCCCGGGAAATCCCGAGGTAAGAAGCACAGTCGGTCCTGAATAGAGCATTGTTATCGTAAACCAAGGTTTATGTTGTGCTTTTTCGTACTTGGGGTGAAAAGTTGAAAATGTGTCTTATCAGGGTTTACCTTAAAGTCCATCTCCAAGAACCAGTTTGCCAAGGTCACGAGTTCCGAGTTCAGGGTACTTTCCAATTTAGGTATATCAGAACCGGTTAACCAGAAAAAAGATCATCAGCATATAGTAAGGAATTAATCTCAAGCACTGCATTATTGATGGAACTAATAAGATCATTAAAAGTAATATTAAAAAGAACTGTGCTCAAAACGGATCCCTGTAGAAGACCTTGTCTAGTTTGGCCATTCCCTGAGCGAGAGATGCCATATTTGATATTTAAAAAGCACTGAGAGGAAATCACTGATCCATTTAAAGAGATGGCCGGAAATATTCATGTAAAAGCTTTTTGAGTAACATCTTTCTCCGGACCTTGTCAAATGCCGATTTAAAATCAACAAAAACAGCTAGAGTGCTTTGCTTCTTTTGAAATCCGTCTTTAATGTGTTGAGTAAGGCGAACAATTTGTTCGGTCGTATTGTAAATCCGTCTGAAGCCAGCCTGTTTCTCAGAAATATGACCACAGCTGTCCAGGTATTGCTGTAGTCTATCAACAACCAATTTTATGGAACTTAACTAATGATACAATAAAAATTACTGAATAAAGTATTGGTACTATACATTTATTTATTTATTCAACACCTGTGCTTGGCTTCTTAAGGCTGTCTTCGGTTAATGTTAAAGAATAGGACCCGAATTAGGTACATTTTTTTTCAGATATAAAAGGAATGAAAAATTAATATTATATTCTGGCTTCACTATCCCTTAGAGAACAACATATTTTATCATTAATCACTTTTTTAACCGAGCTGAGCCATTTTTTCTGGCGTAAAATGTGTTTCGCATTTTTTCTCTCCTATACCGCAATGTTAAATGAGCTGTCCTTTCACGTGTTAAAACGAAAAAATAATACTCACGGAATATTTTGAAATTTTAGAAACGCTATATTGTTAACAGATGTATAAGTTATAATGTTGCAAATTTTCATGAAAATTGAAGCATTTTTCTATCTGAAAATGTGCTTCTCGTTTATTTCAGGTTCTCGTAATTTTGCCCAAAACAGCCTTAACCATTTGACGTCGAGCCTCCCGACCTGGTTATGCGAAATCGGGCAATGGCCTCGGCTTTCTCCAGGTGCCTCGGGATAGGACCCCCAGTGGCAATGGTTTCCCATGGCTTTCCATAACTCTCAGTATTTTGGGCCGAGGCAGTACATTTGTCAGTGTATATGGTTACAATGCTCTTCTGAGGTTTCAGGGGGACTTCCAGTTGAGAAAACTTGGCTCCCTGCTTGGCCTTTTGGTCGGCTCTCTGCTACTATAGACAGTGAAATATTGATCAATTGATTTCATTAAAGTCACATTTAGAAGCAAAACGAGGGGGCTTTTGGTATCAGACATACATATTTCTAAACCAATGTCAAGCTACGATGACAACATTTGAGCTCCAATGCTGACACTCTTGTTGAGCTCAAGCCACTCTTTAAACTTCCAGATCACATCAAAGTAAGATCTGAGCCTTTGCAGATTGAGCATGTATCATACCAGCTATATGTCGGATCGTTAGTGGTATTGGGACTCGACTGAAATAACACCTACCATGACCTCTTAGCTAGCGAGTGAGTTTTATAAACGCCACACTTCAAAGCTACACAAAAGCTATTGACAAAGGACCTCGTTATTTTGAGCCTCGGTCAAGTGACGAGGACGGCACCTGAGCTGGCACTCCCTCTCTGAATTACCTCACCACCCAGACGGGAGAATTATTTGAGCTTCGACAGATTCAACTTACAAACGAAGCTCTACAAGAGAGGTTTTCGGCGGCACTGGGGCTCGAACTCATGACACGCCGATCCCGAGTTGGTGACCATAACCACTTGGCTACCACGGCCATGATCACTCAGCTAAGAAGTTTATAATGAACTATCAAACCATAATTGGCAGAGAACAACATTCGAGCAAATGCTTCATTTTTTTTTAAAAAAAAAGCTTTCACAACTGACCAGTTCTGAGCTTTAAGGCCCACTTGAATTTATAGTGCTGCGACATCTGGTTTTTAATCTTAAACTTAGTAACTTAGTTTTAAAAAGATTCTAGTATATCAAGATTCGACAGGCTACCGAGAAAAACAAAAAGAGGAAACTTGACTTAGTTTCTTCGTATTACGATTTCGGTTATTTTTAAACACTCATTTCCCACTATTAAAAACTCATGAATATATTCAGAATTCACACACATATTCACACAATAATTCAGAGTTCACAAAAAATTTTATATGTATTTTTCAAGGAATTGTTTCTCATTTATACGACGTATTATACCAAGAAATGGTAGGCTGGCAACGAACCACGTAATTTCATGCCATGACTAGATAGCGAAGACTTGATTTAAAGTGGATTTTCATTTGCCAAATTCCGACATTCTATCACAAGAAAATTTCAAGGCGTAATTTGATTTAACACAAAATAGCTCTTGTTATTTTGTGTAAAGGTATATTATACGCTGGACTTGAGTACGTTAAAGTTTGTAACAAAAAAAATTGTTAAAAAATCATGAATATATTAAATTACTTTTCAATGATAAAATTAAAGGATACCCAAATGAATCCCATTTATATAAATAAATGTGATTTTATTTTGTTTTCTGTTCAAAAAAGATAGTTTTTTGTACGATAAAAGATGCAAAAAAAATTAATCGACCTGGTTGCTATGAGTACAGTTAATCGTACTTTGTCTGTGGTTATAATAGTAGCTTCATTTATTTTTTCTACGAAAATTACATTAGACGTATAGATGGGGAAAACCTTAATCATGAAAAAATCCCCAATAAAGCTAATAGGACTTCTTTTTTTGGTCCAAAAAAGTTCTTGTGAACACACTTATAACGAAGTTGACACTTTATTTATGGGTATAATTTTTTTAATGCTATCGTTATAGGGAAAAACGTTTACACAAAAAAAAATTGAAAAGATTACGGAAATTCATTGACTTTAAATGTTTATCATATACGAGTACATTTGGGACATATCGATCTGAAGAATCAAAATGTTTTTTAAATTTGAAGCCTTTAAATTTTTATTTTTATCACCGTTTTTGTTGTTTTTCTTTTTTGTCATCGCATTAGAAATTAATATTAAAATGAAAAAAAAAATCAGTTTACACACAAAAAAAAATTAGTTTGAAAGATAAGCGCATCAAACTCTCCATGGTGATCATTGTGTTTTATTTAAAAAAAATGATTGACCAAGAATTTGATTATCAGAAAATAAAGTTAATTTTCACCTCAATATCTTAATTCTTGTATCACTTAGAAATGAATAACAATAAAAAGATCCCCCAAAGATCCGCCCAAAGAACATTTGATTATTTCCATTACATTAATTGTGGGGTATTTCCCTCGAGTTCGCACAACTTTCCATGGAAATCACTTTAAATTCAATGTTAAATTATTTATACTAATTTTTTAGTGTAGCTGTATTTTATTTCTGTAATTAAATACAATTAAATTAAAATGATTAAACCAAAACAATCTAAAAAATAAACAACGTTTCCTTCCTCAGTGGGCCACGGTAAAATTTTCAAACGTTGACTGGTCAGCAGCTATAGAAAGGTTGAGAAGCATTGATCTAATCCAGTGTGCTCCTCAAACTTTCAATATTTGCGACACCATTTTCAATCACCATTTTCATCGCAACCCCCCCCATACAATAACAGTGTATTGAATGCAATAGTAATGTCATTGACGCTAAAACTACAATGCGATCTTAATTATAAACCGCTTAACTTATCAAGATAAGTATTAAATTTTGTACGTTACTTACAAGCAATAGAAATTTTAAGTTATTTTTAAGTAATAGGTTTTAAGTAAATTATATATATATATAATTTTAAGTAACAAGAAAAGTATTATGTTGTGTGCTTTCCTTTTCTAACTTTTAAATTGGAACAGATAAAAATAAAAGTGTAACGTGTATTTTTATTATGTCAGAATGCATCTTGTGTTTTGCTTCTTTTAAGTAAATTTTTATAATTTTTTAAAAATAATCTTTTATTCTCGCTTTTTGATATGCCCGCCCCCTAGGGGGGCACCCCACAGTTTGAGAAGCACTGATCTAACCAAACAAAAGAAATATTTTGACCATATTTAAAGTATGCATGTCTAATAATTAAAAAAAACGGTAATTTTTATGTTTAACACCCTCTCAAGCTCTCGCAACACCACTTGAGAGTCAATTTTCGCGACACTCATTCTTATTATATCTCTATTCATTAAAAGGTATATTCCTGCCAAATTTCAAGCCTGATTGTCAAAAAAACAGTGATTCCCAAAGTGGTCTATATAGACCCCAGGGGGTCCTCAGCATCAACAAAATAATTAGGGGTCTATGTGATGCAAATAGGGGTCTACAATATTGGTTCGCATTAAACCAGATCGTGATTTTAATTTTAAAAGAAAATTTAATCAAGTAGAAACCAGATTTTACCTATTTAACATATTTATTTCCTAAATTTAATGAGTTTAAATTGTAATCACAAGGTGACATAACTTTTATTAAAACAAGTACCATCACTTTAGAGTTTTACTTGTTATTTATCTTGAATAAGTTTATTGCTTTTCCTAATGAGAAGGATTTTTAGCGCGGTTTTCAATCTAAAAAAAAGGATTATACGCTACTAACCACGGAGATTTAAAGTTAAACCTGACAAGATTGTTGCCAAATGTTGACAATTTGTTACTAAAGCATCAGATTCATCCCTCCCATTAAAAACATTTGTTTGCTGCTCAGTTATTTTATGTATTAATTAAATTTTTATTTAATTAATCAGCATGTGTATCTTAAGTTTTAAACACTATACTCCACAACAGTTAGAAATTTAAGTCTATTAAACTTGTTCTATACTAGCAGTCAAAAAGTAATTTAAATTGATAAATTTGCAAAAATTCAATATTGGGTAAACAGGGGTCTACCCCTAACCAAAAAACACGGCAAGGGGTCTATGAGACAAAAATGTTTGGGAACCACTGGTCTAATAGGTTCTGGAATTCTCGTGATGAGCGAGTTAGTTGCTTACATTCATATATAGGGTTATTACCTTGCCAAATTCAACCGACAAATTCAGAGAGGTGATAGTACTCAGCATGAGGGTGACAAATCAACATAGAACATTGGGTCCCAAATCCCGTTTATAGGGAATTATTTGCAAAATTAGTTATGAACAGTATGATGTCGAGTGAAATAAAAAAAGAGGCACTAAAAGTGGTAAGAAATACATTTATAAGACGTAAAATATGTTTACAACTTGAACAATGCATTACATTTCGACGTCAGAAATGCGGCGACAAGTGACTGTCTCAAGAATTGTTCGAAGTTGCGACCGCGTAGGTCATTGCACAGGTTGGGCATAACCAAAGGTCGAAGTGCTGTCGCACGCCTTCAAACAATTTCGATGTGCTGGTGATGTCAGCTGAAGCGACGACGATCCGTTCCGTAAGATCCACCGCTGTAGTCACCAACGTCTCATACACAAACGATTTCAAGTGACCCAGGAAGAAGAAATCCAAGTGATCGAGGTCTGGGAAGCTTGGAGGCAAAACAACAGGTTCATCACGTACAATCCACCTCCCGGGATATGGAGCATAGAGGTGAATTGAAAAATATACTGGTGCACTGGCGCGCAGTGGCTGCTACTCCCTGCAGCAGTGAGTGAGTGAATATTAACGTCGCACTGTTCAGCTACACGAGGGCTTTTGGCGATGGACCACGTAATTTTGAACGATGATCAAGTGACGTGGACGACACCTGAGCTGGCATCCCCCTCTCCTAACTACCAACTCCCTGCAGCAACTCCAGGGGAAGTGGAAATTTGCATTCGTGCACGTCTCTTCAACCCTACCTTGGCTCTCCAAATCCCCTTAATCGTTTGGCCTCTCCTCTCGTCTTATTATTGTCATCCTGACGACTACTATTATTGCGGTTTTTCCCGACTAAATGTGGTGTGTGACCTCATGTTCTATATTGATTTGTCATCCCTGTGCTGTCTACCGACTATTTCCTCTCTGAATTTGTGGGTCGAATTCGGCAACACTCTGTATATAAAGAAGTATAGGAAGTATCAATTACGTTACCTTATTCCGAGACTGTTTGAGATATAAATTTATTAAATAATTTCAGATAAATGAGGGGAAAAGAGGAAATAAAATCGTTGCAATCCTCCCCTCGCCTTACCAGCCAGTTTGTTTGTCTATTTTTTTCCATGGATATTGACACGAGAGAAAATCCAAAAGATAAGAATATCTTGTATCTGAAAACTAAAAACCGGCTTTTATTTGTAAATAAAAGGGTTATCTTTGTTTGCTACTACCAAAAAGTAAAAATATTGATGACATGAAATGATTAACGACGGAAGATAATATTTAATGTGTAAATACCTTTTCAGCCCAGCAAGTTTAATGCTAAGTAATCATATTTAGAATTTTAGGCCTTCTGTAAAATTTAATTTACAACCAACTCCGTAACATGGAGATAAATATTCACGTAATATTATCATACGAAATATACCCTTATTAAGGCTTTAATTTATGCTAGTTTAAACTTGTTGAAAAGTTACAACATCGATTGCTTTCTGCATACAAGATACGGGTTAATTTCACAGCTAAACAGATATATTCAATGCAACGCAGAGATTGTTAATAACAATGAGAAATTATTTAATTTATATGATAGTTGGGAAAATATTTTAAGATAAAAAAAATAAATTGCACTTAATTTTCAAAAATATTCCGCTATGAAACTATTTGTTGTAATCAATATGTATATATTGACTTCTGAGGAAAAACTAAAATTTTTTTGTTGTACTGATTCTTTATTAGCAGAAATAATAGCAATTGTTTTCGTCTCAATGTATAAGTTTGCACTGTAGGGAAGTGTGGGGTACAGGAGTTCATTAAAACTTAGTAAAAATAAATAGTATTGGAGTCGGAGTGAGAGAAGAGATGTAAAATATACATTTACTTAGATAATTCTCCTAACAGCAAGGGTGTCAAATTCGCGGGTCGCATCCTGTCCACAACGAGCCTTTTTGCGTCCTGGTCAATATATTGGCACACAATGATATATAATAAAATATGAAAATATTTTTTGAAACAGGAAAGATAATAGCGGAGAAGAGATGCCAAGTATCAGGACGTACTTATTAACTGTCTCTTGTTCTTTTATATATGTTTATTATTCGAAATAAAACTATACGTTTCTATGAATTTTGATTTTCTTTGCAGATCACCTTGTTTATTTGGTCTAAGTCAGCCTTTGAGTTTGACACCCTTGCCTTTACAGTAAGTTACAATACTTTTTAAAACTTTATTTTGATTCAGAAGGTAATAACTAATTAAGTGCGTTATAATTTTCCCTTCTTTAAATGAAATATTAAACTTTAAAATATCACTTACTTGAGATTCTAAAATGTCATTTTTGTATACATGGGTTCATTTGAAAATTTAAATAATATATTAAGTCTAAGGAGATAAAACACATCTCTTGGATTGAACTCAAAGCAGTACTCTAAATTCTGTTGTAAGTAAAATTCAATTTTAAGTAATAATTTCGTACCTTTAATCTTCTCATCATTACATCAATACATTCATCAAGAAAAATATGAACTTTTTATTTGCAACGCTTTTTAAAAGAAAATTTTATATTAATTTTAAGATAAATCACTAATACAGAGGCATCATTGATATACTTATTAAAAGCTGCTTCAAATTTAGGAGAATTTAGAAAATTGATAACTTACCTGAGTAGTAAAGGTTTCAGAGATTGTAGCAGTTTACAGGGACGTCTTAAGACTTCTTGAGGCCCTGGCCACCTACGCAAAAGTAAACCCTAGGCCCCTTTACAAATACCTTACCTTGCCTTGTCCACCTTAAATTTTAAGGTACAAATTACTCAAAAAGTTCCTTTTCTCTTAACAAAGAGAAAAGAAATAGTCATTGTAAGTGATGACTAATAAAAAAATTCCAGTTTCCCTAGTGAAAAGGAGCATAAAAATGCTGGTACAGAGAAAAACCGGAAAACGAACAGAAATGTATTCTGAAAGAAGTTCCAGTAGAACCTTACAAGATCGTCCACAGAATTGAATCCAAAACCCCTAAATATTCTGATATCCAATTCACAATACAGTAAAAAAAAAAAAAAAGTCACTATGAAAATCATTGCTTAGAGAAGTATTATTTTCAAAATGAATCCTTATAAAAAATAAATAATAAAAATGATAAAAACAACATTGTAGCCAATTGATGATGATTTAAATTCCCCGGCTTCCGTTGTAAGAATGAAAATACAAAAATTCTATAAGGGAGGGGAAAAAAGTGTAGAGCAACAAACAAAACGATACGGTGTGCGTTTGACGAAAAATGTGGTGGGGACGCTTCGTTGACATGCCCCCATGAATCCCCGGCTCCGCACACTTCCGCTTATGTTTACTTCACTATCTCAAGTTCCAAGTTCTGGACCTCCCCCATGTATTGCGTCTTGCACTCCATCATAACAGAGGAAGGAAGGAACTATTCTTGTCTAAGATAACATATTATGAACCAAACCATAATATGGGGGGTGTCTGTGAGAAAAAGAATTGTTAAACTTTTCTATAAAAAGTGCCTTTCTTGTGTTTTTTATGATGCTATGTTGCATGGATGAGTAAATATGCTTCTTTTTCCGCTTTAGAAATGCTTAAGAAAATACATTAGCGATGGATATTGTGTTTGGAAAGCCGTAATATTATCACCGTTACAGAAAAATTCTGAAGTTTCAAAGACAAATTATTCATTAAAAAGGCGTCAGCATACAAAACTCTAAAAAAACCAATGGTATTTATTACATACATATTGAATAACGGCAAGATGAATTTTAAGCGTTGATTATGACGTAAGAAAAATTTCACATAGGTCTGTTGAGAAAAATTAATTTAATTTCTAGTACTTATTCTTTCCAGATATGTAACGTAATAAATTCAATTATGTAACTACGAAGAATAATCATGGATTTTTTAATTCGTGGCATTAATTTATATTTAGTGAAAATTATTTATTGACAGTTAAAAAACAGGTATTGATCGATTTTCTTTTTATTTTTACTTTTTATGCACTATATTTAACTACACTTATTTCAGGCATGTATAAAAATGGAATTTTACAATTAATTGGTCACTCATTTTCTAATAATGCCGAGCTCTGAGTATCTTTATACAAATGTGTTTCAATCAATGTAATTCAATATTATCAAAACTCAAAAATTAATAAATTAATTTTCGATTAATTCTGATTTCACCTGAAACAGTGAATTTAGTAAATTTGAAATGTAGTAATGAATTTATATCACGATGATTGACAGATCGGACAAGATATAACTATAAAGACTGATGTTAAACAGACATTTTTTTTTTCATTTTAAAGGAAAGATAACTCCAGGCGAGAAAAAAAAGACAAATATATCTGAAAATAATTTCACTAATAAATTAAATAGATTAAATAATAAAATGGAACAAATTGTTGTTAATAACAATATTTATAAAAATTTGAAACATAGTTTTATTAAAATGTTAAAAGCATTAAAAATAATTTTATATGTAAACAATCTTAAAAGTAAGAATAAAAATCATAAAAAGTAAAAAAAAAGGCACTGGTAAAAATACTCTATAAAAATTTAGAATTAGTAACATTCGAGTTTTAACTTTAAATAAAAGAAAAGAGAGTATCTTAGGGAGGGAAAATTCCTTATATAACAATATTCCTATACACATAACTTAATTACTTTATTATAATTGTAATATTCGTACTTTTACGATTTATATATTTTGAGACCTCCAGATTTTTTATAAAATTATCTTTTATTTTTTACTGCGCTAATAAAGACATGCTTCTAATAAAAAGAATGATTATAAACGTCAATGTACAGCTAAATACAAATAAGTTGCTTATCAAATTCAAACAATTGTTTTTTTTCTATTAGTAATATTGCTACTAAAATGAATTAGGATTGTAAATTTAGAGGTTTTTTTCAAATGTTTTTCTTTTTCAAAAAGGTTAAGTAAACATTAATTTTAGTATACATTAAAGAGTAAAATCCTGTTTCATTGAAATTCTGATAAAAACGAAAAGCTAGTGTAAAAGTCTGATTTCGATATCATTTAAAAAAAATATAAGTAACATAGTAATAATGCCTAAAGATAATAAAATACGCTCGAATATTTATTACTATATATCACAAAAGCTTATAATATTCAATATTTTAAACAGAATAAGATGAGTAATATTTTATTAAAAAAACGTTAAAGTTTCTTTTGATACATGGAAGTTATTTCTTAAGATATCCGACTACCTGTGACGACTTTATTTTTTTTAAATGGAGATATGGAGATTTTTTGTGTTTTTTAGATTTATTTAGTACATTTTAAGAAAAATATGCTAAAATTAAGAAGAGAAAAATAAATTATTATAACTAAAATGGGAAAAAACTTTTAAAAATTTACAATATATATATATATATGAACAAATTTTTAATTCATTAATTTTGATGTGTTGCTTTGCCATTCATTTTTGAAATAAGCTTCAGGATAAGAGATATTTTAAATTTTACAAAAACTAGAGCACGTTATCTGAGGTATTATATGAAATAGCTTAAAAGCAGTGATTATATTCATATAAGGGACTGTAAATTTTGTAATAAAACAATGATTGAAAAATCTGAAGGCTACAACACTTCTGCTATTATATAGAACATGCACAAAACATTTCTGTTCAATATTTTCAAAACTTTTTGAGTAATCACTGCCCTCGTTTGAGCATTTAAAAAAAACATATTTCGATTAAAGCGCATCTTAAAGTATGACATTTTGCTTACAGTGGTGGCATTTGCCTTTACTAAAACACTTGCAGTTTTTGTTCTAGTTAATGGAAAATAATAAACGTTATTTTATAAAGCGAATAAGATAGCCTATAAAATAAAACCATGCAAAATTATCAATTTTCGACAAAATTCATGTTTTAGGGTAGTCGGATATCTTACGAGGAAAAAAACGATGCAAGATATCAAGGTCTCATCCTATTTTTTTATCACTCTATTTAGCAACTCCATATCTTCTTAAAAATAATAACAGTCAACCAGCTACTCCATATATATAAATTTCCACAATACTTCCCTTTCACCCTTACGCACTTTATCACGTCACGAAACGTTTTTAGAAAGTCTCTAAAAGGGATAAAAGAGAATCTGAACTATCAAAAACGTCACATCTGTGTAACAATATCAGTATGCCCACTGCAACCTTAGAAAAAATTGTCAACGGTGGAGCACTCATAGAGTGCAAAAAGTCCCGATGAGAGACACGATAGAGAGATCTCTTCGCTTTCTTTTCTATTTTAGGCATCACGATGTCGCGTAGAATACAAATGACAGCTGAGGGAAGGAAGGGATTACTTCTGGTCTGATACCGAAGGACCCACCCTCTGTTGGGATTAGACCCAGGCCATCCCGCTTGTCGACGCCGAAAGGTTTCAAGAGACACCTTCACTGAAGTGAAAGAAGAAATCTTAAGTTTACCTTCAACGATTCTTAGGATCAGCGGTTTTCAGAAAGAGATGGGGGTCTAAGAGTGGAGTGAAAAGACACGGAATCTGGTGGCACAGACGATAATACCAGTTACTGGTAAGTTATTAGTTTTTCGGAGATTCGACGTTTGGCTAGGTTTCAAACACAGTGAAATAAATACATTAAACGCGAAAACGCTCAAGACGAAACATCGGTTAACCTTAAGTAATACAACGGTCCTGACAAACTATGCATTTTCATGCATTTTTATTCCCTTAATACGAAACGAAAATCGCGTAACACGAAAAGATCTCCCCTCTGGAAATGAACAAATACGGAAAACACCATCCGGGCAGGTGATATTTGAGATAGGAGTGAAATGAAAGAGAGGTGGTTTGAAATGTTTCGTAGAAAGGGGGCTAACTGGCAATTGAAATACCCTTGGAATAGCCTGTGACTTGTGACGGATTAGGATAAGGCCCACTAGACATGGGCCTAAGGCGGCGAATTTTTAGCGACGCCAAAATTTTCGAGGCAGCAAAAATTTGAAATAGATTTTGCTTTTAAGTAACTGAAAGGCCGAATTTTAATGCTTCTTTTCTTGCTTTGACAACCTCAAGATGTCAATATTAAAAGAACACAATCATTTTTTTAATATAATTAATCGCGCAAGTAGTAAATTTTAAAATACCTAACAAATCAGAGCAATAATTTTCGTTAAGTGTAGCATTTATCTATGGATGTTAGTTTTTTCCGAAACACATTCCCTTATTATTATTATTATACATACAAGGGCGTCAAATTAGCTTGAGCCTAGGGTGACATCGAAGCTTAATCCGTTACTGCCTGTGACACGAGTCAATTCTGTTTAGCTAAGCTACTTTCACCCTTCAGCCCAACAAACGCTAAAAAAATATCATTCATGCAAATTTCGACTACGAAAATTAAATTAATAATGCAGCTCTTGACACGTCATGATGTTCCTCACCCGAAATGAGGAACAACATATTCTATTTTGTATGGATTTTCTTTGAGTGTAAAAATAAAAATTTTCTAATACACTACTGGCCATTAAAATTGCTACACCAGGAAGAAATGCAGATCGGGCAAAATGATATTTATTGGACAAGTACATTGGCGTAACGTACACCACTGTAAACCCCGCATTTTGGGTGGGCAGGTACTCTAGGGGGCCCCAAAGCTCGACTGACGCAAAGTACGCATTTGGGCTTGAGTATACCGCCTACAAACCTGAGTTTGCAGGAGGGCTCTAATATTCCTTTTTACGCCACTGGACAAGTATATTATACTAGAAATAACAAGTGATTAAATATTCAAGATATTTGGGTGCATAGATTCTGAGAAATCAGTACCTAAAAAACCACCTCAGGCAGTAATAACAGCCCTTATACGCCTGGGCATTGAGTCGAACAGAGATTGGATGGCATGTACAGTTACAGATGACCATGCAGCTTCAACAAGATACCACAGCTCAGCAGCTGTAATGATTGGTGTATGGTGACGAGCTAGTCGCTTTGCAACCATAAACCAGACGTTTTCTATTAGTGAAAGATCTGGTGAACAAGCAGGTCAGGGCAACAGTCGAACATTTTTCGCATGAAGGAAATTCCTTATAATACCGGCAACATGTGTTCGTGCATTGTCCTGCTTAAACGCAGGGTTTCGCGGCAGAGCCACGGGTCGTAACACACCAGAAATGTAACGTGCACTGCTTAAAGTGTCGTCAATGCGAACAAGAGGTCACCGAGATGTGTATCCAATACCCTACACCATCATGCCAGGTGATAGGCCAGAATGACGATGACGAATGCACGTTGTCAATGTGCGTTCACCATGATTCCACCGAACACGGACGCGACCCTCTTGATGCTGTAAACAGAACCTAGATTAATCTGAAAAAAATGAAGTCTCGCCCTTAGTGCACCAGATTCATCGTTGATCACACCATTAAAGACGCTCCTGTCTGTGATGCAGCGTTAAGGATAGCCGCGGCCATGGTCTCCGAGCTAAGAGTCCATGCTGCAGTAAGCGTCGTCAAACTGTTCATGCAGACACTTGTCTTTCAAACGACCCCAATTCTTGACTCAGGGCTAATGACGTGGCTGTAGGATCCATTAAGGCCATGCGGGTAACATGCCTGTCTTTTTGGCTGCTAGTGATAGGGAGCCGCTGAGATCCAGCACGGCGTCCAATATTACCATTCTGAACCCTTGATTCCATATTCTGCTTACAGTCGTTGGATCTGGACCGATGCGAGCAGCATTACTGTGATACGATAAACAGCAATTCCGATACGCTACAATTCGAATTTTATCAAAGTCAGAAACTTGCTGGTACGCCTTTCTGCTTCTTACATAAGGCATCTCAACAACTTTTCACCAGACGACAATGTTCAAATGCGATTTGTGTATGAGAAACCTGAGTTAAATTCCCAAATTACATTTTGCTTAAACTTTAAACCTACGAATTTTTTTTCTTGTATGGAATAACTACTCTAAAACTATTTGTAAATAGAATTTATTCAGAAATATCTGAAATATCCATCATTGTATTCTGCAGGAAGTTATGAAATACTATTAAAGATTATTGTATTCAATATTGCAGTATTCTTACACTCAGCAACCAATTTATGGTGCAATAATGCATTTATATGCACTATTGCATATAAATGCCAGAAATATGTTTTATACGTTTTAATGACCGTTTAAAAAACATTTATAACTGTATTGTTTTGTGGCTGTCACGTGAAACTGTAGACTTCTTCATTTTTTATTTATAATTCCATTGTATCTTAATTCCTTAAGATAAAAATTGGATTTTTAATAAGAAATTATTGTACGTTTCTTCAACACTCATTTCAAATGCTATATACACTCACTTACATTTTATTTTATCTCCAAAAGATATAAATCTTTTCGTGACTAAATTTCATACATAAAAACCCAGATTGTAGGAAAAATCTAAACTAAAGCTTCATGGGGGGAATAAAAGCTAAGACTCAATTAAGATAGGAGATAACCATGTCTTAAATATTCTGACAAATTTCACTCGCATATAAATGTTAACTAGTTTGCATACATAATTAATAAAGCTAATTAATTACATTCCATATACGCCCTAATTTATGATAATTCTCATTCCAATGTGTACTTGTAGTAACATTGTTTAAATAAATAATAAAGTTAAATATATAGGGTGCTGTATATAAATTTCATATCCCTATTAAAAAAAAAAGTAAAAAAATATTGTTTATAGTAATGTTTGATAAATTTTTACAATACAATAAAAAATTATAAAGATAATTTCATTGTAATCGAAATTATTAGATATTTTATACAGATTTTTTGGGGTGATAAAAAGTGACATTGGAATAAATCAGAAAAAAATGTTAATTTTTTCCTGTTTAGGATTTCTTAATTTTGAAAATTTTTTGGAACTTGTAACTTATTGTAAATATTAAGCAATATTAGATTTTGTAAGATTTTTGTAAATATTTAATTCTTGGATGATGAAATCATTGCATTTCATTCAAAATGTGATTCTACGAGTTAAACTAATTTTTTAAGAAAAGCCTTTAAATTTCTGTTTTTTTTTTATATTGTAAACAAATTTTATTTTCTATTTACAAAGTATGGATAGTAACTTTGTTTGTATTTGAATTTTTACTCTAAAAGTTAGTAATCAAATGATTCAATTTTATTGTATACTATAGCTTAAAAAAAATTCAATCAACTAAAACAAAACGATTTCTACGCTTATTATAAAAGTAATAAGAAAATGTGACAATAATATTTTAATTTGAAATTAGATCCCTCGTCTACTGCAATTCAATGAATCTATGCTTAAAAGGAAAAATGCAACAAATAGTCAGCAAAAATTTTTTAAAATTTGCTCTTTATGGATAGATTATTTTAAAAAAATGTTTAAGAGGGATTTATTATCTAATGTTTTTAACACGACAATATTGATGTAAACGATAGTCTTTTGTCATTGTTTATGTAATATAGAAACAAATATATTTATTATAGTTAATACGTAAGTTTTTATAAGCTAATCACTGAAACGAAAACTTTATATGAAATCAAATAAATTTCGTATTTCTTTATTAGTAACTATAACAGTTTTTTGATTGGGAAAAACTAATAAATATTCCCTCGAAAACTTAGCTGCTTCATTTGAATTTTAGCATTTCTAAAAGCAGTTACTACATTCATACGTGACACAGAAAACGCGCAATTAACATTTATTTGGAAAGCCAAAAAATAATATTCTTTGGAAAAAACGTTGATGTAATGATTAAAATTATATTATTTGAGTATAATTTCATTCGCGCTTTATTTATTTATTTATTTATTTTTTGTCACATAAAACAAAAACTTTATTCTCCTTTCCATTAATACAAATTTTTTGAAATATCTAATACTAAAATAGAATTTTTATTTTCATAATTACACTATTCAACTTGAACAAAAACTGAATTTAGTAGAAAATACTAAAAATAAATTAGAACGTTGATTCCAGTTTTAAACGGATTTGAATTGATATTTTTGAATTTCAAAAAAGTTTTAGAATTCCCTTAACTAAACATAATTTCTCATTAATTACTAAAAAATTTATTTTTTCATAAAATAATTAATAAATATTTATCAAAAACATCCATGTTAATATAAAATAACTCAAGAGAGTACATGGAATATTCTACGAAGTCTCTACAAACCCCGAAAAACCCATTTTAGACATATGGTACTCTTTGCTCTTAGAAGCAATAATAAACTTCCCATGGCTATATACACTATCGTTAACATTAGTATTACGATATACAATATAACAGTAACTTTTTTTACGATATACTCGTATCAAAATGGTATATTTCACTTCCCAATTTCACGATTAATGGATCGTACACTGGTGTTTTCAGTTCATCACCTACGATACCAATTCTGTCAAATATTTTAGTCTAAAAATCCTATTCCCTCCGTTACTTAAGAGGCCAGTGGGTTAGGCCGACTATGACCGTTATAAACATTACCTGATAAAGTTGAGTGGAGAGCTTCTGACGTTTTTGTGCCGTCACAGACCCCGCTTCCAAAAAGCTGCAATATCTTCCCTACTTTTAAAAGGCCACTCTTTTTTGCCCTCTTCAAATGCATTGAATAACATAGATAAGAAGTAGTGGAAAAGTCAAGTGTTGTTAGTATGGGAACACGGCGCATATCAATTTGGAAAAGAAAAGAGAACCTGAGAGAAGGCAGTTTTGCTTTTATTTAGAAAATGGGAAAGTTATGTTCTGTATTCAGATGGAAGGCTTTCTTTCTTTCTTTTATTTTATTTGGATATTTTTCTTTCTTTTCCGCTTAATGCTTTGAAAAATTGCATTTGGATTTTAGAATAAAAACGTTAACTTTAAAAGATAGTAAAACTAGTTCATAAAATGTTCCAATGTATACAAAATGTTATATTTCTTAGAATTGTAAGTTAATTACAGGAAACGTCAAAAAGAGTGAAATGAAATAGTAAGATTATTTGTTTTTAAATACAGTCAAACCTCTATATAACGAACCTCTCTGTATTGCGAATTTTTCTTTATAGCGAACTTTTACCTGGAACCTTGAACATTTCACGATTTTCTTTGTAAAATAGCTTCTCTATAACGAAGTACATTTTCTATATAACGAACTTTTTTCTTTGTGATTCAATTTTTGTTCTCTTTTTTTAAAATATTTCTAAAAAAATTTCAAATTCTCTCTTTAACACATTTTATGGTAGTCATAAATCTTGAACTGGTTTTATTAGATCCTAACTCTCCGAATGAAGTGCAACTTTTAAACCCCATTGAACAATTCACTAGAAACATCTTCGATATCCTCTTTCACGTTCAGTGGAGTTGCCCCGTGCCCTTTTGTTCTAATTATAAAATAATGCATGCTTAATATTACTTCTATGCTTTAAATTATAAAATGTCCTCAAAATTCATTAATTTTAATTTAAAATTATTTTTTTAATATTGAAAATACAGTGAATTCTTCGGCAGTCTTTTTTCTTGCTTTCCTTGCAGTTCTTTCTTTTTTTATGGGTAAGATATATAAAATAAACATATATTAGTTTAGAAAAGGTGTAAATAATTACTTTTTTTAATATATAGTGCCTACTAATTTAAAATTTGTTTTATGTGATTTATAAAGTATAATAAAATATGAATCTCTATATAACGAATTTTCCACATAACGAACATTTTACCGGGATTTAGCGACTTCGTTATTTTGAGGTCCGACTGTAATTTGACTAAGATAAAGACGAATGCGAACAAAAAATAATTCTTCTTGCCTTGTCTACGAATTTAGTGCATTTCTAAATTGGTCCAAAGACCCTAATAACAAACGAGATCAGATTTGGAGCTTGAGGACTATAAAGGATGATCTGTGGTGATGCATCAAGTTTAAAAAAGGTGCAAGAATGGCCTTGCAGTCAAAAATATAGTCCGGTGTTAATTGGGTTTGCGAACAATTTCTGCAGATGGGATAAGATCGGAAATTATCTGGAGATATTTCCACACCTTTGAAATAACCCGTGTGGAGTCTAGCTACTATAGACGACAAATTACCAGGGCAATCGAGTTCTGGTATAGTTGATTTTAGGAAACTGCTAGTTAGAAATTTTGCTCTTGGCGACCGCATTTGCATTCTCCGAGGTGACAGTGGAAGGCTGATCCTTAAGTGGGCTGACGAGCCTTCTTAGTGAGGACGATCGCACATTCATTCCCCCTATATAATGCGTTATAATTAACAATTTTCAATACATTTTGAAACTATATAATTCCATAGAGTCTGAGTCAACCGAGAGAGTGTATATTAACCTCTCACTCTAAAGCCGGGGTAAGCATTACATCGACCGCGATTGACTGGTGGACCGCCATGATCTTTTGGGGTAACCGCATGAAGATTTCAGCAGTTAGTAATTATATACGGGAAACAGTGGTGGTACTAGACAGTACTAGTACTAGTACTAGTACAGTACTAGATTGGCTAACAGTACGCAGACTATATGTCTTCTGCTAACTATAACTACAAAAACTAACTTCAGATAAAAATGTATTTTGAACTGCTTCATAATAAATGCATCATTTGATGTAATTATGTTTGTGGCTATTATTATTAAGTTTGTATATTGCGTTTTGCTTTAAACGCGGTTTTAAAAGTTTTTTTTTAATTCTGCAGGTTAGTGTATATTCTATATTTATTATTAAGTCATGATAATAACCTTTTCTTTACGTCATTACACCTACGACTTTGGGCAGTGGCGCGCACAAGAATTTTTCAAAGGGGAGGGGCGAAAGACGAAGGTCTACCATCCTCGTAGCATACCCAATGCGCAGCCAAACATATTTTTTTTTGATTTTGCCGATTGTCGCGAACAAAAAAACAGCAAAAAATAAATTACTGAATAAATAATTAACATTAATAATAAAATACTATTAACAAATACATAATTACATTTTACGTACTATGTACATAGGATTATAATGAATAGAAAAAAAAAGAATCCAAGGTCTATATAAGGGAGGGACCGGACCTGTAGACCAATCCCCCACCTTTGTGTGCGCCACTAACACAGGGTGGAGCGCAACATCTGGAAAAAAATTAGAAGTAGCCCGTACCCTGGAAAAGTCTGTCCACCCCTGCTCTAAAGCAACGCGAGGGCTATTAGCGACGGATCTCGTTAATTATGAACCATACTCAAGTCACGAGGACGACACATGAGCTGGCTTCCACATCATGCCAATGAGAGGATTTTGAGCCTCGATAAATTTAACATGCATCATCCACTCTAAATGGGGCATCTTCACTGTCACCAGGAGTTCAATTCTTGACACGCTGGCCACGAGTTCATGACCATGACAACGTGGTTGCTGTGGCCACAGAGAGTGTATTAAAACTCTTCTGCCTATATTTTTCATTGCGGTAAACAAAAATAGTTTGTGACAAACTTTACTGTGAATACTATAGTCTATGAAAAAAACCCAAAAGACAAATTGCGGAAACAAAATTTCGCTGGGGAAAAAATGTTATTAGCCGTTAATTATCTTAAGCAATAAAAATTATTAGCAATAAACCACTTTTTTTTAATTATTAAATGTTTTGTATTAAAGAACTTTATATTTTTTAATAGTTTTTCAGCTTAATTATATTAGATTATCTCAAAAAGATTTTTTTAACATTCAGATTTTGTTTGAGAGCCTCAATATTTTGAAGTTATTTTAAAAAGTAACGGAAATTGCACATGAATTTTGATTTTGATAACTTAAAGCTTTAACTATAGAAATTCGAAAGAGCTTTTTAAGAAAATATATAAATAAAAATGCCTAGATGTTTTTTTATCAATATCACAATACAAAGCCCATGCAAATTCCTTATTTAATATTTGAATAAGAATAGAATTTTGATGAAAGTAATTTTCTTAAAATTTTAAATCACAAGATAATTGAATTATACAACTACATGAGAAAATATAGCAAATTGAATTCGTAAAGTTATATTTCTTGAGATAAATGATGATAAAACTACAAAATATGTTTCTTGAAATATATATATATTTGTGCATATTAAACATATATTTTAAAGTGTTTAAATCGAGTTAAAAACGACTGAATACGAATAAAGTAGCCTAAAGTCCAAAAAGAGAAATTTACGCAAAAAATACTCATAAAAAAATTTTAAGCAAAATCATTGTACATTTTTAGAGTATGATCCTTAATCAGTTGTTCCAAATTAGAAAGAAACCTTAAAAAGAGAAATTTACACACAAAAAAATACTCATAAAAATCTTAAGCAAAATCATTGTACATTTTTAGAGTAGGATCCTTAATCAGTTGTTCCAAACTAGAAAGAAACCTTAAAAAGAGAAATTTACACACAAAAAAAATACTCATAAAAATTTTAAGCAAAATAATTGTACATTTTTAGCGTATGATCCTTAATCAGTTGCTCCAAACTAGAAAGAAACTTTAAATATCAAAAGACATATATGTGAATCCAAATTTTTTTAATAATAAAACATGTTACGATTTTAATAAAATCTTTAATCCACACAGTTTGCAACCATAAATACAAAACCTATTTTTATTGAATCGCTCGTTTTAAATGCTTTCACGTGTGCGTAAAAGTGATATTTAGCTTCTTTTATACGCACATGAAAAGTAGATATTTAGTGGTGAATTCGATGAATTGTACAAAAAATGAATAAATATAATCATTTAATGATTATTATTTTCTATAGTAAAATAAATAAAAAATAATCATCTTATAAAATATTCCAGGGATTTTACGGTAGAAATTTGAATACAGTTTTTCTACAGAAAATATTAAAAAAGCTTCGGGAGAAAAATCATAAACGCTTTATGCTATTACATTCATTTTAACATGCATTAAAATTGTTATAATTCCTTAATTTCAAATAAACACCTTCTACAAAGTAATTTATTAACAAAGATGCAAAACAAAAAACATATAAAGAATCATAAAAAAGCAAAACTTACCTTTTTTGCAATGGGCAAAGAATTCTGATACAAATGCGAATTCTTCGCGGCGGAATGTAGCCTTCCATCACCTCCAGACGCCTTGGCAGGCTGATTTCTTCCACTAGCCATTTTTTCGAATCGAAACAGTGAATAATTCAAGACGTCGTTAAAGTGACGAGGCAACAAATTTTTACAAAAATCATCCTCAAACCGTTGTCGAGACGCACAGTTGTTACGACAATGCAAATCGAAAAAACGCTGATGATTTTTTACAACGAGTTTTTTAATATTTAATTCAGAACCAAATGAGGTATCTTGCGCAGCAATCAGAATTTTTTCTCTGAACTTTGAAGAAAGATTTGAGATCACTTCTGAGGTTATTCTGTTATCATGCAACACATTTCCTGAAGGTAATAGCGTTTGCCGAGTCTCGAAAATCATTTCGTTTTACAGAAACGTTTTTAACTGTATTTAGTGTTTCATCGATCTACATCACACTATTGTTGGCTGAACATTCATGATTTCTTCATGTGAATAAACGACGTAATATAGAAGATCGTAAAATAAATATACAAATATTATTTTTAACACTTTTAGAATCATCTAGGTTTTTATAATGAAAATCTCTTAGTGGTCCTCTGTGGTCTTTGTTCTATAATTTCGTAAGTATAAATCACAAATATTTAGCAATTTTTGTTTTACTTCAATTAAAAATATTCCCTTTTTAAGACATATTAAAAAAAATTTAGAAATGCACTCAAGAACAATTTCTATACTAAACGCTTCCCATTGATTTATAGAAAAACATTAAGCTATCATCTATAATTATTTATTAGTTTTTCCTGGTATTGAAGTAAATCTTAAAACGAACCATAATAACTTAATTATTTGTGATTTTTTTTCATTTGGTTTATACTTTTCTTTAGAAGATTTATATCCCAATTTTTCTGTTATAGATATTTACAATGAAAAACAACAAATTTGAACTTACAAAAAAAAAGAGTTAAAATGATATTTGTTATTAATTTCCACCAAATATATATATATATATATATATATCAAATCAATCTAAATTTTCTATAATTTAATATTTACCACAACACAAGTGGTATTGGCTACTGGTCATAGCAAGTTGAATCGTTTCCAAATTTAACGATTTCTCAATAATCTCTAACATCTTACTATTCTAGGCCTGAATAATAACAAAGTTTAATAATAACTAATTTTAAGCGATTTTTGACACATGCAACAAATCAAATAATCCACAGTTCAGAATTTCGTTCCATCACGAACAACTTCCTTCTCCAATGCTACAATGTCGGACTCAAATGACCACTGTCCACAATTTATCCCACGCAAAAGACAAATGGATCAGTTCCGAAACTAATAACGGTGAATGGATTGCGCATGTATAGATTGCTAGCCACTACCTATCTTATCGAAATTCTATCCTGTCTCGTATCGAATAAGAACACCTCACAAATAATCTCATAATGGACACGACAGAGCAGAAGAAAAGGACCACGTCTTAAGCAATGGTGCTGAGTGGAAATGTCTGGTTTAGCGGACCTTATCCAATTTTTATCGAGGAGCATCAATCAAAGATACGAATGGTTTCCATGAATGCTGGCTTAGGGAATCTTCAATAAATAAAATAAGAACGGAATAAGATATATGGTGGGAAGGAACGTGTTTTCTTTATTTCGGTGAGTGGGTTATTCTGTTATTTACTTAAGAGTCATCTAACGGATTTTTTTACCAAATTGGGTAAAACAGTGCAGAAAATGGTCAAATATTGAAAAATAGAAAGGTTTACTGTATCTTAAAATGTATTTATTTATATTTTTGTTGTTAAATCAGTGACGTGTTGAGAAAAGCTTTAGCTCGAGCTAAGCAATTTTGGTAGAATTAATATTAATCGAATCAAAGGAGAGTTTTTGTTTTGTGAATTTATTTTTGAAATTCACTTAAGTCATTATATATCTCCTCGATATTTTCAGTATTATGTAATTCAAAATATTTAAAATTTATTTAAAAAAATTAATAGTTTTAACTGTCAATAAACTATTATTTCAAACAACTTAGATTCATTAACGCGTTGACATTTGAAAAAAATACATTTATTCTGAAATTCATTGAAAACAAACTACTCTTCACGTATACGTAATAAAATATTAATTTAAAAAAATAAATAAATAATTTAAATGCATGTATATTGTAATTGGCATCCAAAAAGGTAAAACTAAGCTACTCTAAGGGAAAAAAGATTAAGCATTAAATATGGATAAATAGTGATGTTAACACAGTAATATATATAATTCCCACATTATATAATTAAAAATAAGTAAATTGAACACACTTAATTTCCATCTAAATATATAAGAAACAAATTTCATTAAAAGAATTTCGATTTTTTAAAAAGGGAAGCACACACACAAATCTCCCTATTACTTGTGTTATTTCGTTGATAGTATAAAAAAAGAAAAAATTTCCAGTACACAGTAATTTTCACAACAGTAAGTAAAATTCCCCTTTGTACTCCAACTTTAAAATGTAGGTAAGAAAAAAAGAGCATCAATCTCCAAACTTAGTATAACATAACAACAAATATAATTTTTACTAATATCAACACAAATATATATTATACTCCTTCATATAATCCAGTGTTGATTTCCTCTTTATTTAACAGAAATAGCTTAATAACACTAAATCACTGTCGCACAGATGAAAAAAGCTGAACTCAAATTCAAGCGTTTGAGTATTTTTCATTTATTCATCCAAATACTCATCACAGAAAACACACCTCCTTGTTTGGTAATCCAACAACGTAAAACGGTCACTTCAAAACAAATCACGAATCGCATCACTTCACCACAACACATTTGATGTAATCTGCTTTAAAAGCATTCCACTAGTTATCAATGTTTGCATCATAAAATTTCTCTTTTTCACAACTTTCAAGACACAACACAATGCTGTAAAATCTCACGAGGAAGAGAAAAGCGCACAACAATGCATCTCGATAACCACACAACTCGTGTCCACCTGAAACTTGCAGAAGTCAGCCGACCTTAGTCAGAGGTATGGCGCCTCACGGGGTTTTTACAGAGCACGTTATCTCTGGCTAAAACGCATTTGCCCGCTTATTAGTCGCCGGCTGTTATGTTTGGAGTATATCGATCAGCTGCTAGCGTCAGCAGCATTGTTGATTCAAAATGGGGTAAAACCCCGGCAGTTTATTTTCACTGTGGCTCTGCAACGCACGTGGTCCCCTAATGGACTGACTGGAAATTTCCTGCAATGGACTACTCTAGCGTGACCTAAGGCCCTTAAATGCGCAAGGATCGAGCCTGCTTGTCGGCACATCCAGTTTAAAACAATGGGGGAGGAGAATCTTGTAGAATGGTCCATTTCGGACTCATTTTCAACTGGCAATGAATTTTCAATACTTTTTCCAAGTTTTGTTTCATAAAAACACCTCTTAACACGCTAAAGTCGAATTAAATGTTTTAGATGTTCAATTACAGTATCGATTGGTGAAACATTCGTACCCAGTCGATGAAATAATGTGTTGCTTTCGAGATTCTAAAGATTCAGTATGTTTTGATGCAGCGTGGATGGATTTTACTGGATTTATATTTAATTTCTTAACGATTTACTATAGTGGAAAAGAGGTCAAAAACAAGAGATAGAGTGAAAAATATGTCGATTTTTCATAAAAAGGTATGTTGAAAATTTGCAATTGCATATTAAAAATACGAAAAGTACTAATAACCCAGTGATATTAAAGAATTTTATATCAATTAATCGTAGTGGTATGATAACATGTTTAATAAAGAAGTAATATAAAAAAAATTAAGTGAATTCCTACTTAAGGTATCCATCCTACTACCTAAAATCTTGATTTTTTTCAAAAGTTGATAAATTTCTTTTTATGATTTTATTTTATAGGCCATCTTATTAGCTTAATAAAAATACCAAGTTTTTTATTTGCCATTCACTAAAACAAAAACTTCAAGTGTTTTTCTAAAAGCAGTTGCCATAACTTAACACAAGATGTCAAACTTTAAAATGAGTTTTACTCGAAATGTGTTTTTTTGGAAAAGCTCAAACGGGGACAGCGATTGCTCAAAAAAGTTTTTTAAATAATTTGTTGAATTTTTTTTGTATGTTCTGTATAACTGTAGAAGTGTTTTGACCTTCATATTTATCAATCACTGTTTCATTTCAAAATTTACAGTCCTTTATGTGAATATAATCACTGTTTTTTTAAGCAATTTCATGTAATCACTAAGATAAAGTGCTCTAGTTTTTGTAAAAATTAAAATATCTCTTACCTGAAGGTCATTTCAAACATGAATAACAAAGTAACACATCAAAATTGAAAAATTGAGAATTTGTTTTTAAAATTTTTGTACAAAGCGGGCCTCGTCTATGTAATTTTTTGTACATTTTTATCAATTTTTTCCCATTTTAATAATTTGTTTTCCTTAAAATATACTAAATAAATCTAAAAATCACAAAAAAATCCCCATATCTCCATTTTTACAAAAAAA
>BMAU01005648.1:90000-541603 GCA_019973935.1 Trichonephila clavipes
TGATAAAAATACGTTCGAATAACACCACAGGAAAGGTGAAACACAGATAAACTGCTTCGAATATCGAGGAGCCTAACACTGTGTGCAATTTTGGGGAATCCCACAATTAAAAAAAAGAGCGTTAAACCGAAAGTGCTAAATGAAACAGCGTTAAGCGGGGTCTTATTGTATAAGCAAATTCCTTTTATAAAATTATCCAGGAGAAAAAAATTATTCTTCTTATTACTTCTCCGGATTGATGGGGTGGCAGTGGTAGCCGAGTGATCATGGGTGCGAACTCGTGACCCACGTTGCTGAATCGCGGGTTCGAATCCTAGTGTCACTGAAGACCCTCTGCATAGAAGAGCTGACACACGTTAAATCTGTCGAAGCTCAAAGCTCACCCGTTGGTGTGGTGAAAGAGGTTTGAAGAACCTAGATCCAGCTCAGGCGTCGTCTTCATCACTGGAACGAGGTTCAAAATTAAGAAATCCATCATCAATAAGTCCTCGTACTGCTTGAGAATGGGATGCGAATTAAAATCAAACCACATTGATGTTACATTCATAGTTAACATAACTCTAATGCAGTGCTTCTCAAACTTTCAATATTTGCGACCCAATATTCAATCATTATTTTCATCGCGCCTTTCTTTCCCGCAATATATACTATAACAATGTATTGAATCCAATAATACTATACTCTGACGCTAAACCTACATTTTGAATTTTTTGCGAATTTACACTGGTGGGCAAAACTTAACCAACAGGGGGGTTTATTGAAATAACTTCATGAAAAATCATCTGAGAGACATGAAATTCAGAAATGAGGGAGAGTATTATGTACGTAAAGGAATACGAAAGCATCGGCGCTGAAAAATGAATACAATGCATTCGGTATGGAATCAAACAAAAACAAGCTTTATTGAACGCATGGTATCGTGACTCATGATGGTCTATCCAACAGGAAGAACAAGCAGATGTTCCTTAATATGGTATATGCCCTCCCCTCACTGCAATGGCTGCTTCGCACCGTCTCTGCATACTCAGAACCAGCTGGTGCAACATTTCTTGCGGTAGGAGTGCCCATTCTTCAATGAGCATCTGTTTGAGTTGTTGGGTGTTCTCCGGATGATGTAAGCGTGCTGCAATACGTCTCCTCCAAAGCATCACAGACATGTTCGATGGGATTTAAATCTGGGGAGTACACTGGCCAATCCATTCGAGTGATATCTTCCCTTTCCAGCCGCTCCTCAACAGCAAGAGTCCGATGTGGCCGTGCATTGTCATCCATAAAAATGAAGTCTGGGCCAATGGCACCTCGGAACAGACGCACATGGGGAAGAAGTACCTCCTCACAATAGCGATCCCCGGTTACAGACCCTCTATCAAAAATGTGGAGCTCAGTTCACCCGTTCAGCATAATGCCTCTCCAGACAAGAACTCCAGGACCACCGTAATGGTGTATTTCCATGATGTTACTGGTATAAAACCGTGTCCCGATCTCTCTCCAAATCAAAACGCGTTGAGAATCGCTTCTGGTACTGAACCGACTCTCATCCGTAAAGAGGACACGACTCCATTGACAGTTGTCTAGTTTTTGTGCTCTCTGCACCACTGTAAACGGTGGCGTCGGTGGTCAACTTTCAACGGGAGGCAGCATTCAGGACGGCGGACGAATAGGCTCCCTTTGTGAAGGCGGCTGGCCACAGTAAACCACGACACTTGTCGCCCCGTTGCTGTAGAGAGTTGTTGAGCAATGACGCTTGCTGACTGCCGTCGGCCTCTTTTCGCCTGCAGGATGATATATCGGTCATCCCCTGCAGTTGTCGTCCTCGGGCGGCCACCACCAACCTTTCTAACAGCTGTACCTGTGGTTTGGAACGCTTTCCAAGCGCGCGAAACGACACTTTTGTTGATTCCAAACTCTGCAGCTACACTGGTGACGGTACGATCCTCCTCCAGCTTTCCGATCATTCTTCCACGTGTGAAGTCGTCCAGATCATTTCTTCTAGCCATATTTCACGAACTGACTCACTGGCACTTGCAACGAATATGTTGAATTGCGTCTCCGTCCTTCATTTTATTTTACTGTTGAACAGCACGCGCCGACATCACGCATTTTGCGTACGCTCACGTCGCTTCTGTCGTTTCGTTCCTGATATTTGCATACGCATGACGTTTCTACTGACTTACGTGTTCACGGTACTGATCTCCAGACCTCCTTTTCTGCAATTTCATGGTTATCTCTGCTTAATTTTTACATTGTTGCTTGAGTTTTGCACACCAGTGTATTTTTTGCAACCGGCGTTAAACGTCTCGCTCAACCAATGCATTAATTATCTCGGATGTATATATACGTCTTTCCGAAGTACGATCTTTTCTGTGAATTATTCCGAAGGCTATGGAATGCAATAAAAGGATCTTGACAGTGTTTGCTAATATTTACTTGTTTCAGAGGATATGCTACTTTATTCCTTTTCTACCTCTCCCACCAAACACACCCCATACGTGTTAAAAGGTTGGCATTGGGGAGCGAATGACGCACATTTTAATCGGCATTTAAGGGATTCATTATAAACCCTTCAAATGATCAAGATAAATGTTAATTTTTGTAAATAGTTTTTCATACGACAAGCCCTTGGGTGCACTGGTAATTATTAAACCTGCTTAGTATTGTTAAATTGATTGTAAAATACACTGTGCAGTACTGATACATTTATAAGGATATTAGTGTAAATGTGTATTTTATTATGCCAGAATGTATTTTGTTTGTTTACTTGCAATAAATTTATAAATAATATTTTGTTTTCGATTATTCTCCATGCTTGCGCTCCCCTTGTAGGGATAGCACTCCCCTCCATGGGGGCGCGCCCCACAGTTTGAGAAACACTGTTCTAATGTAATAAATGCATTTGAATAAACTTTTATATAAGTTTAGGACATGGTCCTTGTTATTTTAACTCCACCTCACAATTAGAATATAACCTGAGAACTGATGCATCATTCTCCAAATCACGCTTTATAAGGAGGCTTAAATTTAGTTAAATTTTTTAAAAAGAATAGCAGCCTCCTGTGGCGAATGTTCCGAGGAAGTGGGGGAGAAGGGTTTACTAGAATCCCGTTCCCCTACGTTCCGGATAGACTCGTCTGAAAAGGACATGCGGAGGACCGGTTTTGAGGGTCCCGAAGAGAATGAGACGAGATAAACGTGCTCTGGATGTAAGATTGTTTTTGAGAATGTTCTGTAAATAAATTGTAAATATTTATATATCTAGCCTGGCTGTGAATTTCGTAACCAATACGTCACAGTCTATTTAATGGAGGCACCGCCGAGATGGAATAATTACTCAAATGTAATTTTTCGCTAGATATATAATCGATGAATTAAGAATGAGTATGACAGAAAATTCACACCATCTTAGAGGAGATCAACGAGCCGTCCCGGCACGCAAGAAGTTCTGCTCATAGAAGAAGTATATAGACCACCCTGGTCTTGAAACAAGTGCCACCCCGGCCAACGACATTTCCTGTCATAAGAAAGAGATAAGATCAACCCCTGGTCTTGGAAGCGCCGTAGTATGTAGTGCGGATCAGCGAAAATATATTTCAGGTACGATTTCCCTTCTATCTGGCCAAATTATTTAAATCACATCTTGTGTGTTTTTTAAAAATTTGTTTGTGTTTTGAAGTACTAAATTTAGGTGACTAAACTGTATTACATATCCTATGTACTGAGATTCAATTGTTCTCATGTTATTCTAATTGGTTCTCTATTTATAAGCATATAATTTAGGGAAGCTACTAATTGTCTACTGGAGAATAAATATATATATATATATTTTTTTTAAATTGCATGAGTCACATCCTGTGATAGCAGAGAAATTGTTTAGTTAAACATATATATTTCTCTCTTTTTTTGCGAATAGCATGATTATGTAATACTGTGCATTTTATTTTTTGCTTTTCCGGTGTGTTTTAGTTAAAATTACGCAAGTTACTTGGAGAAAGGTTTCATATAAAATCCATAAGCATTTCACAAGAAATAATTCTTTTTTTTTAAAAAAATTAATGTTAAATATTTATTTTAAACTATTTTGTATGAAGAATAGCAGGTTTTTTTTAAAAAAAAAACTTGGCTTTTGATACTTTGCAATTTATTGTTTGTTTATGAAAATTAGTTTTTTTTCATTGAAAAAAATCTTAGTATAAAATTTGATAAAAGTATTTTTATATCTATAAATAGTGTGTATATGTGTGTTACAAATATTATTATGTTATCAAATACGTATTGGAGTTTTGCTGGTAATAATTAAGTATAGAGGCATACATTTGCTTAAAAGTATTTTTAATGATTACCAATTTTGAATTTTACTATTTATTATTATTTTCTTAAGAAAAAGTGTATAAGTGATACTGCATTCATTTTAACTGTGAGGTTTGAAATATTTTTATTGTAAAAACTTTTTGGCTAAAAATGGCTTATTTAGGAAAAGGTCGAATAGCAGAACTAAGATATATTGCAAAACAATTAGGTGAAAAAGTAAACGACGATTTAAAAATAATAGACCTTAAAAATCTTATTGTTAATAGCCCAAATTACGAAGAAGAATTCGTTAGAGAAATGTTAAATATGATAATTGAGAAAAGGTTAAAAACTAACACATCACGTGTCAGTAAATATTTTGATCTAAATGAAATGTATATTTTAAGCACTATTGAATTAAAAACACTTCTTAAATTAAAGAAATACAACTCTAAAACTATAAATAAAGTAAAAGGTAAATCCGAAAGCGTTTCACTTAATCCCTGTATTATTAGAAGTAAGGAGAATGAGGTTGAGATGCCTGTCCTTAAGGATACAGAAGCCTCATTAGATATAGGTTGTGAAAAATATGCTGCACCAGAGATGTTTACAGGTGAGCATGCATCGATCAAACATATTCTGGATAATGGTATGGCGTGTCTGCGTCCCGCAGAACTGGAGATTGAGTGTGGGCTGGGACACGTGGTCTCAAAGCCAATTGTTAGTCCGGTACAGTTGGATAAGGAAAAATATAATGATCAATTTGGATTAGGAGAGTATTTAGTTGAAACCGAGGAAAATCTTGTACCTTCGTTAACAAAAGAAGACCAGTGCACTATGAATTTAATTAAAATTAATGCTTATGAATTCATAGAAACACAGCAGAAAAGTAAAGAATCAGCTCACTTGATTCAAAAGATAGAAAATGACATTAATAACGAAGTCAGAGATCAGGAAATAGCACCCACATGCAATTAGTTCCTGTAAGACGAGAAATCTTTTCTAAGTTAAATGTTAATAGAGTAGGACCCCTTCCTATTATACCGGAAAACAAACATATTTTATCTGGCATGTCTATGTCACCGAGGTGCCATGAGGCAGTACCAGTGCCTGAGACGGCATCCACACCCCTTGTTGAGGCGTTGCCACAGATTTTTAGAAAGGTATTTCCTAGAGAGATCCAGGCAGATAGAGATACCTTACTTATGAGTATTTTAACTGCCGAGTTACTTCAAAAATTAGGAACTTACTGTCCTTTACGAGTGCCATTTAGATTAAAAAATGCTTTCTATTGTTTCAGCATGTTGATGGCTGAACTACCTCAAGGGCATGAAAAGTTTGATTTATCATATTTCGACAATGTGGTTGTCTTTTCAGAGGGCTGGGACTTTCCTTTAGACCACATGGATGGGATATTGGAGCTAAACACACATTTAGCGGTCAGGCTAGCGAAATTTGAACTCGCTCAGGATGACGTTGAATATTGTGGTCATGTTGTGGGGTTGGGAAAGCAGTCCCCAGCTCAACTGAAGGCTAGGACAATGATAGATTTTTCAATATTACGGTATAAAACTCAGGTTAAAGTTTTGGGATATGAGCGACAATATATCCCTATGTTTTCTCGGTTAGTTACTCCGGTTACAGAAACGTTAAAAAAGAAAATCAAAGAAAGGGGACATTAAATGGACTTCTGAATGTCCAGAGTTCTTTAGACAATTGGAGGAAATTTGTCGACTAATTCAGTTTTATACGCCCCTGATTTCACGAAACGATTTATTTTTCAACCCGAAACAATTTTATTTATTTTTTGTATGCAGATCATAAACTTTAAATTAATTTCGGTTTCTAAAAAAATGTATGATGTTCAATCGCCTAAAAAAAAAATCTTCACATTTTAATGTGTTCAAAGTATTTTCTCTGATTGAAAGCTAGAATGTTTATGTAGTTTAAAAAAAACCATTTTGTGAAAAAGTATTGCTTATTAAGTATACTATTTTCTTATACAATCGAAATGATATTCATATCTTTTTAAACATGCATATTATAGGCATGACCAATTTTTGAATATAGGCATTTTTTTATGAGTAGTGATTTATTATGATAATAAAACTGAATGTTGTGCATATATCTCAATATTTAATATAGTTGTGTGATTCTTCAAACATTTCTGAAAAAAAAATGTTCTTATTTTTAAAAACTATATATTTCTAATATGGTGATGCAATCATTTCATTAGAATGATTCTAGACTAGACTGTATGTAAGACGTGTAAAGTGTTTGATGTTTTTTTTAGTTCATAAATAGGAGATTTGAGTAAATATGATTGTGTTATTGATTTGAGTTATTCATTAGATAAGTGTAATTTGTCAATATCTAATAAGTTGTGATTTTCTCATTTATTTTGAATTTTTATATGTTAATTGTATTGTTGTATGTAATTCTGGCCAGAAGGGAATCGTACACTGTTAAAAAGGTAGTGTTACCTAGAACTTTTAAGTGATATCTCCTAAGTGATTTTAGTGGACCTTAAAAGAACAGAACTTTTCCTTCATCAGAAAAAGTTCTCTCTAGAGGAAGGAGGAGTTGTGGCGAATGTTCCGAGGAAGTGGGGGAGAAGGGTTTACTAGAATCCCGTTCCCCTACGTTCCGGATAGACTCGTCTGAAAAGGACATGCGGAGGACCGGTTTTGAGGGTCCCGAAGAGAATGAGGCGAGATAAACGTGCTCTGGATGTAAGATTGTTTTTGAGAATGTTCTGTAAATAAATTGTAAATATTTATATATCTAGCCTGGCTGTGAATTTCGTAACCAATACGTCACACTCCGCTCTCTCTCTCTCTCTTATTCCACGTGGCCGCTTTTATTATTTAGCACGTGTCCTTTTTTCAATTCCTACTATTAGTTCACACTCTCCCTATATGTAAACTCAAACTCATAGTGGCGCAACAGCCGCTGAGGGCCAGGGCCTACTGCTGTGCCCATCCCAGTATACGTGACCATTGGGCGCTGAGGTGCATGAACAGATGTCCCAATCAGGTGGTCAGTCTGAAGCGAGACCCCAGTGTTTAAGTCCTCAAGCAAGCTTAGTACTCATCTATCGACCCTCTGCAGGAGGGATGAAAGGCTGAGTTGATCTTTCCCAGCCCAAGGATAGAAACTCGAACCTGTGGTGTGGAAGCACGATACGCTACCATTTGGCCTTCATATATATATATATATATATATATATATATATATATATATATATATATATATATATATATATATATATATGTCATGATTTTTCATGATTTTTAAGACAGAATCAGATTAAAGTTAGAAAAGTTAAAAGACGACCTTTATTCTTTCATTTCTTCATCTGTTCTGACACCGAGAGCAGGGAGGAAAAAGCACGCCATGGTGGTGGTTTCAAGTGGATAATACTTGAAAAACATATGGTAAGTATCGCTGCTTTGAAGAGGGTGCTTGCAAGTTAATGCTGACATATGTTGACTATTAAATCTAACGATCTGGAATTAGACATGTTTATTGGCTAGGCCATATGTTCGGAAGAAATAAATGGGTGATTAGTTTGATACTTGAAGATGGGAACTGAGAAAGATGAGTCAAGTGCTAGATAGGGAATTTAATTTTTAATCTAATTTAATTATCCTTACATTTGCCCCCCAATTTTAAAAGGGAGTCATGGCGTGGTTTTTTTCTCTCTTTACAAACTTAATCAATTTTCAATAAACACAAAACAATACATAACATTATTTAGAAAGACATATTAAACACTCAATTATTAAGCAATAGTAATACTAAAATCAAAAAGCAATGCAATAAATGAAACTATAACAACAAACACAGTAAGGACACTTCCAACATATTAAATGATAAAAATGAATTTCCATACATATAAATGAAGATTAGCTTGTTCAAATATATTTGACATCTAGAATAAGAGCTCGCGTTTCCTCCTATTCCTTCATAATAACAGATTCGTATTATAGCTGGTAGATATTTTCAAAAAAATTATGTTGGAAAATAATGTATCAAACAATAAGATAGTAAATATAAAAATACATAAAATCATACAAATGTTAAAATAATAATTTTGTATAAAATTCTACTCTGGCGCCATCGTAGTAATACCTTATATTGTTACACACATTTTGCATATATGAAATACATTTTTTAAAAAGATAAAAAAAATATATAGACACTAATAAAATGAAATTATTAATAATATGAAAACGGTGTATAACACACAACTTCTATGCACTATCCAACACAATAAACAATGTTTTATTTCATATGCGTTATAAAATATAAAAATTATAAGAATATAAGAGCTCTTTTTTATTATTTTGAGTCGAAAAATTGGACTCACTTCAATAATAACTTTTAGTATTTCTGAAAATTTTTCACAATATTCATTGTAACTTAATATCGCATGCAATATTTTGAATCTTTCCATAACCTTTTAAAAATACGTTTCATAGACAAAAATTCTTGAGTTTCTCTTGCATCACATATTCACTAATAAAACTGTATCACCTTACTTAATTTTGAACACATCTCTCTGAGAAATCTGCGTCATCAACTCACAGATGTTCAGGGATGCTGATAAGAAACAATGAGAGGTGTACATATCAAACTAAACAAGTTTGTCCTCTTAATGTTTCGAGACATATACAAAATTATAATGATTGTATTCTCGCTTATCCATTGTGTAATATCCAAAAATAAACTTCAAGTTATTAAATTAATTTTAATTTTAGATAAGGAAAATTTCGAGAAATAGTGAATCCTGATATATGGCCGGTATATCAAAACACACAATTTCAAAAATAAAAAATAATTAAATGACACGCAATAAGATTACTGCTGAATAAAATAATTAACAAAACAATTAAATTCAGTGGAGAAAAGAGAATACAACGTGACTTTACTTGTGCTTCTTATCAAAATATCATTAGTATTAGTACATTAATCATTTTTCTAAAAACTTAATTTATATTTTTCAACTATAAAACACCAATTTCTATCATAACTAGTAACTCATTCGACATCTTAAGATAAAATTATGAGAAGTATATTAAAATTTCTCAAAATTTTGTATGACCAAACCTATATACTTTGTTTTCTCAATTAAAATATAAAGAAAATATCTCATTTAACACAACTATATTATAAAAATTAAATATCATATCACATATTATTCTTTTTCGCAAAGTTCTGTTCAACAAAACTCAGTTACTTCAATGTTACTACAATTGGAAATATATAATCTAACTGACCTCCACTTCGCAGCGGCAGAAACCCTTGGTGAACGGTAATCCAGAGGTTGATGTCACTTTATTTTCACCAGTAAAATTTTATTTATTTCGATATTGGTATTTCACTATGGCATGCGATGTTGGTCATTTCACGGTATTACCGTGCAGATATTCCGGCGAAGAAGATTTTTTCCTTTTATTTTTCTTTCAATATTGGTCCTTCCATCATTGTATCACTGGAACTAAATCATAATACTATTCGGAGAAGAACATTTTTTTATTATTATTATTCTGGTGGAAGGGATTGACGTCTTTCATCTCTGAGTTGGGGAATTCGCGCTTCTCTTTTTGTTTTGTTTCTTTTTTCGCCATTCGAAAGTTGGTTCTTTCATGGCAAACTTGCTAGTCTCTTTAGCAACGGTAGAAATAACGTTCGGCGGTAAACACTGCATTCTTCTCGGTGTTAAGAGCGATGTTCTTTTGGGGATTACTAGCGCGTTTCTTTTTCCGTACCATAGATTAATTCAGGTAACAAATGTAGAGTGCCGTCATTCTTCCATAAAATTCTTCATATCAGTTATTACTGCAGTTGGCTTTCATTTTTATATTAAAATATTTTATAAAAAAGATTAGTTTTTTACATTAAGATCGCAGACAAAGATCCTACCGGCTTTAATTCTGTCATGATTTTAAGACAGAATCAGATTAAAGTTAGAAAAGTGAAAAGACGACCTTTATTCTTTCATTTGTACATCTGTTCTGACATCGAGAGCAGGGAGGAAAAAGCACGCCATGGTGGTGGTTTCAAGTGGATAACACTTGAAAAACATATGGTAAGTATCGCTGCTTTGAAGAGGGTGCTTGCAAGTTAATGCTGACATATGTTGACTATTAAATCTAACGATCTGGAATTAGTCATGTTTATTGGCTAGGCCATATGTTCGGAAGAAATAAATGGGTGGTTAGTTTGATACTTGAAGATGGGAACTGAGAAAGATGAGTCAAGTGCTAGATAGGGAATTTAATTTTTAATCTAATTTAATTATCCTTACATATATATGTATATATATATATATATATATATATATATATATATATATATATATATATATATATATATCTTGTTCAAATTTTCAATCGTTAATAAAATACTTTTTATTCATCCACTCAAGTTCAAATACAATTTTTTTAAACTTGAGGTGTTTGATACTTGACGTTAATACAGTTTTTTCAAATATTAACTTATTGGTTAAACTAAATTAATGAATAAATAGAGCAACGAACAAAAAAATAATAGTCTAACAGCATATGTAGAAAGGAAAATTGTTCATTGTGTCCCTATAGCGCGTTGGACTTCTAATCCAAAGGACGTGGGTTCGAATCCCACCTGGGTTCGCCTAATTTCTGAGAATGTGATTTCTTTTTACTATACTATTTTATAAAAATAATTAGGTTTAATAAATGAATTAAAAGTAACACAATCAAAAATAATTGTCGAACACCCTATACAGAAAGGAAAATGGAAAACTGCAAGGAAAATCGCTTCCTATTTTTTCACTTAATGTTGTCATTCTGTCATATGTATATACCTATTCATATTAATTGTAATTATTTAATAAAAAGTAACTAAAATAAAAAATTTCTTTGTTGACATAAGTAGGAATCGACTTAAAGAAAATTTTTTTTTAATATTACTCGTTTATTTTTGTTTAAGCATCTCAGTCTTGATTGAGTTTAAATCAGTCACTTCCCATGAGGGAGTAATGTTTCCCATTCAGCTAGGCCAGGGGTCGGCAACCTTTTCAGTCGGAAGAGCCAAAAATTACGATTTACAAAATTTCAAACTTTTTAAAGAGCCACAAATTTTTTTCTTGGAATAAATAGTACTTGCAAAAATAAAGTTTTTTGATAAAAAAAACAACTAATCTATTTATTCATAAGAAAAAATATATATTTATTCATTTATAAGTAGTGTTTTTCATAACAAATTAGATAATATATATATGACATTAGAAAAAAATATTTATAGAAAAGAAAAGGTCAAAAAATATATTGGAGCTTCGCCACCTGGCGGGAAAAAATGGCAATACTTATGCGTTTTAAGCTTTTTAATTAATATTTTTAACTAATTGCAATATCGGAATATAAATGTTCAAAACGGATTCCTCGGATCATTCCCGATCTTTTGGTATCTTCGGCGAGTTTCTGCGCCATGCGGTTCGTAAGAAGATACACCTAGTCGCAAAGTCGCTCGCATAGATACGTTTGTTTACCTACGAATTTTAATAGTGTAGATAAATAATATTTGATTATGGAACTAAAGAGCCGCAGGTTATATACCGACCCCTGACGTCGACAAATAAAATATAACCGTTATTTTTATCTGTTTCGTGTTTGATTAGTTCTAATAAAATCAATTTGGTTTAAAATATTACATCATTATTCCTCTCACAACACACAAATTCTTTTTTTTCCATTAATTTCTTTCATTATTTGTGTAATTTGCACATCAGCTGAATGGTATTGGCATCGAACTTGAGGTTGGCGATATGTTTTAGTCGAGTCTTGAGTCGTGTTTCCAATTAAGACCCATCGTATTAAAAGGAATAAATCAGTTTCTCAAACTGTGGGGAGCGCCCCCTTGGGGGGCATGGCAACTCTACAAGGGAGGCGTGAGCATATTGAAAAGTCAAAATCAAAAGAATTAAAAAAATTATTAATTTTCCGAAAGTAAACAAACAAAATACATTCTGACATAATAAAAAATAAAATGCAGTTTACACTGATACAATATACTTATAAATATACCAGTGCTACGCAATGCATTTGATAATTAATTTAACAATGTTAAGTTAGGAACAAGTGCAATAATTACCAATGACCCCGTCATATATAAAATTATATACATAATCTTGATACATTAATTATATACATACTTATCTTGATAATTTGTATGGTTTATAATTAATCCCTTAACTGCCGATTAAAAGTTATGCAATTCGCCTCCCAATGCCAACACTTTTCCACTTCGGCACGCGTATGTGATGTATTGGGGCTGGAAGGAATAGAGAAGCAAAAATAATCTGAAATAAGAGTAAATCCTTCGCAAACATTGTCAATGTCCTTTTATTGCATTTAAAAGCCTTCGGAATAATTTTATGGATAGCAGAGCACAGAAAATATTGTCCTTCGGAAAGACGTATATATACGTCCGCGGAAATAAACGCTTCGGCTGAACGGGACGTTTATACACGCTGGTGGCTTTTAAGAGGTTAAAGTCGTTTCCCAGTTTTAGCATCAAAGTACAGACTATTGAATTCATTACATTATTATTGTATGAGGAGGGCGCAATGAAAATTATGATTAAATATTGGGTCGCTGATATTGAAACTTTGAGAAGCCCTGGCTCAAATCTTTCCAGGCTCAAATATCAGCTCCGTTACAGAAGCAAACTGGTTGCGAATTGCTTTAGTTTTTCAATATTACTTTGTCACAATTCACAGTTAAAAGTTTTCCATCGAGTACTGGGGACCGCAGTAGGCTAATGGTCAAGGTAACGGACACGTGACTCGCGTGTCATGAGTTCGAACTAGAACAGTTGCCGTGTAGAGAGACTGATGCGTGTTAAATCTATCGGAGCTCAAACGTCTTCCTGTTGATGTGGTGTGGAAGTTAGGAGAGGAGGTTCCAGTTCAGGTGTCGTCCTCTCACTTGACCATGATTCAAAATTACAAGATTTGCTGCCAAAAGTCCTCGTGTCGCTGAACAAGACGACGTTAATTTCTATTCACTCGCACTCACTCACCTTTTGAGAACTGATTTCATTTCAAGTAAAACTGAAATATATACATTAACTTAACACTTAAATAGAAAGTTGTCAAATTTGAAGCTCATGATCAAAATCTTTTAGTTATTAGCAGTCTTAAGCTCAACTACGATAATTTGGTTTTTAAAAAAGCAATCGGTTCTCTCAATAACTGTTGTTATTTGTTGAGAAAGAGTATGGTAATTTAGTCGCAAGTTCCATAGCTAGTGATTTGTCATTTCGAATCCTGATACTCAATCCTTAGTAACAAGGAATGGGAGTTCATCAAACGAGATGCTACTCAAGCGTCGTTCTCGTTAATTAAAAATGATTTAAAACTATGAGATCCATCGTCAGTCACCTTTGTGTAATTTCAATAAATGAATAAGTGTTTATTGGTCTCTCGGTAAAGCAACACCAAGACTATTGGTGGGAGACCTCCTAATTTCGAACTATGGTCAAGTTACGAAGGCGTCACCCGAGGAGGTACCACGCTCTTTTAACTTCTACACCAAGCCCACCAGAGGACTTAGAGCCACGATAGATTTAACGTGCATCAGCCCTGGCACCCTAATATCAGACCTCGGTAGGTCTTGCAGTGGCACCAGGACCACAAAGCTGACCACGTGTTCGTAACCATTGACCATTAGGCTACTGCGGCCACTTCCATAGTTTCAAAAACAATATGAAAAATACCAGGAAGTTAGAAAGATTCTGAAGTTGGTGCGTGAATGAAGCAGTTACAACTCTGAATGTAATGCAAATACTCCAATTGCGCATCCACCGGGATGGTGCCTCATTAAATATGTTCCATACTTGCCAATTGAATTATTTCTACCGGTAGTATGTCCTCAGCTACAGGTGATAAGCTTTCTTTTAGAACGGCTCTGAGCTGTTGTTAATAATTTTGATACCATCTTTTAAATTTTATGGAGCTTTCAATTAATTATTTTCTTTTTCTTATTAATTACGATGAGAGGGTAATACCGTTTTTTGGTAAGGTACCTCGTATTTTGAAGCCGTGGGCCGCGAATGGCAATTGCATCCACTAGTGCAATTATCATGGTCACAGCCAGCTATGTTCAAATTGAGTGAGTATTTCGAATCCTGCTTTGAATGAATGAGTAAATATTTCCGCCGCACTATTCAGCTGTTCGAGTGCTTTCGGCGACGGATCTCGTAATTTTGAACCATGGTCAAATGACGAGAATGATATCTGAGCTGGCACCCTCTCTCCTGACTACCACACCACACCAACGGGAGGACGTTTGAGATCTCGACAGATTTAACGAGCATTGCTCCCCTGCACGGCGGGTCTTTTGTGGAACTGGGCTCGAATTCATGACATGCCAGCCCCGATCCGATACCTTGACCACTAGGCTAATCGTAACTCAAAATTCCAAGGTTCGTTGTGTGTTGTTGCAATGCGACTTTCATTTAAATAAGTGATACAAAAAAATTGAATTCCAACTTTGGTCGATAAAGAAAAGTTTTATATTTAGTATTAGTTTTATATTTATCAAAAATAATTAATATAAATGTGTATATACATAGCACAGAATCACACTATTAAGAGGCAACTATTTTTTATTAATTCTTATGAAAGTATCATATTGTCATCCAAAACAACCGTGTGTATAAAATTTCAGTTCAACTGAATGCTTTAAAACGTGAGAAAAAAAATCTTTTAAAGTTTTGACCCAAGTCGCTAAAAATGAAGCCAATGTGATTGCATCTGTAATTCCTTAAATAATTAGTTTGAGTCAATTAATTTTGAGTAATTATAATTTAATTATTGTATTGTCATCCAAAATAATCGTGTATAGAAAATTTCAGCTCAAATAAGCGCCTTAAAATGTGAAAAAAAAACCTTTTAAAGTTTTGACACAAGTTGCAAAAATGGTCGTCAAAAATGATGCCAATGTAGCTGTATCTGTAATTATTTGAGTAATTAGTTTTGATCAATAGTTTTTTATTAATTTTAATTCTAAATTACCGTATTGTCATCCAAAATAATCGTGTATATAAAATTTCAGCTCAATTGAGCGCTTTTAATTTTATTTTATTAACGATTGAAAATTTGAACAAGATATAGGGAGATAGTGAACTAATAATAGGAATAGAATTAAAGGTTAGAGGGTGTTATATATATAATGTAATTATTCACACACAACTCTTATTCATGAAAATGATTAATTAGAATCATTATTATTAATGCAAGTGATTCATCCAATTAAGTATAGTATCCATTTAATCTTATTTTTATTAATATATATATATATATATATATATATATATATATATATATATATATATATATATATATATATATATATATATATGAATACTTATTTCTCTATTAACATAACAAATTACATTGAAAGAAGTTTATCTTCTTTGTTGATTTATCCGTTTAAGGTATCCGTTCTTGTTTGATTCACCCGTTAAGGTATATAAGGTTTTAAAAATTGAAAAAAAAAACTTATTTCGTTTTATAAGACATCTTATTTTTTAGCAAGTTTTTTTTATTTTAAATTCACCAGAACAAAAACTACAAGTGTTTTAGTAAAAGCAGATGCCATAACTTTACATAAGATGTCAAACTTTAAAATGCGCTTAACTCGAAATGTATTTTTTTTTTCGAAATGCTCAAACGGGGACGGCGGTTACTCAAAAATTTTTTTTAAATAATTTGCTGAAATTTTTTGTGTATCTTCTGTATAACAGTAAAAGTGTTTTAACCTTCAGATTCATCAACCACTGTTTTATTACAAAATTTACAATTCTTTATGTGAATGTAATTGCTGTTTTTTATAAATATTTCATATAATAACTAAGATAAAGTTCTCTAGATTTTGTAAAAATTAAAATATCTCTTATCCTGAAGGCCATTTCGAAAAGGAATAGCAAAGAAATGCATCAAAATTGAAAAATTTAAAATTTGTTCATTCACTATTTGTATAGAGTGGATCCCGTTTATGTTATTTTTTGTCAACTTTTCCCCATTTTGTAGTAATAATTTATTTTTCTCTTCTTAATTTTAGCCTTTTTATCCTTAAAATGTACTAAATAAATCTAAAAAAACCACAAAGAAAAAAAAATTCCATATCTCCATTTTTTTTCAAAAAAAAAAAAAAAGTTGTCGGATACCTTAAAGAGAATGCTGTTTACATCTATTTTATTACCCCCCAGTAACTTAGAATAAATATTTTATTCAAAGAGTTTTAAGAGTAATTCCATTTTATCATCAATCAACAACTTATTTTTTAAAGTACTTATTGAGAAAAACCAAAAAAAAAATATATTGGATTCGCATAAAAGAGAAGCCTTTGGGGGCTTAGAAAACCCCAATATTGCACCCATAAGAGCATCATTACCAAGAATGTAAACAAGGAAGAAAATACGATTTCAAGCAGTTAACTGAAACCGAAAATCCCCGCAAAGCTTCTTTTTTTTTTCTTTGATTTTGGAGACGCTTCCCTAAGTAAAGCTCAAATCATATTAATAGGGGTGAGGGAAAATGCCTCTTGAGAGTTTTGGTGGAGTTTCCGTTGGAAAAATGAGTCACACTTTACGGGAAAAGCCAGAGGCAAGAGTTCTGGAAGGAGAAAATAAACGCTTATATAAAGTAAAATCAGGCACTACGACTTTTTACCTCTTGCCTTCCTATCTAGAAGAGAGGGCGCATATCCATATTAAATTTCAGATTTTGTTTTGGTTTTTGGCTTAAATTATGTAGTACAAGCTTCATGAGGGGTATTGGCGTCGAACCTGGTATTCTATTTTAAACGGTCGTTAAAAGAATTTAATTTTCGTTAAATTTTCTGTACCCACCATACCACACAGCGGGAATTAAATATCTGATATGTATGTATACCTTTTTGTAAAATAGTGTAGGTCAATGCATAAAAATCCTATAATACATCGTTTGAAAATAAATAACATTATTCTTTTTACACTCATGTCCATAAATTAAGGATAATGAAGTTCAGGCAAAGAAAGAGGCAGAAGCAAAACAAATTTGACTTATTTGTAAAGTTTATTTATTAAACAAAAGGTAAAGAGCAAAAAATATGCTATATGTTTGACATAATTAATAAAAATTGCGATTTTTACTCCCTGGAGCAAATTTCAAAAAAGAACCTATTTAAAAAAAAGTATTACATGGTTAGTATGATGGTTAATACGGAGTATGTCTCCCGGACGATGAAATACAGTCCTTACAACGCCTAGACATGCTGAGTATCAAATTATCAATCTGATCTTGGGGAATATTACACCACTCATCAAGCAATGCCCTCCGAAGTTCCGAAAGACTGGTAGGAGGGGGTTGACGGGCTGCAATTCATCGACCAAGCATATCCCACACATGCTGTATTGGATTCAAGTCCGGTGAGTATGCTGGCCAATCCATACGGGTGATATTCTCCGATTGAAGGCATTCGTTTACAATGTTTGCACGGTGAGGACGGGCGTTGTCATCCATAAAAAGAAATTCAGCACCCATGGCGCCCCGAAACAAACGTGCCTATTTTTCCCGAATGGCATCCCGATAGATGAGGCCTGTCATCGTTACACTCTGAACATGCAGGTCAGTTCTGGAACCAAGAATAATTCCTCCCCAAACGAGCCATCCTGCACCACCGTAACGGTGTCGTTCAATGGTGTTCTCTTGGTGGTAACGGGTACCTGGCGCTCTCCATATTAAAATCCGGCGAGAATCAGACTGCAAACTAAATCTGGACTCGTCGGAAAACATCACACAAGACCACTGTTGTGGGGTCCACAATGCATGCTCTCTACTCCAGGTTAATCGCAGGCGACAGTGAGTTGCGGTAAGTGGAACACATCTGACAGGCCTACGAGCATATAGACCAATGTGCCCTTTACACGGTCTGCCTTGAAACTGTCGTACCGGTAGCTGAAGAGAGCTGACGAGACAGGTCTGATGCTGTGCTCCGTCTGTTTCTTTTGGTAGTAATTGCCAAATATATATATATATACCGGTCCTCATTCGGCGTCGTAACTCGGGGGTGACCTGTGCTGTAACATCTACTCACATTACCATCATCTTGGAATCGTTGCCAAAGCCTGGAGATGACACTCTGGGCGATTCCAAGTTCCTCGGATACTTCCAGCTGGGTACGTCCACATTCCAGTCATCCAATAATTCTACCACGTAAAAAATCATCCAAATGCTTCCTTTGTGTCGTAACTATGCGGTTATTGCACTGAAAGGCTTTTAAAGCGCTTGTGAACAATTTTACTTCTTTGCCACCATTCCTTATATACCCCTCTCTGTTACACTCTCGTCATTGTGACGTACTATCCGCGCCATCTGGTGGTTTCCTGTAATTTGCATATTCTTCTTCAAGATGTGTGTGATAATTCTACACAGGGAAAATTTTTATTTTAGAGTTCAATTTCTGTGCGATTCTGAATTATCCGTAATTTATGGACATGAGTGTATGTTAAAGGAATATAGATTAAATGAAATTGCCTTTTATATCGTATAATACACGCATAAATGTGTATATATATATATATATATATATATATATATATATATATATATATATTATATATTACATTTATATTCAATAAACAAAAAATTTTGATTTAAAAGTAATAACAGCTATAAACAAAGAAAAAGTTATCAAAGTAATTAGTTAAAAAATTTACTCAAACCATGCACTTTTTTTTAAGTATGAGAGAAATTCCTTTAAGATATATGAAACGTTCTTCATAGCGTCCAAAGTGTAAAAAAAGGAAATGTTTAAGGGAGGTTAAGGGTTCCACAATTAGAAAATGAAAAATAGTGTGAAAAATTTAAAATTGAAAATCAACATAAAATTCTTCCATTTTCGTATTCTGTTAAGTATTATGCTAAATTATATGCCATAAAAATTTTGCCTTTTTTTTGGAAAATTTTAAGTAAAAAAAAAATTGACCGCTTAAGGGGTTGAAAGAAGGACTTTTAGTCTCGTTTTTTCAAGACTCCTTAGCTATAATTATAAAAAACATGGTTGCCTTCTCATGTGAATGTTTTGTCTGAAGTGTCTTTCTTTACCTTTTGCAAATGTTTATATATACATATACGTATATGATAGAATTAAATAAGAAAATTAAGTTATACTTAAAGGTGCACAGATCTGTTTGCGTATGGGGGGAGGCATTGGATCCTGCAACTAATCCTCAACGTTCTCTGTGGTATGGTAAAATGTGGAATTATTTTATTTGTTCGTGGTACAATAATGAGTTCATTTAATGCTACAGATAAAAAAAATTTTAACTTTCGCGTTGTGTAATGCGAAATTAATTCAAAATTTTAGAATGATCAACAGAACCAGGTTTGAAAACCACAAATGCTTTGATTTTTATCTTCTATGAAACAGTTTAAACAAAAAAATACTCTAAATGAAAATCCGTTCTCTGCTCCTTAAAAAATAGATTCCTTATGAGCAATATTCACTTCTTTATCATCTTCAAATGCATCATACAAAAGGAATTTGAATAAAAGAAAATCAAATGCATGCATGTTGCTTTTTCGGGTAATGATGCAATTCTAAGTACAGTTTGATAACTGCAATTGATTAATAGTTCCAACAAGGAACGAAAGGAAATGGAGGGGAAAAAGAGCAACGAAAATTGTTTTCAGAACATTAGTCTTAAACTAATACAAGGCTATCATCATTAACTATATTATAATACCAATGATCGAAGCAGCTAACCTAACGTAATGCGAATTATTGAATAGAACATTCAATTTTTTTAAAAAAATAGATAATAGATACCCTATAAAAGAAATCGCTTTTTCGCTTAATATATTTCTCATTAGGGATTTATGTCATTTATTTATTTTGAAAATTCTTGTACCGTGTAATAAACATGAAATATGAGTGCACACAATCATATTTTGGAGACATATTTATTTTTATAGAGTATATATAAATAAAAAAAATTATTCAAACTAAAGAAAAAAAGGAGGAAATAACAGACGATTGTTCAAATATCAAATTATTCTCCCATCAACCTAGCACGAGAAAACATTCTTAGGTACTCAGTGCTTACGAATTACTTGTAATTTTTTTTTAAAAAAGAAAGATGTATTTTTTGTCATAATCTCTCTCTCATATCCTAATTTCAATCTTTTTTCAGATAATAATTTTAGCTTATCTTTATTATCGTTCTTTAATATATATATATATATATATATATATATATATATATATATATATATATATATATATATATATATATATATATATATATATGGGTGAGAATCTGAATTATATTTCACTGAAAACAAAAAACTACTAACATACATAGAAAACACACTATAGATATCCCTATTATTTTAATACTGTTAAGATTTTCACTAACACATGTAATATGATCGGATCCTTGTTACAAATAAAATAAAATATTTTTACTTTAATGTATGAGATGGTATACCTTATCACACATGCATACGTGTATAAAAAGTTTGCATGATTTTTTCGCTATATACATATGAATTACAGATTTAATGGCTATATAATAAGTATATATATATATATATATATATACTTAAATCAAATGGGAAGCACTTGCATTATGTAATGCATATTTCTTGTTTTAAGTTGATATAGTTGCATAAAAAGAATTATTCTTAAGCAAAATTCATTTTGAATAAAAGTTCTCTTTTTCTATTATCAATTTTCTTAAATATTTTTTTAAGTTATTCATTTTTAGACCAACTTTATCCTTTGAGTTAAAAATTCGTGTTCTTAATTCCATCCTACGAAATACATGAGTTATATCGAATAAATAAAATCATCAGTCTGCATGAAAAGTGTTTGCAAAAATAGGTGAGTGAGGTACTACCATATATGTCCTTTTAAACTCTTAACAGCGCATTTTTAAATTACAAGGGCTATTACCAATAGCTTTTTTCTGTTGTTTTAGTGTGGTGTTAATTGTAGAATAATGTGTATTCATTTTCAAACCGTATAGAAAATTTAATAACTTCTTCATCGAATGTTATAAAAAAAAATCTCCCTTTTTTTTTCTATTTCAGTCTCAAGTCTTCTCTGTCTTTTTCTCTCACAATCAGCTTCTTTTTGCTTCATTTCCCTTATTTTTTTCTTTTAAATTTATTTCTATTTATATTTCTCTGTAATCCTGTGTCATTGTTTTTGTTTCTCTATAAGTTTCTCTGTTTTTTTCTGTCTTTCTCCTATTCCTTTTTTTTTCCTTTCTTTTTATTTCTTTCTCTTTCTATTTTTTTACCTATATATATCTGTTTCTCACTCTATTTTTTTTCTTCTCTCTCTCTTATTATATTTATTTCTATATAGATGTCTATTTTACTTTCTGTGCCTGTCTCTCTCTCTCTTCTTTTTTTCTGTGTATTTCTTCTCTCTCCTCTTATCTTTCTATCTGTTTTTTCACATATGTTCTAAATTTGTCTTTTGCTGTCTCTCCACTCCGTTTTTAAGTTAATTAAATAAAATTATTACTTCAAATAAAAATTATTTAAAGTACATAATTTATGATATTTTGTTACATTCCCTTTTATTTACTACAAATTTATTTATTCCATTATACTCTACAAAAACTTCCTAATAAATGCAGCTTTATTTTGAACTAGCCCTCCTTTCTGCAAATAACAGACAATTACCTATGATTTCCATAAATCCTCATAAACTCATATAAACTTTTTGCTCAAAAATAATAACTATAAATTTGATAAGGTAATAAGGCCATTCAAATTTTTAAATTAAGCTATGAAAATTTTAAAATGTATGTTTATGAAGATTTTGTTTTTCTTTAATGTAAAGTGAAATGATATTTTCATCTTAAATTTACAGTATCAAATATTTAAAATTTGAATACTTAATGTTTTTTTTTCATTATATTCAAAGAAATCAGACTGTTTATTTTAAAATAGATATTAAAGTATATCTTGAGAACATATCCGACGATATTATCTCTAAATGTATCTCTAAAATTTAAGAGTTTCCTTTGTTTTCAAGTATCATATAAATATACAAACATAACCTTAAAATTTAAATTCAGAGCAGTGTAAATAGTTTCAATGTAATAAGCTGTAGAATTTTAAAATGAGTTTAGATATAAGCATCGGTGTGATAATGCGTAGTTTCCTTTCTTTTTCAAATTCAACTAGGTGTAACCAATTATGAATATGACAATGGATTATTCTTAAAATGCACTCATTAGATCATTTCAAGAGAATGAGAGATGATCTCTTTAATAATAAAGTACTGGTTATACTTTTAAACATCTTTAATCAGTATGTTTAGAAACTACGCGATATTTGTGCGGTTTAATAAAAAAAAAAGAAACTAGCCTTACAGTAGTCGCATATGATGCGTAACATCTGACATGTTTGTCTTGATAAATACGCAATAGTAACTTATATCCTGAAAAAAAATGAATCGGGTATGATTGAAAATAATTTTTTATTGAGAATCACTATATCTTTAATGAAAATTTTATCTAATTAATACAAGGAATAATGCAATTTTTTATCAAAAATAATTATTCTTGTTCGATTTGGGGAAGAACGGAGATAATAGACTTATGATAACTAAAATATATGACACATATACTAGTGATTTCAAAGTATTTAAAAACCGTTGAAAAACAGCATCAATATCAGTACCACTGTTAGTTGTCGAAACATTTTGTTTGTGTTCATTTCGAGCTTGAGTTCCTCATTCAAAGAAGCTATGAGCGGCTCAGCTTTTGGCAAACTGATGTTAAAATTAAAATCTCCTCTCAGAATTATGGGAAGCGAGAGACAGTTTTTTTTAAGAGCAGAACCACCTTCAGTAAATGGTAAAAGTACAAAATGCAGGAAATCTTTAATTTTTCAAACCATTTGATTTGAAGAAATGTGTTCGGAAACCGAAAGCCCAAAATTTGTAGAGAAATTCACTAATTTCTAGAAAAATCCAGAGGGGCCTGAACTCGCCAAAATGGTCGAAAAATTGGCGGCAAACTTGGTCACCAAATATGATGCCAACTTGGCTCTATCGCTAAGATCTCACCAAGTTCCCATTGACGTCATTTCCTGTTACCCATTTCCGTCCCTTTTCACGAAATCCCTCCGACAAATATCTAGGAACCGAGAGGAAACATGTTACACATCAATAACGAAAAAATATTTCATATTTTATCCTCTTCTCTTATACGTGCTATCGATTAAAATACCATATAAATCTGTAGAAAATACTGATTGCAAGTTAGTAAACTAAAGACAATTTTTTAAAATCCAACTCTGTTATCTTCTTGATGATGAAGATGATTGTGAATTTTAATGGCGCAAGGGCCAACTTTGGCCAAGCTGCGCCAAACACTTGTTAAAAGAAAAGGTCATTTTTAAAAATATATAAGTATAAAAGTATATGTACACATGTATATGCATGCAAGCATGCATACATATAATATATTAAAAATACAAAGAAACACACAAATCAAATCAAATATAAAAATCCAATTTTTAAAAGGAACTACAAATAGATTTTGGTGGGGAGATTCCCCCACCAAGTCAGATAAGGTTAAAACAGATGTATGAAAAAAGGTCATGCGATGATGGTTAAAAACGGGACAATCTATTAAAATGTGATAAACCGAATATGAGATTTAACAGGAAGGACGTTCTGGGGCATTTTCACCCAACAGAAGATGCATGTGCGTAAAACGAGTATGACCAATGCGAAGTCGAGTCAAGCGGACATCATGTCTTCGCACTGGTAGTGCTGCCCAATAAGATGTGGAAGGATGAATGCTATGCAGTTTGTTGAGGTTCTGTTGATCCCAAGTCTCTTGCCATATATGATGTATATAGTTCTGTATATAGGTTTTTAAATCCTGGTAACAGACAGGTTGCTGCATGTGATCAGACATGGATCGTGCCGCGTTATCAGCCTGTTCATTACCAAGTATACCCACGTGTCCAGGTACCCAGGAAAAATTATATCAAAACCCTTTCTTTCTAATTTTCGCAGAAGAATAAGTATTTCCATCACAGTGGGGTGTCGGCGTTCTGTCAAAAAGTGTAAGGATTCTAGAGCACTCATGCTGTCATTGTACACACAAAAATGACGGTGGTTAGAAACTAATATATGCTGAAGTGCGACAAGAATGGCAGTTAATTCAGCACTCTAAAGACAGACATGGAATTATGTAAGGTAAAATTAAGAATGGTATTGTGAAAAACAACACCACACCCAACATGTCCTGCAGTCTTCGACCCGTCTGTGTAGACTGGTATGTACTTAGAAAACTTACTGCGATGGAAAGAAAAGAGCTGCTGATAAATAACATCCGCAGTGCCTGCTTTGTCATAGCCTGGAAAAGTTACTATAATTAAAAATTTGGATGTCCCAGGGTGGAAAAGCAAGGATATTATTTTCCTGGATATTTATGTTACTTAAGTGGGCGTCATTTAGAACGGCCTTTGCTCTTTCCGAAAAAGGCTTGATGTTAAATGAACGGGCTTCATAGAGTCGGTTGAGACCAATGGCAAGAGCAAAGGGTTTTAATGGATGAGAAGGAACAGACATGGCACGAATAAAATAATTTGCACTTAATTGCCTCCGCCTTAGTTCTAAAGGTGGTTGATGGCATACCACATACAAGCTGGTAACAGGCGAAGTTCTGAAGGCATCAGAGAGCAGATTCTCAGAGCAGAATGATGTATTGTGTCCAGTCGTTTTAACACAGATGCACGAGCAGAACCATACACTACACAACCATAGTGCAAACGTGAAAGGATTAGTGCTTGATATACTCGGAGTAACGAGACTCTATCGGCTCCCCATAAGGTGTTTGATAGTACTTTTAAGATGTTGAGGGATCGTTCACACTTCTTCCGCAAGTAAAGGACATGCGGAAGGAAAGTCAATTTACAGTCAAAGAGATTACTCCGAGGAAGCGCACCTCACTGACTACAGGTATTTGCACATTTCCTATATGTATAAGAGGATTTGGATGTAGGTTACGCTTTCTGCAAAAATGGACACAGCTGCTCTTGGAAGGAGAGATCGTGTGTCCATTCTGATTGCACCATTTAACTAATCGATTGACAGCTGTTTGCAGCTGTCGCTCAATTAGTCGCATATCTGAACCTTGACAAGAGACTTGCAGATCATCAACATAAAGCATTCCCCGCACTGAAGGTGGAAGGTATGCTACTCATATGAATATTAAAAAGAGTAACGCTCAAAACGCTACCCTGAGGGACACCTTGGTCTTGTATGAATGTATGTGAAGATGAGTGACCAATGCGTACATGAAAATAACGAACGGCTAAAAAGTTAAAAATAAAAATTGGAAGATTTCCCCTTAAACCAAAATCATGCATATTACGGAGAATCCCATAATGCCATATGTTCGGTCGTATGCTTTCTCTATGTCAAAGAAAAGAGAAACCAAATGGTTTCTCCTAACGAAGGCATCCCTGATTTGGGATTCTAGGAATACAAGGTTATCAAGAGTGAATCGGCCCTTGCGGAATCCACTCTGCAGAGGAGAAACACACTTTTCTTTCTCTAAAACATACACTAAACGAGTATTAACCATACGTTCAAAGGTCTTACAGAAGCAGCTCGTCAGAGCAATGGGACGGTAACTCAGAGGATCTGTTGCCACCTTGCCCGGCTTAAGGATTGGAATCACAGTGGCTTCTCTCCAGCTGGAGGGAAAGCAATGCTCCTTCCAAACTCTGTTGAATAAAAGAATGTTGGTTAGAGAGTTAGAGGACTTAGATGACGTAGCATCGTGTAAGTGATTCCATCCGGTCCAGGGCTTGTATTGTGCGCTTGTAAGAGTGCCTTTTGTAACTCAGTCATCGTAAAATCACAGTTATATGGAAAAAAGGAACGAGTAGAAAAGTTAATTGGGGTACGTTCTGCTCACCTCTTAATCTCGAGAAAACGAGAATTATAAGAGGCTGTACTCGATACACTCTGAAAAGCTTCACCCAGAATATTAGCTATTTCGTCTGGCGAAGAAAAGACAGAGTCTGAGGTTTGTAAAATAGGGAAGGAAAATTCCCGATATATCCCGTTTGCTGCTTTAACCTTTTTCCCTAATTGTTTACTGGACGTTGACGAGGTGAGTGAGGGCACATATCGAATCCAGGATTGCCTCTGACTCTGACGCCTTGCTCTGCGAGCATTTGCTTTTGCCTTTTTGAGCGCCAAGAGTTCTCCGTAGTGGGATATCTACGAAAGATTCCCCATAACTTCCTCTGGTTCTTATACGCTGTCTGACAATCAGTATTCCACCAAGGTTTGTAACGTTGGTATGAATGACTTGAAACTTTTGGTATGGATAAATTAGCAGCAGCAATCAAAACATTGCTGACTTCTTGTACAGCAGTATCAACACTTTCTGTCTTGACCATTGCATCAGGTATCACAGTCAACTGTGTGAAAAGGGCCCAGTCTGCACGACTATAAGAATACGTAGGTGGGAAGGTTTTTCCACCCGTATCATAATCGTGAGAAAGGATAACAGGGAAGTGGTCGCTATTATATAGGTCCTTTTCTACAGACAAATTTAAATTTGGTAAGAGTGACGGTGAGCAGATGGCCAAATCTAATGTGATCTTCTTGATGTATCTGTAAATAAGAAAAATATAAAATACCCTTCATAACTTATTTTTTTCCTTAGAACATAAATATATTTTGTTTATATTTAATAAAATTCGTAGTGATTATCATTGTTGTGGTTGTTGTTGTAGTTTTTTACGTAACTCAGTAATTTATATCAACGACTTATAATGATAAAAATCGCGAAAAAAATTATTGAAAAAAATGTATGTTTGAAAAAACATATACAAGACAGTCATCAAATGATTCTGGGTATAACGATGATATACATTTGGCTGAATTGATTTATCATATAATTTAAGACTGTTTAAAACGGTGAAATTAGCCCCTATTATGACGTTTTTCCAGCCTCGTAGCTGCAAGATCGGCCTTCCTATACAAGTAGCACTACGCCGTTTATATCCACACGTGCACCCCTACAATATTGCCGGGTCCTTTCATTTGACATCACGCAGACAACCGATGGTTGTGCGAAAACTAACGGCTGTATTTCACCTGCAAGCCGGACCTCGAGTGAAACACTTCACTCGAGGTGTAGCAGGGATCGCCCTCACCTCAAGAGAGTGGAAAGACAGTCCGTTTGAAACTCTCGAAAAGAGATGTTGTGTTTGCCGCCTCCTTCATCAATCACACATTCTAGAGAATTGAATTACTCTATAGTTTGAATATAACTTGTATCTAAATGTAAATATTATAAGTAATAGCTGTACACGTAATAAAAATCAATAATTTAATTTACATGCCTCACGCTACATATCAATTTTCCCAAATTATCACACTATTAAAAACACAAAAATATAAGAAGTTACTGATATATCTGATCGCGGTAAATCGAAATATTAAGTTGTATTTTAGTTTTTTACCCTGTGTTTCACCCATCTTCTTGGTTAACAAATTTAAAATTGGAGCACCAATTTAAATAGTGCATAAAATAGTTTATGTGAGACATCATTTTATTCTTATAAATTCCATCACTCAAACGTACTGCTACACTCATATCATAGCCATATCACTGTGACATCACGACCAGACCTATTCCAGGACTTGCTAGCGAAGCTCACGTGACACCCCCTCTAAGGATTTGATTCCTTTCGGGCGGAAAGAGACGGTCGAATTGTTCTGTGGAAATGAGTTTCAAATCGGATAATAGATGTCGAAATAATACGAAATAAATTCACTTCCTCTTCTAGTGGAGCCTCGGATAATACGTATCTTTCCGCACGCTTTGGTTTTAGGGGTTTATTTTCGTAACTTTACAAGAACGTGAAGAATTTTGGAACTGCTCGGAATACTTTATTGAAAAAGTTGTGTGCATTTAGAGTATTTTACATTTCGTGTTATCTTCTCAGGAATGTTACTTTTGTATAGATAGCTTTGTATAATATGAGTGAATTGAAACTTTTATTTGTAACAAAGTTAATTCACGAAATATAATTTCCTTCGATGCGCTTCATTTTCCGCCGTAATACTTTTAGTCCCTTGCGACATTTAACCTCTTGCATTAAATATAAATTAATGTAATTCAAAAGTAAACACGCACTGCTGAAGAACTTGCTATTTGGGGTTACAGAGAAATCTTAAAACAATAATTATAAGACTTCATGCTACTAGCTATAAGCAGAATGAGAAATTTATAGAAAATATATATATATATATATATATATTATGAAATTAACTCAGAGAACCAAAAGAGTGAATAGGCAAAATACTGAACGCATAGATCGTAACTATTCAAAGTATCAAAATAAAAGCAACACATTTAAACTGCTCTAGCTGTGAAAATCAAACTTGTTTGCATGTATTGTAAGATATTCAGCCTAACAGCATCCAATGCAGCAATTACCCAATTTTCATCGACTTAACCGAGTCATTCCTGTTTTTAAAAAAAGGCCTTTCTATATAGAGGGGCTGATGCTCTTTAAAGTTGTCAAGGCTCAAAGTCCTCACCTTGGAATGTGTGGAAGTTTAGAGAGAGTGAGATGCATATGCTGAAGTGATGGGCTTAACCCAGTGCTTCTCAAACTTTCAATACTGGCGACCCAATTTTCAATCAGAATTTTTATCGCCCCCCTTATATAATAATAATAATATATTTAATGCAATAATAATATACTTTGACGCTAAAGCTGTAGTATGATCTTAATTATAAACCGTACAAACTAATAAGAAAAGTATCAAATTTTTTATATATGTTACTCTTAAGTAATATATATTTTAAGTAAATTACTTTTAAGTAATAGGTTAATTATGTTATTTTTCTTTCTCTAATTTTTAAATTGAAACAGATTTATAAATGATATTTAATTAAAGATTTATTTCCTTCATTATCCATTTCTAAAAGTACAAATGTCATTAAAAAATAGTCTAATCTATGTTGCTCTTTAGCATATCCATTACATCTGGCATTCTCGCGAACGTTCACGTGAATCTGGGCAACCTAACGGACGTCTGCACAAAACATGTAAAAATGCTGTACCTCGTACAATTCCAGTCAGTCTTGGCAGAGTCAATTAGCTACTGAATCTCTCTTGAATGTACATTTCATAATTCACGCGTTAATTGTAATTCACGGTATTAAGTATTTAAGGCAGTGGATTAAAATAAAATCATAGATATATTTTTAAATCGCAGTGAGCATTTGACAATAATAAAGCATCAACAAGTACACGGACTAGGGCAAATTGATAGCAAGTTACGAATGAGTTAGGGGTCCATTTCAAAATACTTCAGAAGGGCTCTCAACTGCCGAAAAAGAGATCATAGATTTCACATCCAGTGACGAAATTAAAGGGCAGTTTTGTGATAATCACTCTTTGAATTCTGGATAGAGGTGGATGATGAATTTTCTGCACTGAAAACAAAAACATTTCGTATACTATTACCCTTTTCAACATCATACCTTTGTGAATCCGGATTTTCTGCGATGGCTAATTTGAAAACAAAATATACATCTCAGCTAAATATCAAAAAATAACTCCGAGTGTCAGTTTCTAATTTTTAGCCTTCTTTTGAAAAACTTTGCCCTGCAAGAGAAGCCCATGGAAGTCACTAATAATTATTAAACTTGTTCTTATACTGGCTGAAGTACCCACTCTTAACACGAGTTTATTTTTTTTAAAAAATGATAATACATTATTCTTGATATAATAGCTTAATTATAAGGAGAGTAAAACCAAGTGTATATGACAATGCATACAAAATTGTAAAATGATTTTTTTTAAATGAATGCTCATATTATAAATGGTTTTGAACGAACTGTAATTTTAAGCCTCGCAGAATTAACATTTAGAATTAATGTTAAATAATAAAAAAAGAATTTAAAATTCCAATGAATAACAATTGTGTTATTTTTAATATTTAAAGCGAGAAAACTTCAAAATGTTGTAGCCCGGGATCAGGTGTGCACTTGATACTAAGGTTAATGGTCGCGCGGACCGACTCACCCCAATTCTCTTTTTTTTGTAATTATTTTTAATATACACGATAAAAATCCCAAAATTTCAGTGAATAATTTAACTAAGAGAAAATATACATACCTATTTCAAGGACTTTACAATGATAATTTGAGAAAATATCCAATAAAACTGTACTAAATTGTTCCAAATGTGCGTGACCTTAATAAAGGACACAAATTACAGACACTTTTCACTATTACAGGAAAGTTATTTGCAAGCAAACTGTCACATTTTGTTCACGTTATTATAGATTTAATATCCTTTGATGATCGACAAATATTCTGTTGAACTTTTCCTTGCTTGAGTCTTTTTGATAGGGCGAAGTGCATCTTGCGGTACACTTATGGCTTCATATTTTTCTTGATGGAGTTCTTAATGTAGCTATTGAAAATTTTCCTTTTCATGTTCATTGCTTTTCTCAAATTTACTTGCGCTATCATGATTGATAAGCATTATTTCAGCAAGTGTTTCCCTTGTTTGATGAGTTTCAATTTCCTTTCAGAGAGATCACAGATGCCCATTTCTTTTTTTATATTCTGCTCATTTACATTTATAAACCATAATCAGCCGTACAACATCACAATTAAAACCACTAATTTATTCATAAGGGAAAATGCAGCATGTTCAAGAAAATATTTTTGAACAAAAGTGGTCGCGCCGGAAACTCGGTCAAAACAAGTACCTTAAGATTCTAAAAAAATGTTTGCCACTCCCAAAAAAGAAAATATGTGATCAATTCATTTTAGTTCCTTCTTGAAGGATTCTCTGTCAAGATCATTGGTAACAAATAAACAGTTTTCCCAGAATTAACGATTTCGTGATTCTGGGATGACTATGCGCATAGCTTCCGTGTTTATAGTGTATTGAACATAAAAAATGGGAAAAAAAAGTTTAAAAAAAAGAATTATGTAAAACGTTTTTCATTATGTATTATATGTTTCAGAATACTCATAAAAATAAATCTTGGCCAAATAAACCTTCTAAGTGCTCAATATGCTTATCCATATATCATAAAACTCTTTCACATTGAAAAAAAACGCAAAAGAATTATATAATTTACAACTTCTCGAAAAAAAAGGGATGCAAATAACCATACCAGTAAGTTCGAAGATCAGCAAAAGTAATATTTTAGGGTTAAAAGAAACGTAATAAAAAAATCTCTCATCGTAGGATTACAGCAAAGCAAACAAAATATTTTTTATTTAGTTATAGGATCAAAGATAGCCAATTAGCGTTCAAAGAAGAATCTTTTATTTTTGGTGACGTTTTTTCACCAGATGATTTATATAAATCATATCAATGTAAATCTATATTTTTTATTATGTCAGAAATTATTTTGTTTTACTTCATTCCAGTAAATTAATTTTTTTAACCTTTTATTTTCAATATGCTCGCGCCCCCTAGGAGCGCTCCCCACAATTTGAGAAACACTGGCTTAACCCTTTACGCGGTTAAATTTTTGCCTAAAATACACCCAAATAGGAACATTTTTTAATTCATATAACTAAGCATGTTACTTAAGGTATCCGACTACGTTCGGAACCGTGATTGTAAAAAGGCGCATAAATGGATAATTTTCATGATATTTAGTGTCACTTAGATTAGAATACACGTATAAATTTGTTTTAAGAACATTATGACAAAATTTTTTATTTAAATGCAACATTTTGGCAAAAATTAACTTAGAATAACCTATTTTCAAAACGTTCTCCTTTTATAAAAAAAATCCTTCTATTATAATAATATTTTTCTTTTTTTGCTTTTATAAAGTAAAGACATATCCAGAGGGCCTGAACTAGGAGTTTTCAAAAAAATTAACATTATTTTCAGAGTTACTACCAACTGAAATAGTTATCGGCGTCCTTTTCTTAAAATTTCTCCCCTCTGTTGTACTAAAATATGGATAAATCCCCTTCTAAGTTATATATTTCAAAAATCCTAGTTCAGGCTCTGTACAGAGGTCCGAGCTATATACAGGCAAAATATTATTATAATATAAGCATTTTTCATAAAAGGAAAATGTTTTGAAAATCGATAATTCTATGTTCATTTTTTGTCAAAATATTGTATTTAAATAATTTTTTATTGTAATAATATATTCTTAAAACAATTTTTATACATGTATTATAATCTTAGTGACACTAAATATCATAAATATTATCTATTTATACGCTTCTGCAAAATCACGGTTCCGAACGTAGTCGGATACCTTAACTCAGAATGCAAAAATGGAAAGAATTTGTTTTAATTTTCAATTTTAAAGTTTACACACTATTTTTTATTTTATAATTGTGAAACACAAAACCCCCTAAATGTTTGTTTTTTTATAAGTACACTCTGCATGCTGTAAAAATTGTTTCATATACCTTTAAAGAATTTTTCTCATACTTACAAAAAAAATTTCTTTTTCAAACGGTTGAGGATTTTGTGTGTGTGTGCATATATATGTGCACACAGAATTTTAAGCATGGTGTTATACTATGTCTTACATTTGGGAACAGATATAATATCGGCTTTTTTGTATTATCTCTTCATTTTTCATTTCTTCCCAAGCAACAAATTACACACTTTTTTGCCAATCCCTGTTCTTTATCGAATATTTTCAAGAACCTAAATTTCTGTGTTTTCAATAAAAAATTCCCGCCTTCACCTTATTTTAGATTAGTTGCTATGATTTAATCAACTGCAAAAATATACTGTATCGTGAGTAAAAGGGGAAAATGGCATGTTATAAGCAATAAAGTAAGAACTAATCCTCTGGAACATTTAAAGGTAATTGTTCTGTTAAAAATAAACAGCTGAATAGTAATGGAGTGCGCGATAGTATTTAGGTGATTTGTGTTTCCTGACGTATTCTGTAATCTTCTTATTCAATTAATGTGTATTTGGTTTAACTTAGTTTAATTTGTTATCTTATTATTTTTCTAAGATACAATCCCTTGAAAATTGATTACAGGAACGTGCCTTTGCTTCCTTATTTTTAAATTCTTATTAACTAATATAATTGTATTAAAAATTATTTAAAACCTATAGGATGCTGCTCAAAACTATTTTTGCCTTTATAACTTTAATAAATTACGAACCTCAAGCCTTTGGTTAATTAACAAACCAGAAAACGTTAGGGACACTAATAAATATGTAATTAATCACTACAATTTCTTCAGAAATAATTTAAATATAATCATCTAATTGTTTAGTCTTTTACATTTAATCCTATAAAAAAATATAATCACTCTTTTCAAATGAGGTGAACAAAAACCTCTTGTATTGAATTGATATTTCAAATAAATAAGTAATATAATTTTTAACATCATAAAAACAGCAGAAAAAACTTGGGCTATTTTTTTATTTTAAACTGTCCTAAAAGAAATATTTTATTTTTCTAAGAATATATTCGAAGTAACGGGAATCCAATTTTTGCAAAAAAAATGATAAAAAGACTCTTGATAAAATTACAATAATCTATGAATATTCACAAATATTTTTTGTAAAAATTTCAACCGAACCAAAAACTTAAGTTATCCAAAATTATATATATATATATATATATATATATATATATATATATATATATATATATATATATATATATATATATATATATATATATATATATATATATGTATGTATGTGCTGGGATCTCTATTTCTTTCTAATATTTTAAATGATATATTTAAAATGGGAAATATGTCTAAACTCGTAATCTATATTATTAATCTGTATATGATAAAAATTTTAATTATTTATTAAAAACTATTCTGATTTGTAATCAACTTCAGAAAGCATTTAAAGGTAATAAATACAAAGTTAAAAATATAAGATTAAAAATATAAGAGGTCTTTTTTAAATAGTTTATTAACTTGTGGCAAAAGAAAAAAAAATTATGTATTAAAGTAAAAAAATGTAGAGGTAAAAATAAATCAGTATATACATTTTTTAGCTTTAAAAATTATTCTCATTTGTGATATATATATAAAAAAAATTGAAGTGGAAAACGCATAAAACTTGTGTATAAAAAAAGTAAACAAAATTTCTGTTAATTTACTGATTATTTTATTTTCAGTGATTTATTTATTCTAACTCAAACTGTGAAACTCATTCATCATTTTTCTTTGTGTTAAATTAACATCAAATCCAGCGATTACATACAAAACGGAATATGAAATAAATCTGCATATTTAAAAATGAATACGTAAAACTTTTAATTATTTTTTTTCTTTAAAAGAGTTATTAATACATTAAAGCACTTAAATTGCCTTAAAGCAACCGAAAACAATTCAGAATAATCAATTTCTCTTCCGACATGAAAGTTATATCAAATAATGCTAACTAATGCAAAAAAATCTTTAAAAAAAAGATTTAAAAGTGGTTTGTATTTCCGGAGTTAGAAAACTTTTAAATAACTTGCTTTCAGGAGGAAAAAATTTTTATATAACTGAGAAAGTTAGCTGCATAAACTAAAAGCCATTTTCAGTTTTAGAATGCATAAACATTGCATTCCGAATCGTGGCATAATTAAAAATTTAAAAAAAGATATAAACTCAGAATCAGATCCAGAAACAAACTCCACAAGAGCCAAAGAAAATAATTAAATTTTTTATTACGAGGGAAAGAGGATGAGTTAGGAAACCGGAAAATCCCGCGAGGTATTCCCTTTTATCCAACAGAGCAGTAAATTACAAACGGATTTGGGGGCATTTAATCTAAGTGTTCTGTATATTACTAGAAAAGAAGATTAAAATGAGAAATATTTTTATAAACATTAAATATATTCTTCCAGACGAATATTTTTGCTCTTATACTAATGCATTTGAGATTTCGAAAAGTTTGAAATCGGTTTTCGATACTTAAACATAGGAAGTATTCCCCAGAACACCTTTTAAAGAGCTAAACTATATTCAAATAAATTCTATTAAAGTGAAAATTCCAATTCTTTTTACGTCCTTTAACGTGCAATGTTTGATAAATAAACTCAATTGCTAAACAAATTTTTCAAATTACCACATAAAATAATTTTTAAATAAACTACTTCCCTTTTTATATAGTTTTGCAAAAAAGGGAAACTTAATTGAAAAATGTCAAAATATTTTAAAAACAATTTCGATAAATACCATTTGTATGAAAAATATTTGAATAAATTAAATCATCTCCTTTTATAAAATTCTTTACAAATTCTATTTTATAATAACATTAAAATTTATTTATGGAATTGGCGTTATTGACTTTATATGGAATGAAATTCGTTCTGTTCGTTCAATATATCATCAAAAAAAAATAATGTACAGAAACTTATATTGCCTACATTATACACAAACAATAGTTATAATTAAATTGAGTAATTATTTAAAAAGAACAAATTCGCAAAAAATTGAAAACTACTGTTTCACACACACATATTCTTTTATTTCATTAGTTTTTCTAATTTTATTTTTTGCATCGATTGAAAATATACAGTTATACACATCTTCAGCAACAAACAGTATTTATAAATTAAACTAATTGTGAATTTCCTACAATAGTTAAATGGCACGATATGGTTCTTTATTTTAACTGCACCTACCCCGTATTTACAAGGGTGATAAGTCCTTAGAAAACCGCGTAAATCAAAAATCCTCCCTCTACACGGATGGTCTTCAGTGGCACTAGGGCTTGAATTTATGGCACACGTGCCATGTGTCGACGACAATGACCAGTAGGCTACCACGGCAACCTCTTAGCGTATGAACTATGTTCGTACTCCTAAAAGATCCAGCTGCAACACTTTCTAATATATCCATTCTTTCTTATTTTCCCCACTATGGTTTCACTCATGGAATAAAATTTGGCAGGATCTGTTACTATTTCTCTATAATGTAGACCAGAGGTCACCAACTTATGGCCCTCGTGCCAGATGTGGCATGTGGCCGCGGTAGCCGAGTGGTATAGGTATCGGACCGTGGCTTGCTTTGTCACGGGTTCGAGCCCAGTACCACTAAAGACCCGCCGTGTAGGGCAGCGATGCACGTTAAATCTGTCGAGAGCTGAAATGTCCTCCCGTTGGTGTGGTGTGGTAGTTAGGAGAGGGGGTGCCAGCTCAGGTGTCGTCCACGTCACTTGACCATGTTCAAAATTACGTGGTCCGTCGCCAAAAGCTCTCGTGTAGCTGAACAGTGCGACGTTAATATTCAATCAATCAATCAAGCCAGATGTGGCATGCGGTACAATTCTCAGTGGCATTCTTAACTATTCCACAAATTTGTGAATTTTTAAGGGGATGGAAATTGATAAATTTGTAATAGACCTTATTTGATAAACATCTTTAAAATTATGTACACGTACGGAATTACGATAATGTTTTTTAAACATAATTCTTAAGATAAATTGACAGCTATATTGTAAATTATTGAATGTCATTGCTGGAGAGATTTAATTGTTTTAAAAGGGAGAAAATTGCATGTATTCTGCCTTCCGCTTTTGGTTCAACATGACTAACAATAAATAAAAAAAATCCTTCCTCATTTGGAAAACATTTCGAGTCCGCAAAGAAATTGTTTAACACCTGAATGCTCAGAATCGTGTCAAATTGAAAGACACACATTTTACCTCTGAATTTGCGATTGAAAAGTAGAGCGATCCAATCACTAGATTCGCATTAAAATTTTTCATTTATTTTTTTATTTAACTATAATGAAGTTAAATACTTATATTTTATGTTGTCTATTTTTTTTTAATAAATATGTTTAAAAAAACATAACGTATATACATTTTTATTTTTTTTTATTTTTGTTGTAGAAATAGTTATATTTTATGCTGTTTATTTTTATGTTAAGAAATATCTTTAAATAATGCAAAATTAATGTATAATAAAACTGTAAATATCTATATTGACCTCTTCCGTGAACTCTGCATGCATTATCGTGGTAATCGAAATGTTTAAAAAATATCCCACTCTGTGGCACGCTGAATCATATTGGCCACAGCTAAAAGGTTGCCGACACGTGATGTAAACCATCTAAAATTTGTATTTTGCTTTTTAAAAACGTACCTTTTCTTTTCTCATTTGCTTTTTTTTCTTTAATTTCTTTTGGAACATAAAATTTTTTAAGATAGATAAAAATGCTACAATGCTAGCTTATCACAAACTAGAAAATAGTAATTTAAAAAATTCCTAGTATAGAAAAACACGATGATGCATGCATTTCTGCTGTCAAAAGTTCAGAGCCCTAAACCACAGGAACAGTAACTTGATTGTACTTTCTCGTTGAATGCCCAATGCTCGTTTAATGTCCATGACTAGAGATATAAACGACAATGTTCCTAACTAATAAAATTTAAAGGACTGCGAAGTTTTATTTTGATGCGTATTGTAAAAACCGTGTATAAGAGTGAAATCTTATAGATCGAAGAATAGATGTTCCCAATACTTAATGATATTTTTTGACGTTCAAAATGTTTTGATTTTATATTTAAATATGAATAGAAATTTTATAAAAATATGCTTATTTAAAAACATTGCAAAGGGTTCTTTTCGCATATTCAGAGTAATCCTCAAGGGCTTTCAATAAATTGTCTAATTTGAGAAGTCTTTCTGTTAAAGAAGAACACTGATGAATGCAAATGAATCTTACTATCTAAAGTTGAAGGGAAACGAGTTCGCGGTGGAAATGAATCTCAAATGGTGTTAGTGGAATTATATCTGCGCAAGACACATTGAGGAACATCAACTTGTCTTGGCATAAGACTCGTAGTTTTATTATCTTTGTCAGAACTATATAAATTTGCTGAATCCATGCTTCTGACTCCATCTACTCATTGTAAGTAAATATTATTTTAATTTCTTCTTTAAAATTGGCTGCATTTTGGAATAATAGCCTTTGCAAACACCACAAGTTCCCAAATCTGAAAACCATTTCATTTGTGGCGCAATCTAGTGGCGGCTCCCACTACCAATTTTTTGACATTCGAATTTATTCAATTAAAGCTTTCTATGGATGCCACAACACATCGTGAGAAAAAAAATGGAAAGGAAAGGTAAAATTTATCAATGCTTGCCCGAATGTTGGGTATTAGATACAAAAAAATATTTAAAGGCCAGTCGTACAAAAGTTCAGAACCAACAAATATTTAGTATTTTGAGCATTATGTCCCCTTAAAATACCTTCGTTGCATAAAAAAAGGATAATAAGTCGATATACCCCTACCTGTAATCGATAAGCTCTTCATTTTCATCGCTGTAGCTATTCCCGCCCTTTTTTTTTCTTTCTTGTACATGCACGCATCTTCCTTCGTTCCTACGTCAGTCTACCATATTTACTTTCATCCATAATATTATTTAATCATTTTTTACCATAGAATCCCACAACATGTTTGATTACAATGAATATTCATAAAGCTGTACATCACTCACACAACGTATAGAAAACTCCCTCAAAGCGTATAAATATGCCAACAGGGGGATTCCTCAGACACGCATAATTATATGCATATTTAAACTTGAACTCCCCCTACCTTTCCTTTCTTTGAGGTTTCGAAAGGGAAAAGACGGTTGGAAAGACACTCGAAGCTATTTTTTTGTTGTTATTTTATGAATAAACACAAGTCATTTCTTTTTCACCGACAGTCTTAATTAGAATTCGTTTTACGGTTCGAAGGAGAGGGACTGATTAACGCTCCGCGGGAGACTTGAACACTATGTGTTTCTCAAATGTTTAACGCTACGTGCTTCCTTAATGTTAGAGCGCGTTTTGCTTGAAATGATAGCAATTATCTGTGATGTTAGAATGTTTTTGTACTTGATCTTTTTGTGGAAGTTTTGTTCATTTGGATTATTACAATTATCTTATTTTAATATATATAAACTGTTTATAATTATGAATCATTCTACTTCATAGTGTTGTGGTTATTAACCAGGTCTATAATAGTCCAGATCACTGGCATAGATAGCTCTGAATGGGCCCTGTACCTAAATTCTTTGGGAGCCCTCTTTTGGGGCCCATTTACATTTTACGCTTATTTGCTTGCACATTTTGGAACCCCTGAAGTTTGGGGGCCTGTATCATTGATACGGTGGTAGCTATGCCCCTGGTCAAGATAGTAACCAGTTTATTGTTCGAAATTATTTTGCCTTAGTCTTACAGGTATTAAGGTATCCGACTACGTTCGGAACCGTGATTTTAAAAAAGCGCATAAATGGATAATTTTCCTGATATTTAGTGTCACTTACATTAGAATACATGTATAAAATTGTTTTAAGGACATTTTGACAAAACAAATTATTTAAATACAATATTTTGACAAAAAATTAACTTAGAATGACCAATTTTCAAAATGTTCTCCTTTTGTGAATAATGCTTCTATTGTAATAATATTTTGCCTGTATATAGCTCAAACTCTGTACAGAGGTTCAACTATGATTTTTGAAAAATTCACATTATTTTCAGAGCTACAACCAATTGAAATAATTACCGGCGTTGTTTTCTTAAAATTTCTCCCCTCTGTTGTCGTAAAAAATAGATAAACCCACTTCTAAGTTATATATTTTAAAAATTCTAGTTGAGCCTCTGTACAGAGGTCTAGGATATACACTGGTGTCCAAAAGTTAAGCATAATTGATAATTATGTGAATAAAGAAGGAATTGTAAATCATAATGGTGGAACACGTGATATGCGAGTGTAAAATGGTTATAAAATTAGGAAGCAATTCAAAAGAATGATAATAATTAATTTTATTATCCAAAGTAGCAGTTTGAAAGAATACTGAGCATAGCAAGGATTCACACTTTAAAGAAAAAATGAAAGAAAACATTAAATAAAATACTGATGCTGCAGTTTAATAAGGCGTGTGGTCACCTCTGACAGCCAGGCACGCTGCACAGCGATTTACCATACTTTCTATGAGATAATGAAAGTGTTGTGGGCTCAAACGATTCCAAGCTTCTTGGAGAGCTCTCTTCAGTTCTGTAACGGAGCTTGGTGGGTGCGAAAGGGCTTCAATTTGTCTCCCGAGCATATCCCATACAAGCTCGATAGGATTTAAATCAGAGGAGTTCACAGGCCACGACATGTGCTGGATGTTTTCCGTTTCAAGGAAGTCATCAATCAGTACCTGACATGGCGCATTATCATCCATGAATATGAAGTCATGACCGACAGTACCTCGAAACAAGTGAACATAAGGCTCAAGAACTTCGTCTCTGTATCTTTGAGCAGTCACAGACCCCGTGTCAAAGAAATGGAGGTCTGTGCGGCCATCCATCATGATGCCTGCCCATACCATTACTCCCCTTGATGGAAAATGATGTCTTTCCGTTATGTTTCTTGGTTCAAAACGTGTTCCACGTTCTCTCCATATCGTTACCCGCCGAGAATCACTACTCAGACTAAACCGGGACTCGTCACTTAACATCACATTGGCCCACTCTCCTACACTCCAATGTTGATGTTTCAAACTACAGTTCAAACGAGTGCGTTTATGCACAGACTTGAGGGAAATGCAAACTGCTGGTCTTCTGGCATACAAGCCAGCATGATTGAGTCTCCTGTAAACAGTTTGTCTCGAAATTCATATTCCTGTGGCGATTGTGAGTGCTGAACCCATGCTCTGGCAGTACTGCCCCTCTGACGTCTTGCAATTATTACCAGATATCGGTCTTGGCGAGGGGTTGTGACTCTTGGTCGACCTGATACTGGTTGTCGGGTAACATCTCCCGTTCTTTGAAACCTCTGCCACAGTCTTGAGATCACAGACTGGTCTACATTCAGAATTCGAGACACTTCGGTTTGTGATCGTGAGGATTCCAGCATTTCAGTGATTATTCCTTTCGTAAACATGTCCAATTAGCGTCTTTGTGCCATCATTCACATTGTTTGATGGTCAACAACGTTCCTTCGCAGAGCAGTTGCACTGAACTGCCTATGCTGCGTGCGTGAATCGATTTCTCCACGTTCCGACATGCGCCGGTGTTTCGCGCAGGACGTAGTCGACTGAAAAGTTTTGCATAAACCCAATGTTTCTTCTTCACCCAATTAATATCCGCAAGAAATTTGGAATAATTTTGCGAATATTTACTCCATGTTTTTCACATTTTACGATTTATGCTTAACTTTTGGACACCAGTGTACAGGCACAAAGTATTATTATAATAGAAGCATTTTTCACAAAAGGAGAATATTTTGAAAATGGGTCATTCTATGTCAGTAGCGCACACAGGAATTTTTCAAGGGGGTCCGGGGTCGAAAGTTCACCATTCTTGTATCATGCTCCTTTTAATTTTGTCAATTTTCGGGAACAAAACACAGTAAAAAACTAATTTTTGAATAAATAATTAGCATTAATTAATAAAATTAATCATTAATAACAAGTAATTAATTAAATTTTACGTATTATATACTTAGAATTACAATCAATCGGAAAAAAAATCAAGGGCTTTGGGGGTTCCGGTCCCCCAGGACCCTCCCTTGTGTGTGCCACTGTTCTATGCTCATTTTTTGTCAAAATATTATACTTAAATAATTTTTTATTGTAATAATATTCTTAAAAAAAATTTTATATAAATTTTCTAATCTATATAAGTAACACTAAAAATAATAAATATTATCCATTTATACGCTTTTGCAAAATCACGGTTCCGAACGTAGTTGGATATCTTAAGTAGTTTATGCTTATAAAAATTATTTTACTTTATAATATTATTACTTAGATCGGGGTTCATGGGGTTTATATGTAAAAACACAGAACTGTCCTTCAAGAGTAATGCAATTTACTGTCGAAAACAATCCTTAAAATACAGTGTACAGCACTAAAATTCGTACAATAAGCCATGAAGGTTTCCACACTTTCTACAGCGCTAAGACACAGCTATCAGTGTCTAAAAATATAGGTACGGAATGTTAAAGATTATCCGCAAGCAAACACTCTGTTGTTCATAAATGAACACTTTAACAGCTGAAGTAGTACTAACCCAGTTACAACAAGCGACCTCTATTAATAGTCTGTGTGGCTACCTTCCAATGCTTTCTCTAAAAATCCGCATACATCATAGGTCATGACGTTATAGACTTCTCCAGTAATTTTGAGACGCATCCATATGGTCACCAGCATGGTCGCCAAGTCACCAAAAATGATGCCAATTTGGCTGTATCGCCAATATTTCACAAAGTGCCAATTGAAACACCATTATAATGTAAGGGAAGGCGTTGCTTTCGAATATTAGTTTTTATCATAAAATAAATACGACAGAAAGTAATATTAACTTATTAAACATCCAGATATAAATTATTTACACTATTGTTATATATAGAGAGATAAAATTAAGCATAAATTACAAAAAATTCGAAACAATACATAGATATTAACCTCGTTATAGAGATATGAATATGTTTTAATATATTTTTTTACTAACCATTTTTTATTTGTGTATTCATTTATATGTTTGTGCTTCATTTCTCTATTCAATTCTAATTAAAATGTATTTTATGTAAATTATTTTCTGTCATGTTATTTATCAATGTATTTATCTTGAATCAATGTATTATCTTATCTTATTGTATTTATCTTTTGCGTGATGGCAACATGCTTGTTTTGAAAGTTTGTGTAGTCAGAAACTCTGGAGATCGTGAATTGCTGTTGTTTCTTGCTAATAGAGGTTTGGAGCATAAAGCTGCTGGTACTGTTTTTACGCTCGAAAAATAAATTGTTGTATTTTTTAAATCAAGAGCTTTCTAGTTCTGCATATCGACTAGAATCCTTTTCTGCTTCACAATATTATAGATATTAAACATTAATAATAAGGAATCATTTTGATTTATAGTATCATAGATATTATTATAAGATATATTTAGAGCTAACATATGAATCATTTTACTTAGCAATATTATACATCAAACCAATCTACAAATACTATACTGTTCGAATTCATTGAGACAAACATGTTTTTCTTGTTTGAGTTGGTATGGGATTGCTAGTGATGTCTTGAACCATTTCAAACCCATTATATCTGCCTTTAGGTAGTGTGACAAATCAACTTTGACTATAATTTATTCATTTTAATGTATCAGAAGCTCAGTTGTGAGCCTTTCAGTGGAGCAGCTGATAATTTCAATTTTGCGTTCTGTATAAGACGTGTTATTTTACTTGTTCAAAAAATGGATATTACTCCGAGTAACCGTTCTAAAATAAATCACTCTCAATGAACACACTTCTTTGACTATGAGAGATATAAGAATGGCAGTTGGCACGATCGAATTGCTCAAAATTTTAGATCATGGTCTCAAAAGAGAATGAAAAATGTGGGCACAAGTGGAAAACTATACCAAGAAATGATAAAATTGTAATAAGAAGTATCAAAATAAATCCGAGAAAGATGAGCATAGAACTTTGAAGGGATTTATTGGTTAATGGTGTTGAAGCGAGTACCTCAACTGCACAGAAAAGGCTTCTGAAAGGTGACCTGAAGGCAACAAGACCGAGGAAAAAAACTATTTCTAACTCAGAAAGCGATGAAAAAACCTATAGCGGGGGTCAAATAATACCAATCATGGACTGTTAACGACTAGAAGAAGGTGAATTTGAGAGATGAAACGCTTATTTGTGCAGGGATACAATTTAAGTGTAGCTAGACGAAGTGAAGTTGAAACTTTGTTGCCAGATCATATCCAACAGATTGTAAAACATCCTTCTAAGCAGATGTTTGGGATTTTTTTTACAACAAATGGCCCTGGAAGCTTAGTTCCTCTTAAATACATGATGAATTCTGTCAAATATACAGAAATATTATGTAGTAGGGTTGTTCCATTCATAGAAACATTTGATGGGACATTTCAACATGACATGGCCCCTTGTCACAATTCGAAATTGGTCCATACTTTTATGCTGAAAATAAAATAAAAGTTCTCGATTGGCCTGAAAATTCCCCAGACTTAAATCCTATTCAAAACTGATGGTATATTCTCAGGAATCATTTCGCTAAGATGAATCGCACACGGAAACAGAGCAAATAATAAAAAGGGCTATACTAGTGTGTTTCCAAGATGATGAAATCAAGAACATGTATGCTACTCGAGTGGAATCAATGCCAAGACGTGTTGAAGAGGTCGTTTCTGCTAAAGGAAGACATACTTCGTACCGATATATAGATTTTACAGTCTGTTTAAGGTATGCAATGATACAAAAAATAAGGTTTTAGAAAAAATCACTTTTTCTCCATTTTTTCCAATTAATTACAATGTCAACAATTTTATAGATATTAATATTTCCAAAGTTACAGGTCAATCAAATTTGTATTTGTTTATTGATTCTTTGTAGTTCGATAATACATATGTTACGGATCGCTTATTTTATTGCATTACTTGTAGTATCTATGCGTTATCAGGGAATTACAGAAAACGAACATTAAAACCATGGTTCGATTTTTGAAGGTTTGATGTGAGATATTCAGTGTTAATACAGATGTCGAGATAAATAGTTGTGAATGTTGTCCGTAAAGGCTTAATTAGAGTAGTTTACAATTTTGAAAAAAGGGAATAACGGTTTTGATATCGTTTTGTCACATGACTGTCGTGTGATGCTGCCTTTGTAGTATGATGCATAGGTCTTGAATTCAAAATCGAATCAAAATTCAGCACTTTTACAAATGTTAGATCATTTTACTTTTAAAACCATTGTGTTACACATTTTATAAAGCATTGCTGGTATAGTATTAATATGAGAAGCGATAAAAAAAATAGCTTTAATGTAAGCCGTGAGTTGCTAAAATATCATTTAAATATTTTCGTTTTGGCTAAAATATTTTTACTGCACTATTCCTCGTCCTATTTAGTACGCACGTTTTAGGGTCACCGCAGCCAAATTAGCGCCACAAAATTCGTGTAATTTTCCACCAAAATCTGACCATCCTTCCCCCCGCCATATAAAACACGTTAGAATCTTTGTTGTTTTTATATCAAATCGCGATTCGTGTGGTGCCAATTTTGCTGAGGTGACGCTAGTATGTAAGTACTTGATATTCAATTAACATGGCATTATATGAATTTATTTATTTCCTTATAGACAAGGGTGGTGAACCCTTATAGATCAGCGTGTCATTTTTGCTAAAGAAATGTTTAATGAGGTACACACACGTGCCATCACATATTTTTGACTTGCGATTATCTGAAAAATAATAAAACTAAATAATAACAACTCTAAACTCTTTATTTACTACGAACACATACATTTTGCACTGTATAATAGTGAATGTTTTAACTATACGTGTAATTCTTATTAAAGGAACATTAGTGTGACTACTGTTGCAGCAGATTAGATGACAGTTAACTTAGATTAGGATTGTAAGATGTTACTTTTAGCACAATGCATGCTGAATTGGAGTTGTTTGCCAATCGGTTTCCAAGCGAGTCTAATGGTATTCATCTCTAAAAATAATAACTGGCAGGCATAGGTTAAAATAGCATGAGCCAGATTCTTCAAATAGTTAAATGTGTCTGGAATCGAATTTAAATCCATACTTTCAAAATTTCGTTATTGGCATTTTTACTGATATGGCTTGTTATTCTTTCTGTTTCAATAAATTTTTTAATCCATATTGAACAAGACTGGAAATCAATCCCTTTCATTACAAAGACACGTTCAGTTTATCAAATTAAGTCACATCAAGGTGCCTAATAAATTTGAGAGTTTCCTATAATTCTTTGAACGGAAAAAAATCTCGCTGAAAAATCCTTGATTGAAGAATCAATTACTGAAATAAATTCTTCAATAACTTTTTCTTCGTCTGGTTTCTCATGTACATCTAATACTTCATAGTGAAATTTGTTATTTTGAACTAAAATGCAAACCGCATTGATTGATGGCGTGCCCAAAATATTGTGTCACTGGCCATTGACTCGCCATCCCTGTTATAGACTGTGTTACAAATAAACATTACTTCATCTGTACAGAAATAAATATTTTCATCAGTACATTGATGTAAATACTGATGTAATATCTAATTGTACCTGATGTAACACCATATATTGATGTAAATATCATTCGTAAAACGTATCATTCGTTTTTTACTTAAACAGTATTATGGGATATATCCCTTTACTCGGATATAAAAAAAATTACTGGATATTTAATTTCTTGATTGAACACTAATGCATACCTTTTTAACAAAAAAAATATTTTATGAGGTTTAAAATTATTTGATAAATGCAAAAAAACACTTGAGAGAATAAGTACGTTTGTGAAATCAAATATTTACTTCAAATATTACAAAGAAATGCAGCATGTAAGCAAAATAAGAAATTATACTAATTTTGAATTTAGTTTTTCTATCTTTCTCTTCTACATTATAAATGATACGAAAAGTTATTATATATTCAAAAAAAGAGTTTTACAAATAGTCAAGAAAAGTGATCATAAGTAATTGATCAATATATAGGAAATATGTATAGGAGGTTAATGTACATGAGAAAATACATACAAAAATAGAAACAACAGAAATTCAAAATGGACCAACTTCTTATACATATCAGGTTGACGATGCTTATAGAAGGGTGAAATCAAAAAGAGAAAACATTCCAGGAAACAGCGAATTCCGAACATTTGCAAAAGATTCTGTAAAAAATAATATTCGTCGAAGTTTGTACGTGGTTAATTTATTTCTGGAAAAGATAAATCATATACAAAGAAGGGTAATGGTTTTATTTTGTTTAAAATCTAGAAGGAGAAATACTGTGTAGTTATCTCCAAACCAATGTGTAAAGAAACGCGTATATGTCAGATTTGAAAAATGAATTGGGAAAATCCATTCCTCTAAAGAGTAAATCCTCGAGAAGCTCTTTCGTGCGGGAAATATTAACACAGGGAAATTCCGATTACTGTATTAAAAATTAATCTTTACCAAGTATGCCTAAAATAATCAATAATTTTTTTTCCTTAATGTTCCTAATTTGTAAAGGATAATAATAGTAATACCTCTTATGTATTAATCAGATATTTAAGAGAAATTACCTAACTATAAAATATATAATGCAATATAACTATTATAAAATAATTGGTTCTAGTTTTAATATAGATAAGTTGATTATTCTTTTGAACATAAACGTATTTTTGATTCTCAAGCTGTCTGAGTTTCGAATTTTTTAAAGTATTTACCCTGATGTTTATTTCAGAAAGGTATCCAAATTAAGTAATGGATTCGCTTGAATAAATAAACATTGTATAACATAACATTGCTAAGAAAAAAATAGTGTGAAAAAGTATTTTTTTAAAGTATGGTTGTAAACTTTTAAAATTACTAAATGAATATCGAAATTTCTAAAATGGTTCATACCTTAAATCTGAAATCAAGAAGGGAAAGAAAGAAAAGTAATTGCAGCTTATTACATAAAATCATGTCATCACACAAATTTCGTTTCATATTTAAACCCTATTAACTGAAAAGTTAAGCTCACGAAATAATTTGACAGTTGTGTTTTAACTTGCCCTTCTGGCTTTGAAATCGATTGAACCCGTAGTATTTCATTCTCAAGCAGCTTTACTCTTTCCGTAATTACCATTTTTTATTTCTTTTCCTTCAATTAATGCTTCTCTATTAATAAAAACTAGTTGCAACATCATAGAATTTTTACTTCATAGTCTCTTTCGGTTATAATTTAACATACTTCATGGGCAGCTGCGGTTTGCTTCTCAGTTTTCCCTAAAGGGAAATATGTGTGAGCCTTCCCTAATCGATGGGGGATTCAGTCAGCCTGTAAACAACTTTAGCCGATAACGGGACCCCCGAAATCGGTGGGTGTGCCTACCCACAAAATAGTAATTTTTAATTTATGTTTAATTGTTTGTGTGTCGTTATAATAAATATTTAAAACCGATTATATATATATATATATATATATATATATATATATATATATATATATATATGAAGACTTATATCTTGAACACGCAAAAAATACGCGACATGGCGTAAACTACTCTCCCTCAATCCCAGCATCGAGGGGAGGGCAGGATTCTAGGGGGCACAAAGCCTGACTGAAACCAAGTACGTATTTGAGCTTGGAGCCCCAAACCTGACTTTGCAGTGTGGGGGGAGGCTATTATTCTTCGTTACGGCACTGTTAATGGGCCTACTTTTTTATATGTTTGTTAGGTTCACTCTTATTTTAAATTCACTTCATTTTGCAAATATGATTTTATTCAATCTAGTTTCTCTTTCCAACCCGCTGCTCGAAGGCCGCATGTGGATCACCTTGAACACCTTTGCGACCCGCGAGATTTATTATAACTTTACAAAATTTTATGTGCAATTTTTTTGTTTTTAGTGGGTTTTAACAAATTCCCATAACTGTTTCTATTTTATCACATTGCTTATGTTAATGCGAATCTTTTTTTTTTCTTTCGAAAATGAAATTTACATCAAACATAAATTGCGCTTAAAATTAACGAACGAAAAGCTGCAGCATCAATTACAATGCGCAAATACACGCATTGAGATCGACTTGCAAAAACTAAGCGAAAGAGTTGAGATACAAATATCTCACTAATTAAATTAAACATTAGTGGATCATTGCACTATTATTATTATTATACTATCTATGTTTCTTTACGTGAAAAACAATAATGTCATACTGTTTTAAATTTTCACTCCAATAAATGTTTATAATGGGTCTAAATGTAATATTTTTTTTCTAATGGGGGTGCGGATTGGTGTTTTACCATTGCAGACCTAGTACATTCCTCCAGAGCTGGTATCTCTTTTTAGTGCGGCACCATATAGGACAGAAACCAATCGCCGCAGGTCATTTTGACGTCCAGTTTCCTTCCCCATAGGGAGGCACTGAGCTCTGACGATGCGAAAGTGTGCCTATGAATTTAATTTTGCCGAGAGCCCCTAAGCCAAAAAAGCATTCAAGAGATCTTAAACAAGACGCATAATCATGTGACATGGACACTGTCCATGTTCTACATCAGGGGTGCCCAACCCAAATCGGTTGGTGGGCCACGTAAAAATTTACTAAACTGAGGTGGGCCGCACATATCAAAATAAAAAAAATTATTCAAAATATTTTACTATCGTACAGCATTCAAAATATATGATCAACATTCAATTATTGATATGACCAAAAAACACCAAGTTTACCTTTTACTGGATCACAATCACAACAAAGTTGAAAGTCGACCGATTGCACTTGTTTTGGAGGAAGAATATCTCTTAACTTACAAGGTTCTTATCTACAGTAGATTTATGCTGCCATCTGAGGTTACTTAGTATAGCAACTATGTGCGTAACATCTTCACATTTTATACTTGTGTTACAGTATGTTTGCTTAAAATTGATTTAGATTTTCAAAAATTTTATATCAAATGCAAAAAAGCAATTAAGTAAAGAACAGCTTTGTAATTATTACACTGTTTGTCAAAAAAAGTTTTTCTTCCCGAAAGCCAAATGTTTAGATTCTTATTGTACGATATTAATTATTGCACCGTGATTAAATATGTATCATAAAATGAAAAAGTTACATAATTTCAGAAGGGGTTAAAATATTAAACATTTTTATTCTGCTGCCGTAACTATCTTACATTTCTACTAGCTGGTCTGACAGTCCCGAGGCAACTCATTAAATCCATCATCGGATTCTTTCATTGTCAAATAAAACAAGAAAAAGACTACTAATCTGAACTTAAAAATATAGATATAAATTCTAAAATTATAGATAAAAATATAGACTCTGACAAATAGAACTAAATACGCTACTCACTCTTAACGAAGTTCTCGTTGAAAGAGGAATAACACACCCAAGCTCATCTGCTTTCCTTCATCCATCAACACCTATTATTACAATTGCTTGAAAGTCAAATGAAGGGGAAAAATTATTTCGGTAAAAACTGCACGGGGAGAGGTGGGGGTGGGTCAAAACACGATATTTTCTATTCAACCGTCTGTAGTCCAAATGTCTAAAATAATATAGACAGAAACTTCAATTGGGCCGCAAAAATTCTCCAAATGGGCCGCGGGTTGGGCATGCCTGTTCTACATCATGAAAATCCACCGACTTGGGCCGGGTTCGAGCCCCGCAACCTGCCAACTCTAATACAAACAGTGGCGCACACAAGGGGGGTGGGGACCCGGGGGTCCAGGCCCCCCCAGAGCAATTGATTTTTTTTCCGATTGATTATAATTCTAAGTATATAGTACGTAAAATTTAATTAATTACTTGTTATTAATGATTAATTTTATTAATTAATGCTAATTGTTTATTCAAAAATTAGTTTTTTACTGAGTTTTGTTCCCGAAAATCGACAAAATCGAAAGGAGCATGATAAAAGAATGGTGAACTTTCGACCCCGGACCCCACCCTTGAAAAATTCCTGTGTGCGCTACTGAATACAAAGATATATATTTTTATATGCTGGAAGTGGCCCACGAGGTCATTTGGTTTGGCCGCCCCTGCTCTTTTAGGCCCAAATTTTCTCTCCCGAAATTGTGTAAGCAAATATGAAAAAAGCCTGAAAGGAACTGCTCTTTCTATCTTCAATACTTTAGACATTCTTGGAAACGGTCAAAACGTAAGAATAATAGAGTTTTCTTTTCAGGTATAGAAGTTTAAGTTGGCATTACTTTCCAAGATGGCGACCGATTTAACAGCTGTCAAGTGATTTATTCTCAGTTTGGTTTGGCAATTCATCCAAACGATCATCAAGCAAGGCGTAGATTCGTCGAATGGGCCCAAAACGAGATTGCCGTTGTTCCCGATTTTCATAAGCGATTTTTGTTTAGCGATGAAGCGCACTTCTGGTTGAATGGCTACGTCAACAAACAAAACTGCCGCATTTGGAGTGAAGCTAATCCACAAGTGTATGTCGAAACACCGTTACATCCAGAAAAACTGACTGTTTGGTGCGCTTTATGGGCTGATGGAATCCTTCTTCAAAAACTATGAAGGCCACAACGTTACAGTCAATGGTGATCGGTATAGAGCCATTATTACTAACTTTTTCATTCCTGAATTGAACAATCATGATGTCCAGGAGCTGTGGTTCCAACAAGACGGCGCAACATGTCACACAGCTCGTGCTACAATCGATTGATTGAAAGACACGTTTGGTGACCGCCTAATTTCCCGTTTTGGACCTGTGAATTGGCCTCCAAGATCTTGTGATTTAACACCGCTAAACTATTTTCTGAGGGGCTATGTAAAGTCATTGGTCTATGCGGATAAGCCACAAACGCTTGACCATTTGGAAGACAACATTCGCCGTGTTATTGCCGATATACGGCCACAAATGTTGGAAAAAGTCATCGAAAATTGGACGTCCAGATTGGACTATATCCGAGCCAGCCGTGGCAGTCCTATGGCAGAAATCATATTTAAAATGTAATGCCACAAGATTATCTTTCGAATAAAAAAGAATTCATGTCAATCGAATAATACATCGTTGTTTTATTGCAATTTAAAGTTCTAAACCTCTAAAAAAACACCCTTTACTTCGAGTTTCAGTAATTTGGAAAGAGAATTATCACTCAACTACACTGTAGTTTGTAAGCGATTTCGATTTTTAAAAGAGGATTACGAGTAAACTAGAATAATTTCTAGCTTCGCAAACCTTTTTCTCGCAGTTGTTACTTAACACTAGAAAGACTGAAAGTGTATACCTATATTGCCCAAAATCAGTCAAAATGACTGCATTCTGAAAGAATAACTAATGTAAAAAAAAATCTTTAAAAAATTAAATTTTAATATTTTTTATATTATTTACAGTCATATAAAAAGTTATTATGTAGTAAATATTAACAATAAAAAAATTTACTTCACTTGGAAAAAAGATGTACTCTAAAAAAGTCTAAAAAATATTGAACATATGCACACAAAATTTTATAAAATATTTTTAAATCCATCAAATCCAGAGATAATTAAGCATGCTCTGTTGTAGTAAGTATGTATTATGTATAAGTTGACCTATTTATCACTTTGGTATGTCTGTAAAAAATAAATACGATAGTTAGTTCCTGTACTTTTAAATAAACAAAAACAAAATTGAAAAATGTCAATTTTTAAAAAGCTCCTTTTAAAAATTACATTGAAGTTGAACGTAGTATTCCTGTAAAAAACTTATAAAGCACCATGAGACACTAAGGTTTGATTGTATTGTTCGAATCATTTTTAAATTTAAAAAAATATACCGCGTTAAACATTTTTCAGAGTTAGACTGGAACCGTCATTCTGAATTCCTCTAAGCGATTTTCATTCTCTTTGTTCCGTTCTTTAAAAAAAGAAGACAAAAGAGAAAATGAGGAATATTGAACGAAAGATGCGATGAACACATTCGACAATTCTCATAAATATTTAAGTTCCGAAAAAGGATAAATCTTTTTTTTTTCTTTCTCTCTTACTTAAAAAAACATAAAAAAAGACCTTCAGAAAAAAAAAAGTCCTCTGAATATTTGAACTACTTTTCAAAGTAACTAAGATACTTTCTTTCAAGTTTGACTATCCGTTAGTGCCCACTTATTTCGCAGCGAAAGACTCATTATATAACCAAACCTCTTAAAGTACCTTTTAGTTTCTACAGCCTTAAACATTTAAAAAATGTATCGAAGTTTTATAGAAGAAGTACAAAAAAATATGTTCTTTTTCATTAAGAAACCAGTAGTTTATATTTATGTTATCTTCTAATTTGTGCGTGTGCGTGAGTATCGAATATAGGTATATGCTGATACTATACGTTAGACAGGCACCGATGAAAGTTTTAATTTATTGAATACAATAATTTTCCAATTTAATAAAATAAATATCGTGCTATTTATAATAATTTAATTCACTATTTTCAGTTAATTATGTTAATATATAATTCTATTTCGATAATAATATTAAATCTATGGAGTAAAACAAATTGATGTCTTTACCTTAAAACAAAATCTATTGTTCTTAATACGAGACACAAATTTGTCATCTTGCTCAACAATCTATGGAAAATTGCATAATGTAATAATTCCGAAAAAGTCGAGACCTAACGAGACTCAAATAAAATAAAAGTAGTAATAATTATTCGAAATATAAATTATTTTGTATTTATATGTATACAAATAATATTAATTTTATGAACAAGAAATTAAGGATAAAAAAAATTTCATTCGATAACTAACTTGTTAAGGTAAATTATACACATGTAACTAAAGAAACCAAACGATATTGTAAAAAAAATTTCAATACGAATACAATACAAGTACGAATGTAATTAAATTATTTAAATTAATGCTGCAAAAAATTGGACTATTATGGATTGTAGACAGATTTGATAAATTAAACATAAAAAAACCAAAACAGTGTCTTATTTACTGGCAGAGATTTTTAAACATAAAATTTTAAATTTTTGAAGTGATAACTTCATCATTAGGCGCATTTTGCTGGAGAGTGAACTTGAATGATGCGTTTTAAGAAGCCAAGCACTGTTACGCTCGGGTTTGTAACGCTCGTATCAATGGATCGGAATTTTCCGTAACAATGTAAAGTCCTTCAACAAAAAAAGACTTACAACAATGAAAAAATTTGGCGTCGAAAATCGGCTTTGAGCCAAACTGGAATTTCATGACGTTGCTCTATTGACTGTATTAATTAAATTTGTTTAAAAAATTAATGCTTTTAACATGTGATTAACTTGAAATATATTATTAAAATCCCAATCTCTAAAATGTTTTACATTTTTTACAAATTTCTATAGATTTTCTTGGATTTAAATTCCAAAAAAGCAAAACAAAAAAAGAAAGAAAATAACTATTTTTCAAGTAGATTGGTACACTGTATATCTTTCTCAACGCCGTCAAGTTATACTGAGATGGAATATTGTAAAACTTCTTTAACAAATTTATAGAATTTCGTAATTTTGAAAATTTTCTATTTTTCTGCTTTTTTGTACATAAAATATTTTTAAAGGCACTTTTCCATTTCAAGGAGCCATAAAAATGCAATGAAAAAAATTGCTAAAATCACCAAATGGCAGTAATAATTAATTGTAATAAACCTACATCAAAGTTAACCAATTTGAGATTTATGGAGCATGTGTAGAAAGACAACTTTCTGGTGCATTACAACTGATAGTTTCCTTTATTTTTAAAAAAAGCGATTTAGAGTGAAAAACTTTAAGAATATAAGAAAATGCTGAAGTGTTTTCATCAGATAGTATCATTTACATTTTGAATCTTTCCCTATACAGTGAATGCAAACAAATGACTAGGTTTTCTCTCCCATACATAATAATAATGAATAAATAATTTTATATGACAATACTATATATAATATCCCTTGTTTTTTATTCTCTCACCTAATTTCTGAAATAACATTGTAAAATTTGAAATTATCACTTCTATCGTGTGGTCATAAGCACACACACACACTTTTTTAGTTACATTTTTTTATAGTACATGCTTAAGTTGATTTAGGAATCAAATACTTATCACAACTACGGACTTCAATTTTACGAACCTCTATTTTGCGAATTCCTCTACTTAGCGAACATTTTCCTGGAACCTAAAACAGAAGAATATTTAAAAATGGATCTTAATTTAACGAATTTTCCACACAGTGAACTTTTTCTTCGGAATTTAGTGACTTCGTTTAATAGAGATTCGACAGTATTGATATTTGATAATGAGTTATTTTACAGTTAAGTTCCATGTATGGATAAATTATAATCGTATTTAGGGGGAAATAATTTAAGTAATAAATATAATTCGCATATATTTCATTATTTTCCACGAGTGAGAGACGTTAACGTCGTGCTGTGAAGCAACATAAAGGATATTGACAACGGACTTCGTAATTTTGTACCTCTGCCAAGTGATGTGAACAGCTCCTGAATTGGGACCCACTCACCTAAACATCCCACCACAACACCCTCCACAGATTTAACATGCATTGCCCCCCTTCCGACACGTAGAGTCTTCAGTGGCCCCAGGACTCGAACCCGTGACACTCCAGCCACGAGTACGTGACCATAACTACTAGACTAGCACGGTCACTTTTCGTCGAAAAAGAAGATAAAGTTTTCATGCTCTTTTGCATTGTGATGCATTACAACATAAAAAATATTTTCTAAACATAAATATGATTTATTTCTACAATAAGACACAATAAGTTTTGAAAAATTCATTTCCCAATGTTCATGTGGGTACATGGTTGATTTAATTTCTCTCTTATATATTTTAGTTTCGTATATTGTATTTTTTATGCCAATTAATGTACTTTTAATATATTGAATCAGTACATTTAAAAATACGTATGTGTGCACTTTTTCAATTCCTACTATTAGCTCTCTCTCTCTCTCTCTATTTATTTATATATTTATCTTGTTCAAATTTTCAATCGTTAATAAAATACTTTCTATTCATCTAATCAAGTTCAAATAATTTTTTAAATTTGTAGAAGATAACACTTGATGTTAATACAGTTTTTCCAAATATTAATTAATTAATTAATTATAATTAAATTAATTATCGGTTTTTGACGCCAACTTAGATTTGTCTCTATTGCTGTAACAATGTAACTGTTAAAACAATGACAAAAGTTGGCGTCGAAAACCTGTTTTTCAGCCAAACTAGACAAAACGGGTGTGCATTGTTACAGCAATGCAGACAAATCATGCTTTTTTCCAATTCCTACTAATAGTTCACTCTCTCTATATATATATATATATATATATATATATATATATATATATATATATATATATATATATCTTATTCAAACTTTCTATCGTAATAAAATACTTTCTATTCGTGCATTCAAAGTAGGAATTGACTTTCAAAAAATTTTTATATTGCTTATTTTTAAAAAAAATTATTACCTCTTTAAAATGTATCAAACATTGTTACTTAAATTCTTTAATCGATAGGATATCACTTAAATAAAAAAGAAGTGTGTAATTACTGGTAAATACTTAATAGCTGCTAATTTAAATACTGTATGTTTAACAAATAATTACTGCAAACTAAATAAAACTTTCAAAACAACCCCTAATTAATATTTTTAAGAAAAGTAGTGTACACATTTTCACTCGCATCTTTTACCAAAAAAATAAAACAGGCACCTGGGATTATATAGAATTTTTTCATATCCCATGAAAAGAAAATAATTTCGCCTTAGAAAGCTTTCTTTTTTTCATATCTTCAAAAATGGCAGCGAAACACAAACGCTTAGTTATTCCATTTATTAAACATTCTTTCGGATATACCTGAAATACAATTTTAATACTTCCACCTTTCTTCCCGAGTTTCGAAAAAACGTTTTTCTCTTCGTAAACATTTTTTTTTCATTCTTTTCCTTTTTTTTTTCTCTTTAAAAAAAAGAAATTCCTTTTTCCCGTTCGTTAAACCACGTGAAGGATCCTGTCTCAAGACGGTAGGAAAAAAAAGTCTTTTCTTCGAGAACCGTCGCCATGGTGATACAGACGTCCCGGGATGCTTTGCGAATGCGCGTGTTTCAATAAAGAGATTGATGGAAAATCACAACGGCGATACGATGTGATTTTTCTACCTGAGTGATAAGTACTTCAAAATTCGGGAGCGGTATTAAGGTCATTTAAGAAAGAAGATTGAAAGGTGAGAAAAAAAAACAGTAAGAGATGATATCTTGTAAAAAATAAAAGAGAGGAATAAAAGTTGATGGTATCAAAAAAGTTTATTGCTTAGGATCTACAATTTTTTCATATATGCAGTGAAGAATTTTTAGGTCTTTTGAATCTAAAAATTCTTCATTGTGCTACTTTTTGATTTCGGATCTAAAGTTTCCCCTCCCCCATATCCTTCTAGTATAACAAACAAAAAGAGAATATGTTTCACTTTTTTTTAAAAAAAAAAAAAAAATATCGTTGTTATACGCTAAATATCAATCTTTTAACTCCAGCCCTGCAGAGACGGATAATTTTCTTTCTGTTCCAAAGATTTCTTTGGAGTTAAACCGAATGCTACAGATTTCTGCGAATGCGAAGAAAATCCCCTGCCTTTAATATATTATTTCCCTTTTACAAGAATATTATTTGCAAACATATACCAAATAAAAATTGAGAAAGGATGTGATTAATTATATCGAAAAGCATAATAATAGCATAAAATGATTGATGAAGTTGTAAGTGAATTTCTCTATATAAAATTTAATAATGATGATGATGATCATATACTTTATATAATCAGATGCTTCGTAAATATTTCGTTAAAATGCTATTTTGGTGAAACTTTATGGCAAAGCTTCAAAAAATTATCTGTATCGTGTGACATTTTCACACGTGAATTTAAATATTTATTATGAGCAATGGTAAACATGGCAGCTGAAGCTGGTGTTCCAATTGGAAATGCGTGCAGCTGTCTGTTTTTGGTGGAATAAAATAGGCAGCTGTTGTCGCATAGGTACTGAATTTTATCGTCACTTCCATGAAGTGTATGAAGAAAACATACTTGATGCAACATATTTGAGCACAGACATACAGATATTAACGATGCTGAACGAGAAAGAGAAACCAATAGACCACGTATTTTATACTACATGGCAATTGATAAATCTTTAAGATATCCGACTACATTCGGAACCGGGATTTTACAAAAGCGTATAAATGGATAATATTTATATTTAGTGTCACTTAGATTAAAAAATGTATATAAAGTTGCATTAAGAATAGTATTACAATAAAAAATTATTTAAGTACAATATTTTGACAAAAAATGAACATAGAATGACCCATTTTCAAAATATTCTCCTTTTGTGAAAAATGCTTCTATTATAATAATATTTTGCCTGTATATAGCTCAGACCTCTGTACAGAGACTCAAGTAGAATTTTTGAAATATATAACTTAGAAGTGGGTTTATCCATGTTTTACGACAACAGAGGGGAGCAATTTTAAGAAAAAAACGCCGATAATTATTTCAATGGGTTGTAAGCCTGAAAAGAATGTGAATTTTTCAAAAGTCATAGTTGAACCTCTGTACAGAGGTCTGTGCTATATATCGGTATAATATTATTATAATAGAAGCATTTTTTACAAAAGTAGAACATTTTGAAAAACGTTTATTCTAAGTTAGTTTTATGCCAAAATATTGTATTCAAATATTTTTTTTGTCAAAATGTTCTTAAAACAATTTTATACATGTATTCTAATCTAAGTGACACTAAATATCATGAAAATTATCCATTTATGCGCTTTTTTAAAATAACGGTCCCGAACGTAGTTGGATACATTAAAGTTGAATGTATTGAAAACTAAAATCATTTAAGATGGATCAATTTGTGCATGTGAAACTGCTTCTATTGTGATATTTCAAGCATTTTATATATTTGTACAAAATATCAATACTATTGAACATAAAAATCGGGGCTATTGATATTGAATACTGTGATAATTTATAAACTTATAACACTTTCAAGGTTCTTAGACCGGAATTGACTTGTGACACAAAAGATGGATTCTAAATAACACTAGAATTAGGTTCAATGAATTTCTGATATTAGCTATCTAAATGATTGAAAAGGACTGAAGAATAGTAAAAAGTGTAAGTTACTTTAGTAATTTGTACGCGTACGCTTTATCTTCCTGTAAAATTTTAGACCAAACAGCATTAGAATCATGCTTTATCATCTTTCAAAGTCGAAATATTTGCTCCTTTATCCTCTCTAGTTCTCAATCCTTCTTTCGTAAGAAAAGGAAATTATATGTATGTATTTGTGGCGGCTCGTATCCGGAGGACAGAATTCGTGACCTACGGTTCCTTAAGCACGTAACATACCACTAGACAAAAGTGATCATCTCTATCCGGAGGCTGTTACTGGCTTATATAGATACAGCTACATATTGAGTAACAACAAAAAGATACGTGGAAAAATTGGTTTATTTCTGACTATATCACTCAAACTTAAGTTACTCGACTACATAGTTAAATAACGAAATACTGAGCTAGTTTTTTGCTTCATATTCCTAACTACCATGTTACACTACGTGAAAACTTAGAGATCGCTTGAATCAAACGTGCCTTACTCAACACAACCGTTTTCAACTGTGATGTGGGACTTAAATCCACGAACTGGACTACCATAATTGCAAGGGAATATTTCAGAGGATGGAGGAGTATCGGAAAAGATACCCTGTAAGAAAAAATTATTCAATTACGATAAGTGAAATTCAGACCTTTCATACATTTCAGATTTTTCTTATAGAGTTCCTTATTATATAATAAATTATACTAGTCAAGCTGTAGAGGTTAAATCAAGGTAAATTTTGTATCACAATCTGAATGATGAATGGATATCGTATAAATGTTATTTGCTTTTAGATATCTTTTTTCAATTCCTACTAATAGTTCACGCTTATGTTTATATATATGTGGGAGACAACAAGGGGTCCAAGACATTTGTCTTTTCTTCTACTTTATTTTAAAAAACTTAATAAAAATTAATTAAAAAAGGTAGCTATTCTAACAGATAGGTTTGACGACGGTAACGCCTGCTCGCGCACCTCAGTTTTTCTTTCTTTGCTCTTCTCTAATGTCCAAAAGTTTCTCAAAGTTTTAGTTTGGATTTGCTGCGCCTGCGCGCGAAGACTGCTTTGCTTTTGGCTGCATGCCACATATATGTAATAATTCTATAATATTTCTGGAAGATTGGTAATAATATTTGTAAGACGTGGTCGGTGGATGTTATTACTGTAGGTAACCAAAGATACGGCGTGGTCGGTGGATGTTATTACTGTAGGTAACCAAAGATACGGCGTGGCCGGTGGTGTGTTGATTGTGTTACGTGGAGCATCGTCGAGTACGGTATTATCGTAGAGGCACTCCTGTAAATCGCAATTCCCTTTTATTCACATCCGGAGACACATAAAGATCCAGTAGGGACGGCTGATTGATTGATTGATTGAATATTAACGTCGCACTGTTCAGCTACACGAGGGCTTTTGGCGACGGACCACGTAATTTGGAGCCATGGTCAAGTGACGTGGACGACACCTGAGCTGGCACCCCCTCTCCTAACTACCACACCACACCAACGGGAGGACGTTTCAGCTCTCGACAGATTTAACGTGCATCGCTGCCCTCCACGGCGGGTTTTTAGTGGTACTGGGCTCGAACTCATGACATGTTTGCCATGATCCGATACCATAGTATGACCGATATCATGACATGTTTGCCATATCCGATCGTAGTTCTGATTGGATAGAATGGGCGGGACAGGGATTTCGGACTAACCGATTACGATTAAGATTACAATGTTAATTTTAAACCAAAGAGTTAAAGTAATTTTAAATATTAGTACAAAGAGTTAATAAAAAGGATATTAGAGGGAATTATTACACACGCACACATATATATATATATATTATTACTCCATACATATATTTATATACAGGGTGGTCCCAGATTCATGGTACAAATTTTAAGGTAAGTACAGGACATTGTAACAATCATTTATTGTATAGAAATGTATGAGCGCAAGTGACGCAGTGAGGCACAAACACAAAAACTAAGAGACGGAAGGAAAGACAAAGTGTTTATTCAAAGCGTCGTTGACAAGTGTAATGTTTACAATAACTGTTCGTCACTGTTCAGCAAATGAGCTATGAAGTCCAGCTGTTGCGCTCATTGGCGGTCGAAGATAGTCTGTCGGATTCAAAGCTTGTACTCTCTGAAAATGGAAGAGGTGTAACCGATTTTCGTTTAACTCTCAAGGAAACGGTTTGATGACTTACACTTGCGGGATAATCAACAGCTCTTGTACTTGACTCGGGTCTATCAGCCACAGCGTTCAAGATGCTTTCTTCTAGGCTTGGACTGGGTACAGTTCTTCGTCGCCCAGCATCATGTCTGGGGACGTGGAACGAACGTGTTTCACGAAGTTGACGATGTAACCGCTGAAAAATTCTGTGATCCAGCATTCATCGATCAAGAAACTGTGCGTGATACATTCGTAACGTAGTTTTGCCGTTACCATTGGCACGGCCATTCATGCAATGCATGTCTGAATTTTCGGCATACGTTAAGTCTCCGATAGTGGACGTCAGCACAATTGTGAATGGTGCCTTCCCCTACTGGAGATGCATCATGTTGAACGGCAGCTAGACATCTACTACCCCCTACTGGCAACGCAACCAACCGATAACTCTATTTCTCTTTTCTTTAATTTCCCCTGTTTGCGCCTCACCGCATCACTTGCACCAATACATTCATGCACAATAAATGATTGTTACAATGTCCTGTATCTACCCTTAAAGTTTGTACCATGAATTCGGACCATCCTGTATTTTGTTTAAATTTTCAATCATTAATAAAATACTTTTTATTCATCCGTTCAAGTTCAAATACATTTTTTAAACATGTAGTAGATGACACTTAGTTTTCATTCAGTTTATTTTTAATATCTTAATAATAATTTATTTTTACAAGTCTTGAACTTGGCTGCTATTAAAATATAACATGAATGCATTCATAAATTGATGTTAACACGGTTTTTTCAAATATTAATTAAAACTAAAATTAATTCATTAATTATAGTTTAAGAGATATATTTCAGTCGATGTTATTCCTCTAGATCGCAGCACCATCGGATAAAACAGCTTTAGTTAAATTTTGATAAAGATTTAACTTAACCTTAATAATCATATGCTAGTTAGACATCAGCATTTCTTTTACACTGGTTTCAAGATAAAATTCTTACCTATTATATTCAACTTTTATTAAAAAATGCAATTGCAAATTCAATGTGGTTAAAAAGATTTTAATGTTAATTTAAAAGGTGTTTTGCACTTAATCTTGTGATTTGGTCATATGTATAGGTATATTTATATTAATTGTAATTATTTAATAAGAGAAGTAACTAAAATAAAATTTTTCTTTGTTGACCTAAGTTTGTTGCTATTAAAAAAAAGTTATAGTACTTGCTTATTGAGAAAACTGGTTTGAGAGTGGTGTTCCAGTGAGAAATTGTTCTCGTCATTCACCACGGTTCAAATAGTCAAAATATTATAATAGTTCTGAGAGAGAAAGCGACGGAAATAAACAATTAATAAATGCATTGAGTAGACTGAAAAAATTAAGAAAGTGGTGTCTTTTGTATTTGTGTATAATTTTTGCTGTTTACACAAAGAAAACAAATTATCATCATGATACTGAGAGAAAATAGACTCCAACATCACTGAAAAAATATTTAGTAAGGAAGCATAATCATTTCCAAGATATTAATTTTTCAATTTCCCCTTGTCTACAAAATTTTTAAAAGTTATTGTACACTAGCTGGTATACCCGTTCTTCGCACGGGTGAACTGAAAAATTAAACAACACAGATTGAAAGAAAAAGAAGTTTATCATGAGTTAATTTTATGTGAATTGCAAATTAAACAAAAAAAGTTTTTGCATATCTCAGCTAAACAAAAAAAGAAAGAAAAAAAAACACCTTTGTTAAATTTTAAGTATGTAGATCTAATAGCCGATAAAAAGGATTTTTTAAATTTATAATTCCTCGTAACACTCTTTAGGGTCGATTTTTCAAAATACCTCCCTAAGCTGATCTCTGCTCAGCAAAAGTAACACATTGTTAAAAGTTTTGCGTAATGAACGCTTAAAGTAGTGTAAATAATTTATATCTGAAAGTGTAATACATTAATATTACTTTCCGTTGTATTTATTTTATTTTAAAATTGTAATATTCGCAAGCAACGCCGTTTCTTAAATTATAATGGTGATTCAATTAAAAACATAGCAAAATGTTAACGATAGAGTCAAGTTGGCAAATGCCTAGCTACTTTCGTAGCTCGAGCTTTATTAGAGCTTTGTAAGACCCGCCGTGTCTTACAAAGAAATGCACGTTAATACTTTATCCAACCGCATTATGATTTACTGCAGTTATTTTCATACAGTATTTTTTTTGGATCGCTACATGTACAAATTAAGGGATATACATAAACAAAATACTCCACTTTGGAAAATTTAATCCATTAGAGCTAATAAATTAATTAAAGGTATTCCACTGTAAAATTAATTATGTATACCGTTCACTTAAAATAAGTTGTCAAATCATTTTCCAAGGTCTTCATTAACAGACAAAACCATAAGACACTTAAATTTTGATATTAACTATTTTTTTGCGACAAAAATAATAATCTTTGAAATACGCAGAAAACGCAATATCTACTACGAAACTGTTCGCCTTCCCCACTAAAATACTCATCATAGAACCCGTGCTGCCATATATCTTGGAAGAGTGGATTTCAAAGAATATTACAGCTAAGTATTGGTATAATATTCCTTCTAAGTTGGTGTGGTGTGGTAGTTAGGAGTAGGGGGTGCCAGCTCAAGTGTCGTTCCCGTCACTAGACCATTGTTCAAAATTACATGATCTGTCTCCAAAAGCGCTCGTGTAGAGCTGAACAGTGCGACGTTAATATTCACTCACTCACTCACTGCAAAAAATACAGTGCAGTAGTTATAATTAGTTTTATACTTAAAAATGCAATATCTGCACATATTCAATTAAAATTACAGCGTTATAATTAACTACTAACCACAAAAAGATTGTGAAAGTTTAAATGATGTAGTGTGAAAGAGAAAGTTTATTTACTTTAAGTACCAGAAGCGATAAAAGTAATTATTTTGAAAATAGATCAACTTCTTACTACCAAATATGCATAATAAAATCATAAAAAAAACATTAAAATAAAGACAGATTTATAACAACTTCTCCCTTCAAAACTTAGTTTTATTCTGAAATAAAAAAAAATAGGCATTATTCTGATCACAGGAATTTATTAGAAGCGAGCCCCTTGCGTAGCCAAAACAAAAAGAGTTTTTCACAAACAAAAGATAGATATATGCTGACGTGAGCTTTTTTGCAGCGCAAGCCAGATTTGCTTGCAGATGCCAGAATTTTTTCCTATTTACTTGACAAATATCGTTATATTTTGGACACTTTTTACAAATTTTTATAAATTATAGTCTATGCTATAAATTATAGCCTATGTGTTATTCTGATGTATAAGCTATATTACTGTAAAGCTTCATTAAAATCCATTCAGTTGTTTTTGCGTGAAAGACCCACAAACATCCTCACAAACTTTCACATTTATAATATATATTAGATTAAAATATGACATAATAGTTCACAAGCTTATATTTTCGTATGAAAAAAAAAAGATTCTGAATCAAATTCTTTAAAAGCAAATGAGAATCAATCAGTGGTCAAGTAGTACTTTATCTATAAACCAGGAAGAATTTACCTTTGGTTTAAACGTAAGAATTAAGATCAAGGGAAGTGAGAATGTAAAGAATATTGACTTTTTTAATGATAAGTCACTTTTTCTCTCGTTTAAAAAAATTTAAACTAGTATTTTTTTAAAAAGGTTTTGTGCGAATATTACAATAGCAAGAGTGCAAGCATAGTAAACAAAATTACTTCGAATATAGTACATGAAATAAATTTCCTTTCTGAGTAAAAAAAACAAGGATTTTGTTTTTGCTTAATATTAAAATATTTGAAATACAATAAGAGTGTGTGCTCTCTGTAAGGAGTGCGTAACACGAGTTATACTCAACAAACACTTTAATCAACGTTTGAGTTTTAGCTCTCGTGGCGCTATCTAACGGAAGAAAAGTAAACTAATGAAAACAACATTTTTGTTGTTGTTGTTAGTTTCGTCGTTTGTTTGCTCGTAGTTTGTTCTGTACCTACTTGTTTACTTCGTAGTTTGGCGTTAATAAATTTTTAAATATGTGAAACATTTTATTCAAATGAGGATAACGGGAAAAATTTTCAATAAAAAATGCTATGATTAAATTTTATACCAAAACATATTTTTCTAACAAAAGCTCATTAATTGTTTTGTTTTTGTTTATTTAGCACTCATTCAATTCCTACTATTAGCTCACTCCCTACATATATATATATATATATATATATATATATATATATATATATATATATATATATATATATATATATATATATATATATATATATATATATATATATATTTATATATATATATATATATATATATATATATTTATCTTGTTCAAATTTTCAATCGTTAATAAAATATTTTATATTAATCCAATTAAGTTAAAATAAAAAATTTTAAACTTGTAGTAGATGACACTTGATGTTAATACAGTTTTTCAAATATTAAATCATTAATTTAATTTAATTAATTACTCGTTTTCGACGCCAACTTAGATTCGTCTCCATTGTTGTAACAATGTAACTGCTAAAACAAGGACAAAAGTTGGCGTTGAAACCCGATTTTTCAGCTAAACTAGCCAAAACAGGTGTGCATTGTTACAACAATGTAGATAAATCATGCTCTTTTTTCAATTCCTATTATTAGTTCACTCTCTCCCTATATATATAATTCTCAATCATTAATAAAATACTTTCTATTCATCCATTCAAAGTAGGAATTGACTTCAAAAAAAATATTTTATATAGTACTTTTTTTTCTCTACTCTCAAAATGATTTCTTGGTTCCCAATCTCTATAACTGAAATCCAGTCATCTATATTTCTTCGATTCAGCCAAGACTATAAATTGTTGCTCTTTTACTGAATGAATTTTAAACTTTAATACATATATAATCTCAATGAAATATTGCTTCCTATTGCATGTAGTTTATAATGAGCTAAACGCATATTAACAATCATTATAAAGTTAACATTTTTACAGCTTTAATAATACCAATAGCTAATAATTTTTCTTCTAAATAAAATGTTGGATTAAAATATTAATTCCTTGCTTGCAAATTAGCCAATAAAGGCATCTAGATAAATTGATGACAAATCTTTCTCAATATATTGCAATTAAACCTAAGACCTCAACTTCGGAATAGAACCGATTTTATGTTTAATTTTATTGTTTTTTAGCTTAAAAATAATTCTTTAACAAATTGCAGCTGTGATTAGCTGGGTTAAATATATTTCTAATAAGAGAAAATTTTAAAAACAAGAATATAAACTTTTTTCAATAAATTCCAGATTTAGTAAGGATCGGTATTATTATTAAAATTAATGATTTTGTACCTCATTAATTTCTACTTCCTTAGATATTGAATCACCATAAAAAGCTTGTCAGAAAATATCAAATTCTGAACAACATATTTTAAGTTATCCTCGGACATATTCCTGAATTTAATTAGAAATATAAAGATGTAATTGCATAATTGCATTAATTTATGGAGACAAACCTCTCTGGAATTAAATTCAAAATATTGAGTACAATTCAACTTTGAATCTTTTGTTACCAATGGCGTACGCAAGGATGGGGGATTGGGGGGTTCAAAACCCTCCCATAGGCTATCAAATCTTTTAACTTTTTACATAAAGTTAAACGCTCTTAGATAAACGTTGTTGTTACTGATGCCACCTGATCGGCAAGGGCCACAGATCGAGGCCCACGAAATTCATCATGGCTAAGTGACGCCTGTCGTTAGCAGTAGCTTTGAGCACCATACAGGTGACAGTACGATTTGGCTCGTTTCCACCCCAATTTTGAGGAAGGATACCTGGGGGTAGTCAGGGACATCCCACCTCTCTTCCCTTTCCACCAACCACACGAGGGGACTTGCTGCTCGACGGCTATTTATAGTACCCCCCTACCGCGTAGGCACAATACATTTACAAACATCTATGTCTTCTCCGGGATTCGAACCCAGACCCTGCCGCACAGCAGTCAGCGTCGCTAGCCACTATACCGGATGGGCGACTTAGATAAACGTATAGATGCTTGGGTACTTTCGTCTTCGTTTTTTTTTACAAACAAAACCCCTCCCACGACAGTAGTTTGTGTATATCACTGCCTATTGCTATCACCAATGAATGCTCATCAGTGATTTCATAATCAAAAGAAGATATTTTTTGTGCCTTTTAAGGGGAAATGATATGTTAATATCGACATTAGCCGCTAATGTTGCGGCACCATTATATCTTTGTTAAAACCATCACTAGATCTGTATGAATTAAAGATATTGTGATACTTTTATAGAGAAACTGAATGATTTATTCTTAAGAAATTAAGAAATAGTAGTTCCTGCTCACTGCGTTGTCTATGGTGGGATTCAATACCTCAGGTTATACACTACTGGACAATTGCTAAGGACGGATCACAAATTGCTATGTAGCATAACATTAAGCGAGACATGAGGCCTAGTAGGATAAAATATAGTTGCCACACTGTTCAGACATTAGAATAAAGAATATTTATTGTTCTGGAAAGTACAAAAGCTGTGAAACATCTGAAAGAAAAAAAAATGTTCATTTGATCTGCGTACGGAGAAATGGAACAATGCATCTAAAAGTCAACAGGCACTTTAAAGAAAGGTATCAGTACGGGATATGTCCACCGTGGAGTGTGATGCAACATTCCACACGTCGTACCATACTTTGCACAACATTATCCAGCAGCTGTTGAGGCAATTTATCGCATTCCTCTGTGAGTGCACGGATGAGGGTGTTCTTGTTTGTCGGAGGATAGTTTCGACCAGCAACTTGCCTCCCCAAAGCATCCCACACATTTACAATGGGGTTTAGATCTGGAGAACCCGCTGGCCATACGAGACGTTGAATACCCTCGCTGTCTAGACAATCCTGAACAGCGAGTGTTCGATGGCATGTTGCGTTGTCGTCCCTAAAAACATATTTATCACCGACAGCACCACGGAAAAGACGAACATGAGGAAGTAGAACTTCATCAATGTATCGTTGGCCCGTCATAGTCCCATTCGCAACCACATGTAGGTGCGTGCGGCCATTGATCATGATGCCGGCCCACACCATGATACTGCATGTCGAATATCGGTCCTTTTCCTGGATATTTTCTGGATGATAAGCAGTACCACTCTCGCGCCAGATCAGTTGGCGTCTACAATCCGATGACAGACTGAACCTACTCCCATCTGAGAATAGTACGCATGCCCAGTCCTGTTCAGTCCAATTGTGATGCTCACGACACCATTGAAAACGGGCAGTACGGTGCTGTCTGGTCAATGGGACACACACAACAGGTCTGCGTGCGTATAGTCCTCCTCCCCTCAAACGTCTGGCAATAGTTTTTCGGGAGATCTGCTTTCCTGAGGCAGCAAGAAACGGATTTGCCCCCTGCTGAGCTGTGGTGCGCCCGTTCCTTTTTGCTGATAGGACGATATATCTGTTTTCTGCAGGCGTCGTACTTCTAACACGACCTCCCCCGTGCCGTCTACTACACATTCCAGTAGTTTTAAATGACTTCCACAGCCGTGAAACAACGCTGTGAGCGATGTCGAACTCCCTGGCAACATCTGTTATTTTTCGCCCTTCTTCGATCTTTCCAATAATTCGGCCACGCATAAAATCATCTATGTGATGTCGGGGAGACATGCCAAAAATTTTAAGTTCGTCTACTAAATCTTTCCTGTAAAACTTTGACTTAAAACAACAACTGTCCACACGCGTCAAAACCTTTAAAGCTCTTATGAACGCTATCACGTGATGAACAGACGTGGAAAAAAAATTTGCATACTCATACTTCTTCTTACTAATATCCCGCACTTATTCTAATTTTCCACATTTTTCTTCCTTTCATTTTGTGGTTGCTATGGATGATAGTGTTATCCGTCCTTAGCAATTGTCCAGCAGTGTATATTCTTGGCACATTCTTGACACTGTGGATAAAGTCATGTTGAATTCCCAAACAATTTCCAAAATGGAATGCGTCCCTTTTGCTTGTCCTCAGCTAGCACTTCACTGCATTTCTTCTCATTCACACTCATCACAACAAAACAGCTAATTTATAACTCATGGCATAAAATTTTTAAAAATGATTTTTTTTTTCAAAGAAACATTTTATTTGACATTATAAAACTCGCAAAGAGCTAAGTACTTTCTCAAAAACCTTTCCATGTGACATGATTCTGAAAATCCAATAATCATAATTTCCAAATTTCTCGATTGCACTTAAATAACGATTCTTAAGGGGAATTTTTGAGTACGTATAAAAAGAAACCACCCTCGAGAGATTTTGGCAGACTCCATTCAAACGTCAGAAAGAGAGCAGTGTTCCTCTTGTTGCTTAGCTTATGTCTAAAAACTTGTAATCATATCTGTAAATATTAGCTGTTAACATGGTAATAAAGCATTTTTATAACTTATTTATTTTCATTGGAATATTTCGTTTACATCAATATTTCTCCTCAACATGGATGGTACACCACACTCAAAATCTGCAAATTCTTGTCATGTGGCCACAGTACCGATTTAAGCTCATTTCAAACCCAGGGCGCAGAAAATCTACATGCCCCCTTGGCAATAACGTGGCACTGGTGGATCGAAATTTATAACCAGAAAATCTGGTTATGTCCAGCTTGTGATTTTTGCTCTGAAAAAATAGTTAATGTCAAAAGTGCGTTTTTTTTTTGTATGTTAATGAAGGCCTTAGAAAACGATTTGACTATATATTTTAAATAAACAGAGTGTATAATTAATTTTACAGCTGAATTTCTTTTAGTAATTAATTAGATCTAACGGATTAAATTTTCCAAAGTTGAGTATTTTGTTTATGTATATCCGTTAATTTTCAATGTAGTGACTCAAAAAAGAATATTGCATGAAAAAAACTGCAATAAATCATAATGCGGTAGATAAAGGGTCGAATTAACTGTAAAGTATTTTGCCTTTCTCCCTTAACCTGATGTTGTATTGTGTTTATAGATAATTCACTTGTAATCTGCTTTGAAGGAGGCTACCAGAATCCGGGCTGAGCCTGAGCTTTGATAAGGGTACCTTTTCCTCCGAGTTCTGTGACCTTTATACTAATAGTCCTTGCATGAAGGATTGAATGGACTAAATTTGGATAAATATTCGTATATCTTGGCTAAAAGCAAACAGTCTAAAATAACAGAAATTTTTGGTAGCAGGTAAAGTATAGATTTCAAAATGATGCGCAACAACGTTCAGAGGATGAGAGAATATATTTTTTCCCAGGGCTCGAAACGAGCTTAAAAAGGAAACGTCTTCAGTGATGACCGAACAAAAAGCATTGATTTTCTCAAAAGAAACAAAGCTCGTCAAACAAATGCTTGAAATTATACTTTGGAAGAATTGCAATTTTTTGCAATCCTTTTCGATGCATAACATAGCAAGTGCATTTAAGCGTTCTGCACACATGCTTGACCAAAGATATTCTTTGTTAATTTTAATTTGCTGAAAGAACTCTTTGTGCATTGACTATAGTAACTGGAAACACAAGGAAAAGTTTTTAGCCCAGTTAATAAATACATTTAGAAATAACTCATTATTATTTTTAGTATGCACTGCAATGTGTCTTGTGCATCATTTACATCCCTTTCATTTAAAGTAAAATCGGGTAGCAAATTTCCTGGATAAGATTTTCTTCTGCATCTTTGTTATAAAATTTTACAAATGTTTTGGAATTTTTTTTCTAATTTATGTTCTTCTGAGGTTTTTGTATCAGAGATGAATTTGAAATCAGAAATATTTGGTATACTTTTAAATCTAACTTATACTTTTGTACAATGACAGTATCAATTATAGTTTTAAAAAATATCATCTAAATTCTTCTACCGGGTTTCCTGTAACTTCAGCTTCTGCTATTTCGGAATATTTATATACATTAATTCTTTTTTCAAATTCGTTTTCCAAGAAAATGTTCTGAAATATTCAAATTATGTGTTACTATATTTGCTCATCTAAAAATAGAATGTGTTTAATTTCATTCTTAAATTTAGGATTTCAGTTTTAATTTTGTTGAACAATTAAGAACCGATTCAAGAACAATTGTTTTTGCTTGAAATAGTTTATCGATAGCTTTCTGTATTGCAATATATAGTATTAAGGTATCCAACTACGTTCGGAACCGTGATTTTTCAAATGCGTACAAACGATTATTTTTGTAATATTTAGGGCCACTTAGATTAGAATACACGTATGGAACGGTTTTAAGAATATTATAACAATTAAAACTAATTTAAGGTATCCGACAACGTTCCGAACCGTGATTTTGCAAAAGCGTATAAATGGATAATATTTATGATATTTAGTGTCACTTAGATTAAAAAATGTACATAAAATTGTTTTAAGAATATTATTACAATAAAAAATTATTTAAGTACAATATTTTGTCAAAAAATGAACGTAGAATCACCCATTTTCAAAATATTCCCCTTTTGTGAAAAATGCTTCTATTATAATAATATTTTGCCTGTGTATAGCTCAGACCTCTCTACACAGGTTCAACTAGAATTTTTGAAATATATAACTTAGAAGTGGGTTTATCCATATTTTACGAAAACAGAGGGGAACAATTTTAAGAAAAAAAAACGCTGATAATTATTACAATCGGTGGTAATTGAAAATAATGTGAATTTTTCAAAAAAAAATAGTTTAGACTATCTGGAGAAGTCTTTACTTTATATAAGCGAAATATTTTTATTTTAGAAGCATTTTTTATAAAAGGAGAAGATTTTGAAAAAGATTATTCCAAGTTAATTTTTTGCCAAAATATTGTATTTGAATGCTTTTTCTTAGACAAAATATCCTTAAAACAATTTTATACATGTACTAGCCGTTACCCACCCGCTTCACTGGGTATTTCACGATGTTGAATATATGTATACTGTTTACATATATATTAATTATTGATATCTAGCATTAAGAATTCGATTGTATTGAAAAATATATTTATAGCTGTTACACTCTCGCCCCCTGATATAAAAAGAACATAAATTATAATATCTGATTTCTATTTATATCTAAAATAGATGGAGAAAGATTTTTTTCTCTCACTTAACCTAATAATCAAGTGGATTTCCACCAAAGCAACTTTCAGTGGATCTCTACTCCATAAAATAAACATGCGTGCTAAATTTCAAGTGTAAATCTAACAGAGCAAAAACGGAATTTTTATCATCAATACCTCGTTGAGAGCACTCTTAGCGGATTCCAAATCAACAAAAGAAGCATGCAAACCAAATTTTATTATTGTAGTCTTAGCAGTTCGAAAACGGGAATTTTGTCTATCAATACGCTCCAATAACTCTCCCCGTTTCCCCCTGGAGTTGATTTCCGTAAAATCCATTCTTAGTGGAACTCTATTCAACTAATGAAAAGTGCTCAACAAATTTCAAGTAAATGAGTTAAATTCAAAAACAGGAATTTTTCTATAACACGCCTTAATCCCTCACAACCCCACTCCTTTGGGGGTCCGTTTTCGCAAAAATCTTTGTAAAAGGAAATTTATTCCATGAACGGAACATACCTTCTAATTTTCAAGCAGGTGTTTCTATTAGTTGAAAAGCGGAAATATTTATCTATTACGCCCTTTAATCCCCTCAGTGACCCTTGGGGATCAAATTTCCCCAAAACTATTTTGTAGCGGATCTCTACACCATTAAAAGAATTCGCTTACAAATTTTAAGACTGTACGTCTAATAGTTTAAAAATGGAAATAGTTATCTATAACGCCCCTTAAGCCACTTAGGAAACGATATTCACAAAGCCCATCTTATAGCGGATCTCTACTCAATGAATGGAATCAGCTCACTAAATTTCGAGATTTTACGTCTAATAGTTTAAGAAAGGAGTTAATTGCCTATAACGCCCCTTAATTCTCCACAACGCCACTTGGGGTCGATTTACACAAAACCCGTTTTGCAGCGGATCTGTACTTTATGAAAGGAATCCGCTTACCAAATTTTTTTTTCAAGACTGTACGTATAATAGTTTAAAAATGGAAATAATTATCTATAACGCCCCTTAAGCCCCCGCAACGCCACTTAGGAAACGATTTTCACAAAACCCATCTTATAGCGGATCTCTACTCAATGAATGGAATCAGCTCACTAAATTTCGAGATTTTACGTCTAATAGTTTAAAAAAGGAGTTAATTGCCTTTAATGCCACTTAATTCTCTACAACGCCACTTGGGAGTCGATTTTCACAAAACCCATTCTGTAGGGGATCTATGTACTCTATGAAAAGGAATCCGCTTACCAAATTTCAAGACTATACGTCTAATAGTTTAAAAATGGAAATAATTAACTATAACGCCCCTTAAGCGCCCTCAACGCCCCTTGGAGGTCGATTTTTGTAAAAATCAATATATGTAGGGAATCTCTACTTTATGAAAGAAATCTGTGTACCAAGTTTCACGACTGTACATCTAATAGTTTAGTAATGGAAATAATTATCTATAACGCCCCTTGGGGTTCGAACTTTGCAAAATCCGTTCTTAGCTGACGTCTACTCCATGAAGGGAACCTACCTACCAAATTTCAAGTCTGTAGGTTTAATAGTTCCGGAGATATCGTGATTAGTCAGTGAGTGAGTGTGTTCAATTCTCACAACTTATTTAAAAATCTCTAAACTAAGTGTGAAACAAATGATGTGGCTACGAGTGTTTCTCAATTTAATAAAACATTTATTAAGTATTTACAAGGATGCATAAAAAAAAAGGTTAAATATTATCGCGCGCGCTCATAGCCGTCTGCTTCCTCCAAACGCATCTAGAGGAATCCCCTTTCGGAGCGCCTTTTCTCCCCCTGCTGCCACTCAATAGAAGAGAAACTAGCCGGCGCTCACCACTCTTCGGGTCAACCAGCCCTTCGCTCTTTGGTCCTTTCACAACATTCTCCCACCTTTGAGTTTTCCTGCTGTAAAAAAAACTCAAACACAACATATAAAATACAACCGTAAGATTAACAATATTGGTACAGAATGCTGGTGTTAAAATAAAGCAAAATGTACAGTAAACAAAGCTTTTACATAATACATTTTAGGCATATGTCAAACGCTTAGGAGAAATTACTTTTCTGCCTCTCCTCGTGCGAATGACAGAATCAGTCAGATCTTTTGGTAACTTAGTCTCTGGTTCTTGCAGTTCTAGATTATAAAGTCTTTTCACAGGTCTGACCAGTTCCCCAGTCTCAGTTTTGACTCGAGCGACTCTAACATGTCCATCTTTTCCAGGAATCAGTTGAATTACTCTAGCAAGAGACCACAGAGTTCGATTCTTCAAACTATTTTCCACCACAACTACTTCTCCCACCGTTAAGGGTCTTAATTTACGGTGATGCTGCGTTTGCTCTCTGAGTTGGCCTAGGTACTCAACTCTAAATCTTTTCCTAAGCTGTTCCCGAATAGTTTGAGCATGTCTAATCCTCTTATTGATTTCTTGATGATCTAGACAATCTATGTCAGTTACATCTGACGTTTCGATTTCTTGTAAAAACATGGCTGGTGTTAATGGTGATAAATCATTAACATCCTCAGAAATGTAAGTTAAGGGTCTAGAATTGATCACATGGTTCACATTCACATAATACAGTGTTTAACTCTTTGTAATATAACGAAGCTCTCCCTAACATTTTTCTCAAAATTTGTTTTAGCATTTGAATCATTCTTTCCCAAAATCCTCCCCACCACGCGGCACTGGAAGGGTTAAATTTCCACTTTATTTTTTGGATATTAGCTTTAGAAATTACTACATCCCAGTCAATAGAATTTAGTCCGCTATTAGACCCAACAAAATTTGTTCCATTATCCGAATAAATAATGGTCGGTCGGCCTCTTCTCGAAATAAATCTCCTTAAAGATTGTAAAAATGCTGCGGTAGAAAGAGATGTAATAAGTTCAAAATGCACTGCACGGAATACAGCACAAGTAAATAATACTACCCAGCCCTTACGTCTATCTTTTAAATGAAGTGGGCCTGCAAGATCAACTCCTACAACTTGAAATATTTTAGAGTTGCTTACCCTATCTTTCGGTAAAGAAGATGGTACCACTTCCGTTTTTTGAGCCGAAAATCTTTTGCACCTAGTGCATTTTTGTATTATTTGTCTAATTAATTTTCGCGCTTTTAAAATCCAAAAACTTTCTCGCAAATGATTCATTACAATTGATACACCTGCATGCATAAGTTCCTCATGTTTACGCACGATCATCAAATGAACAACTGGGTGTTCGTTAGGTAAAATGATAGGAAACTTAAAATTGTGTGTACCTTCTCGAAAACTAAGTTTTGTTCTAGCACGCAAAATTCCAAATTCATCTAAAAATGGTTTTAAAGGACGCAATTTCTCATCCGTTACTCCCTCAAATTTTTCCATTTGTATTAATTTAATTACAGTTTTTTCCGCATGATCAAATTCAGAAAATGTTATCTCCGAAGTATTACAAACATCGATTCTCTTGGCATTTTTAAAGAAACGAAATATCCAAGCAATCATGCGAACAACTTTTAAGTAGGATGAAAAATACTCGGAGTGCCAGTTAAACTCCTCAATTCTCTTAGCGGTATTAACCAAAACAGATTTCCTTAACTCTAAATTTACCGCCTCTTCATCGGGGACTTGTTTTGATCTGGGGCATTGGACCGGGCTTTCGGATAACCAGGAGGGCCCCTCCCACCATCTTAAGTAAACAAGCTGTTGAGCGCTACAACCCCAAGAAAGAATGTCCGCGAAATTCTTTTCCGAAGGCACGTGTTCCCAGCTACTAACATCGGAAAGGTTTCGGATTTCTTTCACCCTGTTAGAAACAAACACGCCCCAATCTCTAGTACGTTATATCCATGCTAACGCTGTCATGGAATCAGTCAAATAATAAATACGCACATCTGGCAAGTTTAAGTCGTTTTTAACAGAAGCCGCAAGTCGGGTTCCCAAAACACATGCTAATAATTCCAAACGGGGGATAGAAATATCTTTCAAAGGAGCTACCCTCGCTTTTGCCTGTATCAGTTTCACAAAAACATTTTCTTCATATTCTACCCTCAAAAATACGCAAGCGGCATACGCTTTTTTACTATTGTCACAAAACACATGCAATGTTAGCCGTTTAATTCCATTAGAGCTCAAATTCAAACATCGAGGTATTTTAATACCTGCAAGTATAGGGAGTTGCTCTAACCACTTTTTAACTTGATTTAAAATATCTTTTGGGAGATTTTCATCCTATTTTAATTTTAATTTCCAAATTTCCTGTAAAATTAATTTTGGTTTTAAAGTCACAGGAGCTGTAAAACCGATCGGATCAAATATATGATTAGCAATGGATAACAATGATCTTTTCGTTATAGCCTTACCTTCATTTTTCTCTGACAGTTAATATTACATGATAAACAATCATCTGTGAGGTTCCAAATTAATCCTAAAACCATAGTCTCAAAGTTATCAGGTTGGCTTTCCAACTCTGAAAAATTTTCAGGATTTAATAAAACGTTTGACTGCCAGCCTCTTAAATTAAAATGTGCTGAAGATAATAATATTTTAGATTCAACTATAAATTTTTGCAATTGTTCTTCGGTCTCAAAACTAGTTACACAGTTGTCAACATAAAATGATTTTCTCTAAATTTTTGCTACATTATCAAAGTTTCCATGAGCATTATCTAAATGGTGATTTAATGTAGCACCCAGTAAAAAAGGACTGGATGTCATTCCAAAAACTACACGACGGTGACGATAAATTTTAATGTGGTCCCTATTTTCTCTATCATACCACATAAATCTCAAAAAATCTCTATCTTGCTCCCTTACTCCTATCTGTAAGAAAGCTTTTTCAATGTCCGAAATAACCCCAATCTTATATTTTCGAAAACGATTAAGTATAGTCGGTATGACTTCAATAAAGTTGGGGCCTTTCTCCAGACAATCATTTAGAGAAGGGGAGCCCTTTGTTCGCGCGGACGCGTCAAAAACAGGTCTTATTTTACTTGTACTGTTTTCTTTAATAACGGGCCTATGCGGGAGATAATGAACAAAATTTTCTTTGTCATCATTAACTTCTTCAACTATTTTTCCTGATAACCAAAGATCTAAAACATCTTGGTATTCCTCAAATTTACCCGTTGCAATTAATTTCCTTTTAGTACTTTCAAGTCTATTTTCAGCTAATTTCCTATTAGAGGATAAAAGTTTATTATCCAGAACCCAAAGCAAAGCTACCTCATATCAACCACTAATATCTACACTTATGGTTTTTTGAAAATGATTTAGTGTCTCTTTTTGTATTTCTAGTTTTGTCTTAGTTTCTACGGGATCTGTAATACCAAGAGAATCGAGCTTCCACAAATCGGAAATACACATATAATTTACAAACATAGAAGTAACATTCATAAAATGATTTTTATCAAATTTAGTTTCATTTCTATAGGTTTTTCCCATAAGCGTCCACCCTAATTTAGTTTTTATTGCTACCGGGCCAGATTTTAAATAGAACATAGTTCCAGTCAGTAGATTTCCAGCTACATCTGCTCCTAATAATATTTCTATTTTTCCTCCCAATTTATGACCGCTATCTGACAAATTAATTTTTCTATTTTTTAATTCATTTATCCAAGGACCATGTCTGATACTCGGAACATTATTACATATAATTTCTTGGTCATACACATTTAGATTACAAGTATAATAATTATCGATATCAGTTAAACAAATATTATAAAATTTATGCCTATACATTTTTGTTTTTGAACCACCAAATAAAGAATGAACAAACTCTTCTTCTCCTTCATATTTAAATCCTAAATTTTCAGTAGTGGATTTTGAAATATAAGATTTTTGAGATCCGGTGTCAATTAAAGCTCTTACTAAACTCTTATGGTTTCCGTTTTGCAACATAACCACAAGAGTCTGTAAGAGAACTTCAGAAGTGCAAGCTTGATTAGCCAAAACATTAGAGCTAGATGAACTAGCAGTCGTGCTATTCTCAATACTTGCACTTTCGGTTTCCAAACCTGATCTCAAAGGCAATTTAGAGCATAATGCCGTTTATTACATATTATACATTTAACATCTGATCTACATGAATGTGACATGTGACCCTTTTTTAAACAAATATAACACACGCCTCTCTTAATTACAGCATTCTTCTTAACTTCATATAACATAGAAGCTGCTTCACAACAATTTTCAGAGGCATGCGCTTTTTGACAAAATATACAATTATTATTATTATTATTAAATTTAAAGTCTTTCCTATTTTTAAAGTTACTATTAAATAAATCTGCAGCAGTTGCAGTAGTGGAAAGATTTCCTAATTTGTTCTTATAATTAGATTTCTTAGAATCAAAACTATTCCTAGCAAGTTTTATTCTGTCTTCACTCGATACTTCTATCGATAAAAATTTCATAAGAGAATCAAGGTCTTTCTTACCTGATTCATCTGATGAATAGCCTACGTATCTCTCCCAGGCGCGCAGAATTTCAACGGGAAGACAGGATTTCACCAGCGGGAACAGCATGGCAGCATATTTCTCTTTGGTGACTCCCAAGGACTCTAAGGCGCGTAGCTGGGCCTCAATCTTGTCATACAGCGAAGACAAATTGACTTTATTGACTTCTGCGTTCTGTAGAACCAGTTTTAATAGTTCTCTCACATAAACTTGAATCAAGACATCCTCTTGTCCGAAACGCATTCTCAAGTACTCAAAAGCCTTTCTGTAGTTTTCAGGTGTCGCCGGAAAACTTTCAACTATATCCCTGGCCCGGGATTTTGGAGTTGTTGCCTGGATAAGGTACTGGAACTTGTCGCCATCATCAATGCTCTCATCTTCATGAATTCTCTTGAACTGGTTGTGGAATCGCGCAGCCAATCCGTCAATTCTCCAGAAAACTGCTGGAACTGAATCTTAGGAAGACGCAGAGATGAAGACGAAGATGTGACCAGGCTGTGGTTGTCCTTCTGTCCCAAAGCATCTGTTTTCATGATATTTTTCACACGGACTTGCCAGGCAATCATTTTTTCAGTATAGCCTTCTATGGCTTCAAATTCAATATTGTACGCTTCTTGCGTACAGTTTGTCTCGATCATTAATTCTAAAATGTCCTCGTCGATTTTTTTTCAGCTTAACGGATTTTGCATCAAGCATTTCAAAAGCCGTTTCTACGGCATTCTTATCAACAGGATCGTTTTCAATAATTTCCTGAAGATGATTTACAGCCTTCGTGAAGGCTGTCCTCAACGGCGTGCGTCTCAATTTTAAAGCATCCATGTTTCACTTTCTTATATTCAAAAATGTTTTTCTAACACTCGTAGCCCACCCGGGGGCGCCAGAAAATATTCAATTCTCACAACTTATTTAAAAATCTCTAAACTAAGTGTGAAACAAATGATGTGGCTACGAGTGTTTCTCAATTTAATAAAACATTTATTAAGTATTTACAAGGATGCATAAAAAAAAAAGGTTAAATATTATCGCGCGCGCTCATAGCCGTCTGCTTCCTCCAAACGCATCTAGAGGAATCCCCTTTCGGAGCGCCTTTTCTCCCCCTGCTGCCACTCAATAGAAGAGAAACTAGCCGGCGCTCACCACTCTTCGGGTCAACCACCCCTTCGCTCTTTGGTGCTTTTACAACAGAGTGAGTCGCTTTTCTCCTTTATATATATAGATTCTAATCTAAGTGACACTAAATATGATGGAAATTATCCATTTATTCGCTTTTTTTAAATCACGGTTCCGAACGTAGTCGGATACCTTAAATGCAATATTTTGGCAAAAAATGTGAACATAGAATTATTTACACTGGTGTTCAAAAATTAAGGACGAGACGGTTTTTTCAATATAACTTTGTACAAAAGCTTTGCAAATCAACACATTTAATACCATAAGATCCCCAATGTGTAATGTAAGCAACACTTACTAAAAGAGAAATCAGAGGGATAAAAAGAAGCTTTATTGAAAAAGTAGCATGGAGCGCAATGCGACTGAAGGCCAAAACATCCCTGTGATGGGTGTCCAGCAAGAAACATCCGGTCTTTAGTAGGGGATATGATCTCCCCTGACTGCTAGGCAGGTTTCACAGCGTCTGCCCATGCTGAGAATGAGGGTGTCAATGAGTTGTTGAGGCATTGCTGCCCATTCGTCTTGCAGCGCCAATCGAAGCTCTCGAATCGTTACTGGTGGTAAGGTACGAGCTGCCAAGCGTCTGCCTAGAAAATCCCATACATGCTCGATGGGATTGAGATCCGGAGATCGTGCCGGCCAATCCATACGTCCAATATCCTCACTCTCTAAGAGCTGTTCGGCAGCTACTGTGCGATGACATGGTGCATTGTCGTCCATGAAAAGGAACTGCAGACCCATAGCGCCTCTAAAAAGACGCACAAATGGAAGAAGAATCTCGTTACAATAACGGGTCCCGTTGGCTGAACCTGCGTCGAAGATGTGAAGATCTGTACGACTACCAAGCATGATGCCTCCCCAAACGAGAACACCGCGACCTCCATACCTGTCCCTTTCAATGATGTTCGAGGGATGATTGCGGCTTCTCCGCTCTCTCCAGATGAGTATGCGATGAGAATCGCTACTCAAACTGAATCTGCTCTCATCTGTAAAGAGTACTCGTCCCCATTCATTGTCTCTCCAATTCCGGTGTTCCCGGCACCACAGAGAACGCCTTCTCCGATGGGCAGGCGTTAAAGGTACACACCGTACAGGGCGTCGTGCAAACAGACCACCACCGTGCAGTCTTCTGGCCACGGTAAAACGCGATATCGGTCGTCCAGTCGCCTGTGTCGTGTGTCTAGCGATTTCTCCCGCTGTCTGCCGCCTGTTTCTTCTGGCTTGTAAGACAATGTACCGGTCATCTGCGGGTGTGGTTCCTCGTGGACGACCACTACTGAACCCCCGGAAAGCTGTTCCTGTAGTTTGAAATTGTCTCCAAAGTCGTGAAACGATGCTGTGAGCAATTCCGAACTCTGCAGCCACACTTGTCACACTTCGGCCTTCCTCCAACTTCCCAATGATTCGACTTCGGGTAAAAGCATCCAGATGTCGTCTAACAGATTGATTATTCGCCATTTCTCGCTGAGGCAGCAACTCGGTGTGATTTTAACTGCTATACGGCGTGCAATCTCTTTGCCAGAAATACTGATCTTCACCGACAACATGCTTTATACTACTCAGACACTCCCCCATTACGTCTACCTGCATATCTGCCCATGTGCTACCGTACATCACCTTATTTAATCTCCTGATTGGTCTTTCTGTCCGCTCTGCCTCTTCGTTCAGCTGATATGCTAATTTTTCGACTTCGTCCTTAATTTTTGTACACCAGTGTATTTTCCAAATATTCTTCTTTTATGGGAAATGCTTCGGTAATAATAATATTTTGCCTAGATATAGCTCAAAACTCTGTTCAGAGCCTAAAAGGATTTTTGAAATATTTAATTTAGAAGTGGATTCATCCATATATTTTAATACATGAGAGTGGAGAAAGTTTAACAAAATATGATGATAGCAGTACCATCAAATAAATCTGCCAAACAAATACCCTTTAAAAAACACGCAGCTATCAGACTGCGAAATCTTAATATTGCAAATTATTATTAATAATACTTTCTTTCATCTGATAAATTTATATGCATCTCGAGGACTTAATATTACACAACTTAATTCCTTTCTTGACTCCTTATCGGACCCAGTTTACATCTTTGGAGATTTTAATTTGCATCACCCAATGTGGGGCTCAAATCATGTTTCTTAGCACAGCGAAATATTTGTGGAATGATTAACGAATTCTAATTTCATTCTTCTCTGAATACTGATGTTCCAACGCATATAAGCAATGTTGGCTCTAGTGCTCTCCTGGACTTTTCTCTATGCTCTTTAAGTCTCATCGGATACAGCAATACTTTCGTTTTAGACAGCTCCTACAATAGTGATCATTGTCCTGTTATCACAGATTTTATTTTTCATAACCCGACTAAACGAACCATAAAAAAGTGGATTGGCCCTCAGTAATAGAACAAGCCAAATCAACAGTTTTTATAAGATAGACGATTACAATCATAATCTATTTGACAATATTGCTAAAATAATTTCAAATAATACTCGAAATATAAAAATCTCTAATAGCACCTTCCCTCCCTGGTAGAATAATGCTTGTCATAACCTTTACAAACTCAAGAAATACTTAAGAAAAAAGGACATTCGGGAAATCTCTCCCAAATTGTGGATTCGATATAAGCAATATTCCAGCTGGCTCCAATTTTATATCAAAAAAGCTAAAAAGATATACTGGGATACAGTATGTAATAATGTTTCTAACCCGAAAATATTCTATAACATTCTAAAGAAAATCTCAATGAAAAACAATTTTGAGTCAACACTGAATTTTCTTCAAATACATAACATAATTATTTATCATCCACAGATTCAAGTAACACTCTTTGCATAGAACTTCGCATCCGATAATATTATCCATGAGCCTCTTCTTTTGGATTTTTTGCCCAAGATAATAATTTAATCAACAACCCCTTTCATTTATCTGAATTGAATAAAGCAATAAAATCTGCTGAGAACACAACCCCAGGTGCAGACTAGATGCCGGCTAAATTCCTGAAACTATTGAACCATAGTGAACGTATGATAATTTTAAATTTCTTTCAACAGATATTTGATAATTCAATTGTCTCAAAAGCATGGAATCATGCTATAATTCTTCCAATTCCCAAAAACCATGCAAAGATTAAACTAAAATCTCCTCATATAGACCTATCGCTTTAACATCAGTTTTCTCTAAGACATTTGAAAAAATTTTAGCCAATCGAATTGCCTACTTTCTGATAACAGAACAAAAACTACATCAACAACATTACAGATTTGTTCCTTTTAAAGATAACAGAACAGCAACTTATATAATTTACAAAGCAATAACAGACGTAAAGTTGGATAAAAAATACTTCGGGGGGATTAGCTTAGATATAAATAGTGTTTATGAATCCGTGTATATTGACGGTCTCATTTACAAGTGCTTACAAATTGGTATAACAGGAAAAATGGCGCTTTGGATGCATGAATCTTTATTTTACAGATCGCTGCAAATTCGATGGAGGGGATGTCTTTCATCTGAAAAAACACTGTGCTTAAGAGTCTCCCCCAAGATAGTGTACTGTCTCCATTATTATACCCTATCTATATGTATGACTTTTTTGAAATATTGGAGACTGGAGTCGAGTGTTTTATATACGCTGATAACATTTTTATCTATTGCTCACATCAATCCCTTGATATCATCTGCCGTAAATTACAAAATACTTTAGAGAGAATTAAGCAATGGTGTAATTATTGGAAGTTGAGCTTAAGCCCAGGCAAAAGTACCATAGCTGAACTCTCGAATATAAAAGGATTCACTCATTTCCTAATATATTATTAGCTGGAACCTCTCTTCCGCGGCAATCTTCTATTAAATGTTTAGGAGTATATTTTTCGAAACGGAATCAAAATATTAACATCATGCACCAAATGAAATATAAAGCACTGGAAAATTCAATGCTTTTAAAGGTATGGTTTACAAGGATTATGGTTCGAGAGCTGAAAATCTTATCCGCCTAATCCAGTGCTTCTCAAACTTTCAACACAGGCGATCCAATTTTTAATCATAATTTTTACCGCGCTCCCCTTATTTAATAATAACACATTGAATGCACTAATAATGTACTTTGAGAGACGCTAAACCTACAATATGATCTTAATTATAAACCGTACAAATTATTAAGGTAAGTATTAAATTTTGTATATATTACTCTGAAGTGTAATATATATGTTTTAAATAAATTACTTTTAAGTAATAGATTAATTATTATGCTATTTTTTTCTCAACTTTTTTAATTGAAACCGATTACAAAATGATATTCAATCAAAGACTAATTTCCTTCATCATCTATTTCTAAAAGTACAAATGTCATTAAAAAATTATCTGGTCTATGTTGCTCTCTATCATATCCATCACATCTGGCATTCTCGCGCACGTTCACGTAAGTCTGAGCAACTCATCGGAAATCTGGGCAAAACATGTAAAAATGCTGTACCTCGTACAATTCCAGTCAGTCTTGTTCGAGTCGATTAGCCACCGAATCTCTCTTGAATGTACATTTCACAATTTACGCGTTAGTTGTAATTCACAGTATTATGTATTTACGGCAGTAGATTAAAACAAAATCATGGATATATTTTTAAGTCGTAGCGAGCATTCCACGATAATAAACAGACGAGGGCAATTTGATAGCAAGTTAAGAGTGGGTTAGGGATCCATTTCAAAATACTTAAGGACTCTCAACTGCCGAAGAAGAAATCTTCATAGATTTGACATTCAGTGACGAACTTAAAAGCCAATTTTGTAATAAATCACTCTTTGAATTTGGGGCAGAGGTGGATGATGAATTTTTTCTGCACTGAAAACAAAAGCATTTCGTATACTATTACCATTTTCAACACAACCTTCTTTTCTGAATCCAGATTTTCTGCGGAGGCTGCTTTGAAAACAAAATATAGATCTCAACTAAATATTGAAAAAGAACTCAGTGTCAATTTCTAATATTATAAGCCTTCGTTTGAAAAACTTTGCTCTGCAAACAAGCCCAGGGAAGTCACTAATAATTATTAAACTTGTTGTTATACTGGCTGAAATACCCACTCCTCACACGAGTTTATTTTTTAAAAAAAATAATACATTATTCTTGATATAATAGCTTAATTGTAAGGAGAGTAAAACCAAGTCCACATGACAATGTATACAAAATTGTAAAATGATTTTTTGAAATGAATGCTTATATTTTAAATTGTTTTGAACGAACTGTAATTTTAAGCCTTACAGAATTAGCATTTAGAATTAATGTTAAATAATGAAAAAGAATGTAAAATTGCAATGAAGAATAATTGTGTTTTTTTTTAATACTTAAAGCAGTGCTTCTCAAACTTTCACTACTGGCGCCCCCCTTTTCAATCACAATTTTTATCGCGCCCCCCTTATACATTAATAACGTACTGAATGCAATAATAATGCACTTTGACGCTAAAGCAACAATCTTTATTATAATCCGTACAAATTCATGACAAGAGTATTAAATTTCGTACATGTTACTTTTTACATGTACGAAAGTACATGTAAAAAAAAAATTAAGTGATAGGATAATTATTATGTTATTTTTCCTTTCTCTAATTTTTAAATTGGAACATATTGCAAAATGCGGTGGTTGCTTAGAAGACAAAATATAGATATCAGCTAAATGTAGAAAAAGAACTCAGAGGGTCAATTTCTAATCATAAGCATTCCTTTGAAAAACTTTGCTCTGTAAGACAAGCGCATGGAAGTACCGACTGAAGGACCCGCTCTTTGCCCGAGTTCATTTATAAGAAAATTAAACATTATTGATATAATCGCTTAATTGTAAGGAGAATAAAGCCAAGTGTGCGACCATGTTTACAAGAATGTAAAATGATTTTTTAAAATGATTGCTCAAATTATAATTAGTTTTAAGCGAACTGTGATTTTAAGTCTCAAAGAATTAGCATTTAGAATTGATGTTGAATAATGAACAATAAAAAAAATTCCGATGAAGAATAATTGTATTATTTTTAATATTTAAAGTGAAAAAAAAATACTTCAACATGTTTTAACCCTGGAGCAAGCACGCACTCGATACTAATGGTCGAGCGGGGTTATTTGAGTCACCCCACAATCCTTTTTTCATAATTATTTTTATAGTACACAATAAATATCGTAATTCCAGTGAATAATTTCATAAACAGAAAATATACTCACCTACTTTCAAGGACACCGAAAACATTTCGGAAAAAAAGTTATCACACCGGGAACTCAGACAAAACAAGTACCTAAAGATCATAAAAAAAACGTCTGTCACTCCCAAAAAAGAGGGAGATATGTGACAAATATATTTTAGTTCACGTTAAGATTGTCAAACAGGAGGATAGTGTCAGGGCCATTGGTAACAATTAAACAATTTTGCCAGAATTACCGATTTCGTGCACTGTGTGCTCGACGTGACCGCTCCCGGATTAAAAGTGTATTTATAACGATATGGATGTTCTAAAAAAATTATGTAAAACGTTTTTCATTATGCTTGGCTTAGTAATCCTTCTAACTTCTCTAAATGAAAAAACAAATACATAAGAGCAGGGACGTAACTAACCGTACAAGTAAGCTCGAAGGTCAAACCGCAGCAAATACATTCTGCTACCTACAGCTGATGGCAATAATATATAACAGTGATGAACTTTTTATCTTCATAAAATGTTTTTTGATTATGGCTCTGGATTTTGTCTTTCCTCTAAAAGAGTAGCATTTTCGCTTTGAAAAGGAAACGTAATAAAAAAATTTCTCATCATGGGATTACAGCAAATCGAATAAAACGTTTTTTTATTTGGTTATAGTATCAAAGATAGCTAAAAAATGAGGTTTTGAAGTAAAAGCTTTTTATTTTTGATCATGTAAAATCGCAGATAATATATTATATATATATATATATATATATATATATATATATATATATATATATATATATATATATATTATTTCCGTGTAAATGTGTATATTTTTTATTATGTCAGAAATTTTTTAGTTTTTTCTTCATTCTAGTAAATAAATTTTTTTGAAACTTTTATTTTTGATATTCTCGCGCCCCCCTTGTAGGTGTATCGCGCCCCCCAGGGGGGCGCGCCCCACAGTTTGAGAAACACTGACTTAAAGCGAGAAAACTTCAAAATGTTATTGCCTGGGATCAGGTGTGCACTTTTTACTAACATTAATGGTCGCGCGAAGTGACGGTGTGTGTGTGGGAGTCACCCCAATCCTTTTTTCTTATAATTATATTTACTATACACGATTAAAATCACAATTTCAGTTAATTATTTAGCTAAGAGAAAATATACTTACCTATTTCAAGGGCTTTTCAATTTATCTTTGACAATTTGGGAAAAAATACAATAAAACTGAACTAAATTGTTCCAAATGTGTGTGACCTTAATAAAGGACACAAATCACAGACACTTTTCGCTAAAATTACAGGAATGTTATTTGCAAGCAAAACTGTCATATTTCACGTTATTGTAGTTTTGATGTCCTTTGATGATCGACAAATATCCTGTTGAACTTTTTGTTGCTTGTGTCGTTTTGACAGAGCGAAGTATATCTTGCGGTTCACTTATGGCTACATATTTTTCTTCATAGAGTTCTTGAAGTAGCTATTGAAAATTTTCCCTTCGTTTCATGTTCGTTGCTTTTCTCAAAGTTGCTTTCGCTATCATGATTGATATGCATTATTTCAGCAAGTTTTTTCCTTGCTTGATCACTTTCGACTTCCTTCAACATAGATCAACAATGCCCGTTTCATTTTTTTATATTCTGCTCATTTATATTTATAAACCATAATAAATCGTACAACACAACAATCAAAACCACAAAGTTATTCATAGGGGAAAGTGCAGCATGTTCATGGGAAATATTTTTGAACAATAGTGGTCACGCCGGGAACTCGGACAAAACAAGTACCTTAAGATTGTAAAAAAATATTTGTCATTCCCAAAAAAAGAGGGCAAAATGTGATAAATTCATTTTAGTTCCCATTAATACTGTCATATTGGAGGATACTCCGTCAAGGTCATTGGTAAAAATAAACAGTTTTCTCAGAATTAACGATTTCGTGAGCATGGGATGACTCTGTGAATCGTGTTAAAAGTGTATTGAATATAAAAATATGGATACTAGTTCCACAAAAGAATTGAGTAAAACGTTTTTCGTTCAGCATTATATGTTTCAGAATACTCATAAGAATAAATCTTGGGCAAATAATCCTTCAAAGTGCTCAATATGCTTATCCATGTATCCTAAAACTCTTTTACATGGGAAAATGCGCAGCAGAAATATATTATATATATATATTAACAACTTCCCTAAAAAAGGGACGGAATTAACTATATCAGTAAGTTCGAAAGTCAGCAAAAGTAATATTTTAGGGGTTAAAAGAAACTTAATAAAAAAATCTCTCATCGTGGGATTACAGCAAAGCAAACAAAGTACTTTTTTTATTTGGTTATAGAATCAAAGATAGCTAATGAACGTTGAAGTAGAATCTTTTATTTTTGCTGAATTACAGATGATATATATAAATTATATCAGTGTAAATCTGTATTTTTTTTATTTTGCCAAAAAGTATTTTGTTTTACTTCATTCCAGTAAATTAACTTTTTTAACCTTTTATTATCGTTATGCTTCCGCCCTCCTCGCAGGGTTATCGCGCCCCCTAGGGGGCACGCCCCACAGTTTGAGAAACGCTTAGCTAATTAATAATAGCATCTGTAGCACCTTTATTTACATATGTCACATAATAAATAAATGGTTTGACAATCAGTTGAAACCTTTTAATGTAATACAAACCAAAGCTCTCAATATTGCACTAGGTCTCCCACAATGGACTCCAAATATTGTACTCATGAAACTGGCTGGACAAGAAATTCTCTCAGACAGACTGGCAAATAAATTTTTCCTTTCACAAATCTCCAATCAAATCTTTTCTTCATTATATAGCAATAATCCTGATTCTCTGAATTTAAAAATTATGAAGGAAGATAAAAATAATATTGTTAATATACTACATACTTTAAATGCTAATAGTAATCAAATCATCATAATCCCCAGAATATCATCCTTTTCATTTCTCCCATGTAAAATATGTACCAATAACTTCAAATTTCAGGATAGAAATTTACCAATTCAAGCTATAAGGGGTTTATTTGATGAAATAGTTCAGCATGATTTTCAGGATTTCCATATAATAGCTACCGATGCCTCGAAAAACGAACAAACAACATATATAGCAGGTACAACAGAAAATCTCTCTTATGCTTACAGAATAAACCCCAATAACTCTATTTTTACTGCTGAAGCTTTGGCTATTTGCCAAACTTTAGATGATCTGATTGTTTCAAACAAAAATCTGCTAATCTTATCTGATAGTCTCTCTGTTCTCTCTCTCTCTCTCTCTCTCTATGCTCTTCAAAATTATTTAATTAAATCATATAGTGCGATTCACAGACTAGCTAACAAGATTTACATACAATCATATTATACCAATCAGCTGATTTTACTTTGGACTCCGGGACACTCTAACGTACTATGGAATGAGCAGACGGATTATCTTGCAAGATCTGTCGCGGAATCAAACGTTTACATCGACTGGATTGCTTCAGAAGACATCAGTAAAAAAATATATCAAGAAAGATTTTAAAAAAGCAAATAATAATTTTTATTCAAGCAAGTATTTTGAAAATTTGGGCAATAATACAAACATTGGCATCATCTCTAAATGGACAAACAATAGAAGAGAAGAAATTCTATGCACTCGAACCTTTAGCAAAATGATCATTACCCCAGGACTTCTTCAAAAATTCAGTTTAAAGGATAATGCAATCTGTAGTTCTCGTAATTGTTTAAATGACTTGGAACATATTTTATTGTAGCGGTATCTAAATAAAAACCAGTACTTAGACATCACTCGAAGACGATCATTTTGGCGTGATCGACAAAATAGTGGCGTTCGGAACGAAAGGTGCCCGGTTCGAATCTTCCTACATTGGTAACCCGTGATTGAAGTAAGAAAACGCAATTTTCTTAACTGTCGTGGCGCCAACTACCGCAAGAAAATAAATAAATAAAAAAAAGAAATAATAAATAAATTATATGAGAGAGAGAAAAATAAATAAACATGCTCCCTCCGTAACATACAAACGAGCGAAAAAAATCGTTCGCCTATCCACCTCATTGGTGGGAGAGTAGTGTAGCGGTACCTAAAAAAACCAGTACTTAGACATCACATGAAGCCGATCGTTTTGGCGAGATCGATAAAGTACTGGCGCTCGGAACAAAAGGTACCCGGTTCGAATTTTCCTACATTATTAAGCTACATTAGATATACTCACCCTATAAATCGTCTAAAAGCTTTTCTCAAAATTGATCCTCGTTGCAATATCACCTTCAAAGAGTTACTGGGGAAAGCTATATCAAACAGATCAACATTCAGATTTTTCATTTAGAAGATGAAATACTTTGACATCAACTAGCTAATATTTGTTAGTTTTTTTAATGGAATAATAGCTTTTGTTGCTCCAAATCCCACATAAAGATATTAATTGTAACTGCAACTAGTGGACGCTGACGCTCAATGTAAGTTGTTAAATACAGAGCACTTTTTTTAGAAGAGGAGAGGAGAAGGAAACAGGGGGATGACATTCTGCAGAATTACAGAGCCAAGCAATTTTCTCGCCAATATCGGCGCTTGCTTTGAATACGATGCCAAACATTTCATTTACTCCGTAAACGTGGACCTATTCGCACGGTATAATCTGGCTTCTATTAATTGCATATTGGATGCTTCGAAAACATATTGGATAAATAAAAAAATATATATAACCATCTTTCAAAATTGCAGGTTTAAATACATGCTACAAATTTATTTTAAATAACTGATTGGTTCAACATTTTTAAATAAAAAGTTGAATTATGTAATTGCAGTGGTAATACGATTACGAGCAGAAAGCGCTCACATTCTTGTTTATGATTGATTTTTGAAACTCCGGGGTTTTAACGAAAAGATATTGGATTAATTTAAACAATACGATTACTCATGAATTCCTAAACGAAGCAGCTCCTGTTTCATAGATTATACAAAAGGTGTTTCAAATAAAACCAAGAAGTGCATTTCGGGTCGATCTTTCAAAAATGTAATTATATTAAGGTGACCATTTTTTTTTTTACAATGAAAAGGAGGACGAAAAATTTACAACTTAAATATATGAAACGTTTTATTAATTCAAATAAAAATACGCTAATTACGCTTACATTGTTTTTTATTATTATCTTAAACGAGTATTTTTCCATTGAATGATTTTTTGTCAACATATCATGTTCTAACATATCGTAAAGTTCGGGCAAAAAATGTCCTTCATATTCAATTTTACGGTAAGCACTGTAGCTAAAATATTAACATTCAATTTTGATTTCTCACTAGTCACTTCACAAAAATCATTACCAGCTCAAAAAAAAAAACTCTTTCAACTACTGCATTAGTTCCAGGGCAGCACAACGTAAATTCAACAAAAATAATTACATTTTCATATGAAATGTGTTCATTTTTTTTAAATGGTTTAAGTAATTTCACCCATCTTTTACCAATTTCTCAGCATGTTGATTTTCCAATTGTTGTAATTTTTAGAATTTAAATATACTTTCAGTCTTCTTTCTACTTCAAACAGACAATGGTCATTGATTTTTTATCTGCCCGACTTACTTGCGACAGAGTAAAAAAATACCATTGAAAACTGTTATTTCCTGTGATATTTGCTTTAGGCCAGGGCTGCCTAACACGCGGCCCGCATGTGGCCCACCAGTACGTAAATTGCGGCCCGCTGACTCTTTTTAAAAAAATTTTAAATATTAAGTTTTTAAAGTTTTTTCATTTTGAAATTTACTTAAGGGGAAATTTATATATATATATATATATATATATATATATATATATATATATATATATATATACGAGAGGGCTGTTCAATAAGTAATAAGACTAAAATTATAAAAAAAAAAAAACAGAATACCTTTAATCGTCATCATTTACACATGTTTTTTTTTTTTCAAAATAACTTCCGTGGCACATAATGCATTTATCCCAAAGTTTTGTCCATTTCTTAAAAACAGGTAAAAGTCCGTTTTGAGAGAGCTATTTCAAAACTGCCCCCGCAGCCTGTGCACATGCTTTGTTGCTTGTAAAACGTTTGCCTCGTAAAGCTTTCTTAAGTTGAGGAAATCGCATGGAGTGAGACCAAGACTGTATAGAGGGTGTGGTAAAATCTCTAGGTTGTTCTCCGACGAAACATCCAGTACGCAACGAGCAATATGTTGTCGGATATTGTCATGGAGCAATAAGAAGACATTTCGAAGCAAAGGATGTTTCCTTTTAATGTGCTGTACCATTATTCGCAGGACATTCGTGCAGCATGAGTCATTTACGGTAGTACCGGGTTCGACAGTGTGTTGATACTCAATTCCTTCATAATTAAAAAAATTATGGTCATAACTTTACCAGCCGATTTCACAGTTTTTGCTTTCTAGGGAGTAGTTGAAGATGGTTGTTTCCATTCACTGCTTTGCTGTTTTATGGTTGGATCGTAGTAATAATTACAACCAAGCTTCGTCTGCTGTGATAAGGCGTTTTAAGATATTGTTGCTTTCTTGTTCCGGTCTTTAATCATATCGTATCATATCAAAGGTCTCTGATGCTGATTTTTGCTTCCATTTCGACAACTGGCCGCATCTCGTAGGCGCCCACAAACACACTTCAATTCGATCACGTGATACTCAAGAATACGAGTCTGTACACGCCATCTATCGGTAGCTTTGTGACGAATCTGTACGGAACTTTCCACTAATATTCTTAGGCGTCTTTTGGGGGATTATAAATTCGCGTATATTTCCAATCAACTCTAAGAGGAGAACGGGATATGCAAAGTAGATAGGCTATTTAGGTAGAGCATTGTAAGCTAGCAAAGATGAAGGCTATTGAGCCGGCAGCAGTAGAGTCAAGTTTAGAGGATTCAGTTGGATAACGATAATGAAGTATTACTGCTAGTACTCTATGAAGGAATCTTAAAAGCTAATATACCAGTGAAGATATCAAAATATTACCAGGTGATAGACTATAGTTTATTATCGCTTAAAACAAACGCTAGTTTAATAAAATTAGTTTAAATTAATGAAAGCTAATAATTCGAGTTGCATGCATTTCTCGGACCTCCTATTTCGGTAGACCTTATTGATCTTACGCGTAGTTATTGATTAATTTCATCTTCCGTAATTTAATTTAATATTAAAGGTAAATCCCTTTTGTTTGACGTAACATAGAAATATTATATGTCATTAGAGTTTCCTATATTTGAAAAGTGAATAAATATAAGTTATTATTATACAAATGGCTTTTGGTGATTCTTTGCCTCAAATTAATCTTGATGTCCAGGGTGGAACCCAGGGGGGTTTTAACAGCTTTGTTAAAACAGACAACAAAATTTTCTTATGCCACAGAAATTAACATTCCAATGAGTGGTTTTGTGGCAGTAAAAAATTAGTCTTATTTCTTATTGAACAGCCTACATATATAAATCTACAATGTATTTGCCTATTAACTGTTCTTATTTTAAAATAAATCCGTTTTGATAATAGAAACGTTCTTTAGATTAAAATAGATTTATATTTTATCAAACTGTTACGCTTGATTTTACTATAATAAATTACTTTTTTAATAAATTCCGCATTGCATTATGCATATCCTTTACCATGGATGGTACATGATTCTCTGTATGTGCGACTTTCATTTCTCCTCCTCCTTTTCTGTTTGGAGTGCCCAAAAAGCAAGAGGCAGTCAGAGATATTTTTTAAAAAAAAATTCATTGCCCCTAAGATAAAGGGCAATGCATACTTAATCGTTTGCGAATGACCGCCCTATCAAATTTCAACAATGAGTAACGAAAGATCAATTCAAAAGGAATTCCGTAATTTTCAAGAAAATGGCAACTGTAATATTTTAAACATTATTCAATATTTTTATTATTATTTTATACAAACATTATTATATCATCTATGTCTATATACATGAAAAATAATGAAAACAATAGTAATAATTCATTTTGTTTTAAATTTTCACTCCAATAAACGGGTTTTTTTTGTTTCCAAATCTGATAGAAAGGTACAGATTTTTATATGAGCGGCCCGCGAGATTATAATGTTTTTCCGAAGAGGCCCGTAAGGTCATTTGGGTTAGAAACCTCTGCTTTAGACCATTCTTCGACATTTTGGAAATATGTTTGGTTCATCTCTGAATACAGAGATGAACAGATCAGTTTTAAAATATTGAAAAGGAGGACTCTTTTCGAGGAAGGACAGAACCTATAAAAGGAGGACGATTGGTCACCTTAATTATATATACTATTAGCCGAAAGAGAGTGTAATTTGATTCAGAATAAAAAGAGTATATATATATATATAAAGTAATTTGAAATGCTTGTTTTCGTACAAAAATTTTCTGTACTACAAAATACAATTTTTGATTATAATTTTAGATACATTGTGCTAATGAATATTCATTGATTCGATTTTTATTAAATCGGTTATTTGTTTCGCTCATTCTGTGGGTTATCAAATTACAGTTTAATCTCTACGTAATCGTAAATACCTGTTTTATTAACACACAATTCAATATGTTTATATATTCATAAGGATACAAGAGTCGAATGATAGATTGACCGGAAGCCATGATTTTCACTCTGACAATGAATTGAGTTTCTCTGATATTTTTGTTTAATATAAACGAAAAAATTTTAAAAGCTTAATATTTTATGAGTACATATTAAACTTTCTCTGTGTAAAAATAAAAGAGCAGACTTCCAAAATTAACTAGAAACAATATTTTTTTCTCATAGTTATTTTGTGTGAAAGCTAAATCAGATTATAAATTAAACTCATTTTCAAACAGAAATTAGTATACCCTAGCATAGTATAATCATATATCTATGCATATAATGTGTAAACTCGACTCAATTCGTTACTAAATTTATGCCAGATAAGGTAATGAAAAAGAGGATTTCATTACATATTACTGCTAAATGCATATTCTTACATAATTGAGTAAGTGGTTCATTTTTATTTGGTACCAAATGAAATTCGAGTTTGAGTAAGACAAAAATTTAATTACATACTGCCTGTGTTATAGTTTTTAATTAAACGGAATAAAATGCCTAAATTCTACAAGGTATTCCTAATTTACAATTTTTTCTTATAAAAAGAAAGATAAAAATTTAAAATGTAAGAATTCTCGTTCCACACACACACATAAGAAACCACAGGATACTCTCTTATGATCTCCTTTTCTAAAATAACTATATTAAATGCCGAATTAAAAAAAACACCTAATTTAAATGCGTATAAAATGAGCGAAAAGGTTTGTTGAAATATTTTTTACCTTAGAGACAATAGAAACTAGAATTTCACACAGTTTCTTTACAGTAAATTACCTACTATATATATAAGTAAAAATGAAGAGCCTGTTTGTAATTTGAAATTAACAGCTTTTTACTAAATGCATTTCAAAGGATAAACGGTACTTATATGAAAAAACCAATTTTTAAAATTTTTGTCTGTCTGTTTGTTCCCGCTTATCTCTGAAACGACTCGACCAATTTTGACTGAACTTTCACTGACAGATAGCTAATGTTATAAGGAGTGACTTAGGCTACTTTTATTTTAGAAAAAATTAGAGTTCTGCGAAAATAAGAGAAAAGCCAATGAAATAGTGAGCAATATCCGATTCAAATAGGGATTATTTATTTCAATAGGGATTATTTTTATTCAATAGGGATTATTTTTATTTAATAGGAATTATTTTTATTCAACAGGGATTATTTTTATTCAATAGAGATTATTTTATTTCGCGAGCCTTCTATCTCAACGATTTCTTGTAGTTCTATCAAACATTTCGTTTGATTAGATTGCTGCCACTCGCGACACTTCCCTTTCATGTCCTTTGATTTTAATGATTTTATATCTATACATATAAATAAAAATGAAGTGTCTGTTTGTAATTTGAAATTAAAAGCTTTTTACTAAATGCATTTAAAAGTATATACGGCACTTATATGAAAAAACCAATTTTTAAAATTTTTGTTTCTCTGTCCTCTGTTTGTTCCAGCTAATCTATGAAACGGCTGGAACAATTTTGACGGAACTTTCCAAGGTAGATAGCTAATGTTATAAGGAGTAACTTAGGCTACTTTTATTTTAGAAAAAAAATTAGGGTTCCGCGAAAATAAAGGTCAAACGAATGAAATAGTGAACAATATCCGATTCAAATAGGGATTATTTTTATTCAATGGGGATTTTTTTTTATTTCGTGAGCCTTCTGTCTCAACGATTTCTAGCAGTATCTATCAAACTTTTTGTTTGATTAGGTTGCTGCCACTCGCGACATTTCCCGTTCATGTCCTTTGATTTTAATGATTTTACAGTCCTCACCCCATTGACCGTGTCAAAGGTCATGCGTCCTTCTTACCCCTTGATTGCGTCTTCGTTTGTGTTCGTTTCACCCTACTGCTACTTAGACCTGTTTTGATTCTAATCATTTTACAGTCCTCACCCCATCGACAGTATCAAAGATCATGCATCTCTCTCTCCCCTTCGTCAACAAAAAACAAAGACAAAAAATAAAACAAAAAAGAAACATCGATTCACAAAGCAGAAGAATGACATTACACTTATAGCACAGGTATTTCTTTACGTGAAAATCATAATTATTAAGTTTTCGTAAACTGCGCATTGAATAAACACTTTTTTGTTGAATTCCACGTGGATGAAGTCACGGGGGTAACAGCTATTTAACATAAAATAAATGCATCAGAAAGTAATGTTAACGTATTACACATCAAGATACAAATTATTTGCACTATTTTAAGTGTTTATTACACAAAATTTGTAACAATGTGTTACTTTTGCTGAGCAGAAGGAAGGTGTTTTAAAAATCGACCCACGAAAGAGTTACGGGGCGTTATAAATATTAAAAAAATCTTTTTATCAGCTATTATATCAACAGACTTAAAATTTAGCGAACATGGTTTTTTGTTCAGTTGAGATATGCAAAAAGGTGGGGTTTTTTTGTTTGTTTAATTTACAATTCACGTAAAATTAACTTATTAAAACTTCTTTATCCTTCAGTCTGTATTGTTTAATTTTTCAATTTACCCGTGCGAAGAACGGGTATACCAGCTAGTTGTTACGGTTGTTTTATTTCAGACGTACATGTTTAGTTTGTTGGGTTAACTGACAATAATAATAATTTTTTAAAAAAATTTCTTAGATTTTCGTATAATATTAGTGGTGTTTCGAAAATTTACAGAGCGCGTATTATATACTTACAACGCCATTGTGCTCATAAATAATGAAATAAAATGGAAAGAAAGTACAAATACATTTTAAAAAGATACCAGAACACCCGCAAATACAAAAATATATATTTATGGAAAATTAAGCTCATTTCTGGATAATTTTAAATAAACTAGTGACTATACTATATATTTATTCTAAGAATGGAATGTTGGAAAAAGGAAATTTTTCTAAATGATTTCTGCTACGTATTATACTTTCTTAATTATCTCTAATTGCAGCTATAATAAAGTGAATAGTTAGTGTGTAAAAATTCTTGTAAGGTAGTATACAAATTCTAAATAAGTTTTTGGAAATTATAATTTAAGGCTAATTTTTATTTTTGCTCGAAAACGTATTTTTTGTCATATTTTCGTATTAATTTTCTAACAGTAGCTTTAAAGGATGAAACATATTTTAGGAAAGGAGAAAATTTATCTACTTTGAGTGACACACAACACCGATCAGTAAATATTTCTTAAGATGATTCCGAATTCCATTAATGACCATATCTTCATCAAACTTGCCCGTTATAAAAACAAACTATTCTCTATAACAAACCACTGATGAAGAGATTCAAGTGGTACTCTATTTCAGGACTTTTGATTTAAACCCTGAATGAAGATTTATATGTGTGAGCATGTTAGAAGAGAAAACCTCTATAATAATTACAAAAATTGAGAATTACGTGAATAAATGTGTTGATGATAACTTGAAAAGTAATATGGATGTGATGAGGAAGTTCTAGAACAGTGAGGTGTTTCTTATACAATAGCCCCGAATCACTTTATTTACAGTATTTTACTAAAAATAGAAAATAAAAGTTTAGCATGAGGCTTTACTTATATAGTTTAGTTTGTAATACCTAAAAATTTTGCAGTAAATTTAATTCTAAAATTAAAAAGGAAATAGAGTATTGGACGAATTTTTTTAAAAATGTGAATTACTGAGTCTTTCACACATACATAAAAAAAAAATCACCTAATTACATAAAAGAAATTGAGCTAAAATTTTAAAATATCACTTGCCTGTACAAATTCAATTTGATATAAGTACGAATTCATTCACTTTTAAAATGTACATTAATATTACCAATAAATATATATTATAAAAAAAAAACATAAATTTTCTTTATTTATAAGTGACTTCTTTATATATATATCTTACGTAAGGATAAAAACTCGAAATATATAATTCATTTTCAAAGTATTATTCATCACATTAAATAGATGATTGGAAGCTTATATAACAATTTTTTTATTTGTAATTAAGTTCCTTATTTACTAAGCTCAAATATATATTTCTTCTACATAATTAAATCCATTAAAAATATTTTGATTTACGTGAATGATAAAAAAAAAGAACAGATTGTTATTTTTACAGTGAAAATTAAATACGCAAGGGAATTTTACAAACATGCTTAAGATATAGAAGAAAAAACTGCCTGAAAAACAATCTCCCAAATGGCGAAAAAACTTTTATACTTCAATGAACCACTATGGCATAGAAAACTGCTATAACGCCAAACCAGGCAACCTAGAATAATGACGCCATTGCACATCTACCAATGACAAGCAACGTCTTTTCCTTTGACCGCGCGGAAGAGGAATGCCCGAGGCGAGAGCAACTTAACGTTATGCAAGTACGACGTTGTCATTGTGTCCGCGTTTGAAATTCTTTTATTTATATTGAACTAGAATAATATTTTCTGGGGTGGGGGAGCCTTTTTTACCCCAAAAACAATCAATCAACGGAATCGATCCTTCTTCAATCTTCTTGTGGTAAGTATTCTCAAAACATTTTTCAAAAAATAACCGTTATTGCTTTCATATGTAATGTATATATAGTTTAAATGCTTGTATTCATTTAGAAAATATTGCACCAAAAATAGTATCTAAATATATATCATTAATGCCCAGTTTTCACGTACATTTAAATAAAATTGTATACTTTTTGTGGGTTAAAGTGTAGAACAGTGGTGTCCCCTCAGGGAAGTTCTTAAGGAGGGTAAACTTCTTTCACGCACACATTTCCATACATACCTCTCTTCAAAAACTCATCCTGTGTGGTTCAGTTTTCGCATCCACATATTCGTCAACATCAGAATCTCAAGAATACTCAGCTTACTTTCTTCTAACCAGCTATTCCTCCTTACAGATCTTTTTGTGCACATTCACTCTTTTTCTTTCAGCATTCCCTAATATATCCATCCATCACTCGAATCCTTTTTAATCAAAGGCATTGCGTTCTTGCAAACCGAACATTCAGCAATTGCAGCAATCATTCCTTTTTTCATGCACCACTGTATTACAGACAATTTACCCTTTCATTCCATAATCACAAAAAAAACTCCACAAATCATACCTTTCAGACATTACTTGTCTGGATAAGTTGAAGGAGCAAATAATAAACAGGAATATAAAAATTGCCCAGAAAAATTCAAAAAATCCTTCACGAACAAAATGAAAAAATAAACCACATAGAATTGTTAGTTTGAAATTCGTCTGTCTGTCTAAAAACATGCGTAATTTTTTTAAATAACCAACAGCAATTAATTTAAAAAAGCATGTGACCTTATCTGCATAAGACCACATATCAAAAATCAAGGGTTTCCAAATTATATAGTCTGTCAGAATGAATTCGTTAACTCACCATGATATCCCTAAAAAAATCGCTAAATCCAAAGGGCTCCCTGTTCTACTCTTAAGTCCCTTTTTGTGTAAAGGAGAAATATAATGGTGTATTTATTTCCAGTGAATTTCTTTGACTGAAAAATATTGGTATTATTGCAAAGAAACAACATGAAAATTTCAAATATTATCATCGACAATCTTAAAATCAGTGAATCATATAACTAAAAGAATTAGATTAAAACAATTTATAGTTTTAATTTCATTCTTTTTTTGCAGTTATTTAAAAAACAATAAAATTAGATGAATTTACTACTGTAAAACTGTTTCCAATTTGTGGGAATGTGACCTTTTAAAATGAAAGCAAATTTCAGATAACCTTTTGTAACTTTTCAGTTTTAATTCTTAAATACTGTTCTTATTTTTTGTTGAAGCTTGATTTTGCTATAGTAAACAAAATTATTTGTCTCAATGGGAAATTCTTTGAGATATTATAATACATGCATCAAAAGATCAATTGTTACAGAGACAAAAAAAAAAAAGTGATGCAAGTACTACTCAAGATTCAAAAATATTTCTGTTAAGTTGTCTGATACCTTAAATTTTCTATTACAGTAGAGCGTCGTTTATCCGAATCAATTGGGACTGGACACCGTTCGGATACGCGATTGTTCGGAAAACCGAATGCAATCCATGCAGTATATGAAACTGGACACCATACAAATATTGAAAATCATCACATTCAGGAAACATGCTTGAAGGAAAAGAAAAATAGAGGTGCAAAATGTCGCAATTTTACTTTTATTGTGAAAATAATCACTTATTTTTCACTGTATTCATATACAGTACATGTAGACAAAAAAAAAGAAAACTGGTTCGGATATTTGACGCTCTGGATAATAAACGTTCGGATAAACAACGTTCTACTGTATTGTACATTTTTGCTTATAAAATGTTAATATATTTCTAGTTTCTTCAGTAGCCTTATGGAGAATATTAAGGCCCCCTGCAAAATCAGGCCGAACTAATTTGATATTGGGGATAATTGCGCCAAGAGCAGTGTTTGCTGTAGCTGGAATGGAATCCAATATGGCTTCCTAACGGTAATTTAATGATACACAATAATTTTAAAGAATTGTTTTGAAATACATTGAAATGTATTTCAAATAAAGGATGTAGGAAGAGATTGAGAATAACCTAGATCAATCAATAAATAATGAATATCAATAATATGTAATAAAAAGTAACATGTAGTAATACTAGTATTATAAGCAGCATATAATAATCTTATAAAATTATTTTATCATAATTATATATGTAATATTCATATAGTACAATTTAATAACAGCTATTAGAAATAATAATCATATAATATAATTTAATAGTAATCATAAAAAAGAATAATTGCGAATTGTAAAAAAATAAAAATAATGCATAAGATTACTCGTATTACATAATTATAAATAAATAACATAATAGCTATAAATAAACAACAGAAATAGTTATAAATAAATAACATAGTAATTATAAATAAATAACTATAATAATTATGAATAAATAACAATATTAATTACAAATAAATAAGAAAATATGTAATAATATTTATAAATAAATGTTAAAAGAAACAATTATAAATAACGAATATTAGATGATTACTAAAAAAGTATTAATTGCATTTTTGTATTACATTAGGAATAAAATAATTACGTAATGTATGTTAAAATTAATTAAGAATTCAAATTACAAAGCAGTGAAAACTTGCACTGTAAATTCCTTCAATGAATTGCATCGAACAAAGAACATAAAAAAAACCATTTTTAAAACGAAAATAAACGATTTATAGCGATAATTAAAAGCACAACACTTAGTCTTCTGAGAAAAAAATATTCTAGTACTCACTCATTTTAGAAATATCCATATTCAAAAATTGCACAGAATTAAACAGAAGACGCAAACAATTTAATAATTACACTGAAAATGGTTAAATTTTTACATAATTTAGAAATTCTTATTAAAATCGTCTGAAATTAATAGGGTTACAGCAGGAAAAGACCAATAAAAGTTATTTCTAATGTACGTTATCCCCATGGCAACCACATCGACAGACAATAAAAATATTAAGGTAGCCATATTGTAATGTTATCGTTCATCTTGGCGAACATAAACAACAACTTGGTGCTATTACCCCTGATATCAAACTAGCACCAATCAGGCTTTGGGCTCCAAACCGGATCTTATGAGGGATACCTATGAGTCGGTTGAGCTATGGGCCTCCTAGAATCCTTCCCCACCTCACAATGGGGTAGTGTATGTTACGGCACGGAGTTTCTTATGAATATGTAATACATGCATCAAAAGAGAAAGAAATTTTAACATTGTTTTAGGAACAAATAAGTGATGTTAAATATAAGTGAGATCTACAAATATTTTTAGAAGTGATCAGTTTACTTAAAATTTCTATATTTTCTTATAAATGATTCATTTCTTATTATTGCCTTATGCATCATTTTTGCTTGTAAAATATCAAATTATATTTAAAATGTATAAAAAGAAGTTAAATCTTAATTGGTTTTTTAAAAAAATGGTTTAGATACTCATATATACCCAGCTGCCAAAATCTGATTTCTTTTGCCAGACTTGGCAATTATTGTCTGTGGCTGCCTAGTGTATCCTTTACTTTTTAACTCTTAAAAACCTAGATTTTCGTAAAGGAAAATAATTATTTATTAACATCTGTTTACCTATATTGCTATCTAATTATTTTAAAACACTCCAAATTAATATGTTTATTAAATATTTCTCTAGTTAATCCTGGCTGAGAGAAAAATAATTTTTTGTTGATCTATAATCAGTAAAATCTAAAAATAATCTAGTATTGTAGCAAATAGAGTTTGTTCTGATTCATGGAAATCAAACTGCATATCTGAGCAAATTATTTCTGTACTTATGTATTAGCATCACCACAGCAAAATTTGCGCCACATGAATGATGCCATGGCATCATAACAACAAAAAAAATTCTTATTTGAAAGAAAAAAAAGCAATTAGTCACATTTTGGTGGAAAATGGCCAATTCGTTTGGCACAAATTTTGCTGCAGTAATGCTAATATGCAAATAGCATTATTTCTTGTGATTTTATTGGTTTAAATTTTAAATTTTTTTGCTTAATGTGTTTTTTATATATGTACCAATTAGGCCTGTACATGATTTTGATTTTTAGGTAAATTTCTGTTTATTGACTTTTGTTTAGATTGTCTGGTATTTATGTATTATAAACATCAACCAATTTTGCCAAATGCTGTGATTGTTATTATTACTGTGTTTGAATGAGCATAAGTACAGTTTTTTCATATGTTGTTACAAATTTATGTGTGTATCAATGTATTTTATGCTGTATTCAAAGTTTGTGTAGTGTATTTTTATAGGTACTTATGTATTATTGCAACAATCTCCAACTCTTTAATAATTCACTGAGTTGACAAACTCGATTTCCTATGTATCATACACTCTGAATTGGCAACCACATGCTTACTTTCATATAATGTCAACAACAGATTGTGATAATACATAAGTACCTTCTTATAATATAAGTATTCAAAAGTATTAATTCAAAAGCTTAAATTTTAAACAAACTTTTAACAAGTGTTGTCATTAACCTTTAAAATATATGTGCTTTATCCCAATTTTTTTTCTCAATCCATTTTTATGATTGTCTTGGTACAGTAGCTGTATGCAACTGAAGTGAGAGAAAAAAAATTTTGTGGTATAGCATATATACTGCCAAGTTTTAAAGATTAAGTTAATATTGGTTCATTCAAAATGAAAATTTTATTCAATATTAGACTGTGACATAACATACTCCCTCACATCAGGGAGGAGGAAGGATTTTAGGGGCCTAAAGCCTGACTGATGCCAAGTACATATTTAAACTATTTATAACATATTAAAGGCAAAAAAAGTTGTGACTGACTGACTTTGCAGGGGGAGGGGGGTGGAGCTAATATTCTCCATTATGCCGCTGCTATTAAAATATCCCTCATGCTCAAAAATGTTTTTAAAAAATTTCTCTCTCTGTCAAATTTGAAATGAATATGATTACATTTTATAAATAAAACACATATTAAGTTACAAGTTTAATTGTATTTATTTTTACATTCCAGCCCCCCTTAATTTAATCAAGCTATTTTATTTGATTTTTAATATTGTAACTGTTAATTACATGCATATAAAAAAATTTTCATTTTGTTTTACAATTCGTTAATGAATTTTTTTTTCTTCTCCTTTTAGATTATAAAGATGACATCAATATCCCCTAGTGTACATGTCACGTATGGTAGTCAAACATTTATTTCTAATTCAACAAGAGCAGAATTTTTAAACAAAGTTTGTGAAAAATATAATCTTAATAAAGATGAAATTGAAATATACAATGTTGAAACTTGTAAAGTAGTAGGTGTTAAGGATCTTAGAGATTTTATGAAAGTAGAGATAAGGAAAAAAAATCATCCTCCAATTTCCAGAACTAGTAGAAATGGGTAATTCAAAGGAATTCATTATTATTTTTTATATAGTTATTATAATTATTCCTAGTCAGATATTTTAAGCACACTTCTTTGTATACTATTGTATGTAAATTATTAGTGTTATTAAAAAAAATAAGTTTACAAACAAGCTGTTTCTCTTCCAAAATGCTTCTTTAAAAACTGTACCAAAACAAAAAATATTTAATACTGATTAAAATATACTTTTTTTCTTTTGCTGAACTGATTTGTTTTGAAATTAATTTAACATTTTATCCTTATACTGAATAACATATACTTTAAAAAAAATTAAATAAAACATTAAGTGTTTTAAATAATTAACATTATGAGACTGAAATTTCTATTAATTATGAAGGATGAAAATATTTTGTTAATGAAGAAATTTGGCAAGAAATTTTGATTTTGTCAAATTTTGTGGTTCATAATGTTATTTTTGGCCACACCTAGAGTATAATTTGATTTATAATCTTTGAGTATTCACGTAATTCACATATTTTTATGAAAATGTTACATGCAATGGTTTACAGGTAAACTATGAGCATTATGTACATTCTTATACATGCATACATGACACAAAAATTCCATTGACTTTCACTTATTTCTAATTTTATTTTAAACCTATTGGCAGTGTATCAAATGCTTCAATTTTACTGATATAAAATAACTATGCTGTGGTAGCTGCAATATTTGTTTCCGGGAGAAATCAAGAGTTAGCGAATTCCTCTACAGCTGGGGTGTCAAACTTAAAAACTAACTGGGGCCAAACAAACAAGGTTTAACCTTAAGTGGGCTGCAAAAAAAAATTAATATTCATAGAAACATAGGTTCATTTCGAGTAATAAGTTATAATAAACATATATATAAGAACAAAAAAAAAATAATGTTTATATCGTGACACTTGACTTCTCTTTTCTGCTACTTTCTATCCATTTTCGAGAGACTTTAAAAAAAATTTTTATTACATATTATTGTGTTGGTATATTGGCCAGGCCGCGAGTTTAACATCTCTGCTCTACAGATTGAGGAGGTGGAAGGAAAATGTTAATTTTTAATACATTATTTTTCTTGCCATCTTACTGATTGATAACAAAATTTTGTAATAAAATACCTTTACTTTGTTTGTGTATATAATATTATTCAAACTAATAATCAGGGAAGCCTGATCAAAAATACAGAAAAATCACAAAAATTCATCCTACGTTAAAAATATAGACAGAATGGTAAAAATCCAAGAAGTTCAGCATGATGCATTGCATTAATAATTATAACAGGTTTGGACTACTTTTACTTAGAATTAAACCTAAATAACCAGCCGACTTTCCCTCTTCCGTTTAAAGTACCAAAAAATAGGTACATGTGCAAAATCACAATACATATATACATTTTTTAAAAGAAAACTTGACATGTAAAATGAAAATCAATAGGCAACAAAAAGAAAGGAGGAGGGGGAATGCATTAAACTTGCAATAAAAGTTTGGTTTATTGTATTTTTATGAATCTATATGATTCAATTATTTTAGTAAATAAAATTGAATTATTTTAGAAAGGACAATACCAGCATAGTCTTTTATTATTATTATTATATTTTGCTTTGCATGTAAATTTTCTTCATACAAAAAAATTTGTTATAAAATAAGCAAAACCAGCTTGTTTATAATCTTATTGTAATGTAAGCTATTATGCAGTTGATATGTAATGAATATATTCTTTGGTATGGCTCAATTATTGTGGAAAGGTAAAACATAAATTATTCACTTGGTAGCAATTGACTGCTTCATGTACCTTATAAATTCATTGCTGTGGCAGTACTTGTATAATATTGTTTTTTACTTTCCATTATTTTCAAACCTTTCTCTGAAATGGTAGTTTCAATCAATGACTATTGTATGTAACATATCTTCTTTTGATTACACTAAGCAAAGTATCATGTTTACAAATATAAGTAAAATGAACTGCAACAACAAATCAACCCCTTCTTAGTTTGGATTGCATCTCACGTGTTTGGTGGGGTTTTTTTTTTTTTTGCCATATTGTCATTGTCACATACCATGTGATGAGAAAAATTTCATCCTTGAAATTGAATTCCTCCTTAATTAATTTCCATTTAAATTCTGCATTTTGTATGTGTGTGTTTCTTAAGATTTGTTTGAGGTGGCCCAAATTATCCTACTTTCTACTACTTCTGCAAGTACCACTGAAGACCCGCCGTGTAGGGCAGCGATGCACGCTAAATCTGTCGAGAGCTGAAATGTCCTCCCGTTGGTGTGGTGTAGTAGTTAGGAGAGGGGGGTGCCAGCTCAGGTGTCGTCCACGTCACTTGACCATGGTTCAAAATTACGTGGTCCGTCGCCAAAAGCCCTCGTGCAGCTGAACAGTGCGACGTTAATCTTCACTCACTCACTTACTACTTCTGCAGTAAGAATGCATGTCTTGAATTAAAATAAAATGATTTTGTGTTTTCTATAATTTCACTTTCATTAATATTTTGCTTGCCTGTCAGAATAACTTTTATTATGAATTCAGAAAGGTATTTCATGAACAATGAATTTAATACCTTTCAGTTGGAAGATGCTAGCTCTGATTTATCAATATTTATTCTGAGTTAAGTGAATCCGAAGATGAGGATTTGAGCGAAGAAGAACAGAAGAGAAAGGAAGAAAATTCTATCAACATTATCTACTTTTCTGATAAATTTTGTAAAAACTTTTCATTTTTAGACATCTCAATGAATTTTTATATTGTCAATATTTATAGATAATTTTTTAATGCTAAATATCAATTTAAATAATTTATTTTTATTTATGCTTTTAGTTATCCATCAAAAGCCTCCACATCTAAAATACCTAATCTAGAAGTATTAAATAAAAAATTGATAGATAACAGTGCTCTAAATGGTTTGGAACGAGCATATCTCATAGAATGTTTGAAAAACTTTTCCAAGTAAGTATTGTGACTGGTTTGTTTTAGAGGATGTGTATTATTTTCCTTTTAATTTAAAATATTTCTATACCCAAAAAAGAAAGAAGGATTTTTTTTTCATGCTTTATTTTATTCTGTTTATTTGAATTACATTTTATAAGATACATGTAAAATAATTTCATGCTCTGAAGTATAATTGTCAAATTGTATAAATATAATAGCTACACATAATTGTTTGAATGCATTTTTAAAGTATTCCTTTTAATTAACACACATCTTTTGAATTAGTTTGCTTGAATTTTATTTCTCAACTTTTAAATAGCATATCAAGTTATATTAACTTCTTAAAAATTATTAAAATATTTAAAAATTATAAATTTCATTCATTTCTTTTCATGGCACATATCTTAAATTAAATTTAATCAATTTGAAAAATCAAATGTTTTTATTTCTTGTAAACAGAAGATCTTTTTAATATTCTTAAAAATTCTAACTTGCATATAGCTATATTTTGTCAAATGTATAACAATCATTTTCAAAAGATAATCATTGATCTTTATTATTTTCTTCTTTTTGATAATTATACTGTTTAAATAAATGGATTTTTTTTAATTCCCCTCCTTCCCTTTTAAAATTAGCTGGATTGATTTTGTTCATTTTTTAATAATGTTCTTTTCTTTGTTTTTTATATCAAGAGCATAAAAAAAATTTATTGTTTTAAGTAAATTATGCTTTTATAAAAATTCAGCCCTTTAAAACGCAAGAATGATACTGGGGCCTTAAATCAAGATGCTCGTCCAGAAATGAAAAATCGTAAAGTTCAAGTCAGTGCCTCAAATTTAATTGCTAATAGAGCCACTTCCACTCAAACAGGTATTTGTTTTGAATTTTGACAAAATTAATACAATGGTTAGTTTTACTTCAATTCATTATTGACAACAATTAAAAAAAATGCCTATGTATGACTTCTCATTTTTTAATCATTCTCATATTTTGTTAACTGCAGTTTGTGTGTTAAATCTCATTAATAACAATTTTCTGTAATTTCTAATTTTGCATTATGCTTATAAGAAACGTGCTATATATAATTTAGTTTCATTATTTTTTAAAAGTCCTCTTTCCTTCAATGTCTCTAACGTAGCATCTCATAGTAGAAATTTCCATAATAATTAAAAAGTTCATAGTAAATTAATTCAGAAAAAAATTTTATATTTATAAATGTATGTTTGTTAATGAAACAGTTCAGTTATTTGCTATTTATTATTAATAAATTCTGATTGCTTTCTTTAAATTAAAAGTAATTTTTTAGATTAATGAAAAGGAGACTTATAAAATACTTTGTATTTTGAAATAAGTTTAAAATTCATTAATATGTTTGGATAATTTAATTTTTCCCTTTTCTGCAATTTAACTTAGATTCACCAAATTTGTTTTTTATTCATTTTGTGTGGTAGAATTAGGGAAAAAAAAGATTATTTCATCCTCTTTAGGTAGGATTTATCTTCATGCATTTGAATATATTCTTAATTCTGACAGTAATTAAAAATATAAGGTGAATGAAAGAAAAAATATTGACATTTGTTACTATTCAGTTTTATTATTTTTTTTCAAACTACCTCAAAAAGATGTTTTCTATTAATATTCATCGTAAAATTTTTAATTTGTTTTTAAAGCTATTATTTTAATAAATCCTAAACTAACAAATTTGAATCAAGCATTGTGTCATAAACTCTGAATTTTATAAGTTTTTAAAAGCTTGAACATTTTCAAGGAAACGTATAAAAAGTTGATATGTCTGGTTCATCATTTGTATTATTATTTTCAAGTTTTTTACATTATAAATTGCAATCGGTACTTGAATCTCAAAGAAAAAAAATTCATGTTGACAACAACTTGTAAAAGCAATCGCTAACCCATGACTCCAGCACCAATAAGTACCAAATTTATTATAAATTCATCTGTAACTTAAATGACTGATGCAAGTTATATTCATAGGTATTTTATGTACAGTATTTAATATATCATTCAATTTGAGGATTTTAAGAAAATTTTTAATGTATTACAGGGACTTTCTTCATTTCTGTGTGTATAAATATACTTTAATATTTTATTCAAATTTTTTTCTCCTCTTCAGATGAACTGATAAATTACCAACCACCTTTAAATAACACCACGTTGACCAATGATATTATAACTCAGAGTAAAAAGCTTGCTGCTTCAGAGAAGGTTGATTTGGCTAAAGCTACTGATCTGATGGTAAAGAGTTTTGATAAACGACGCAATTTCATATTAATAGAAAAGCCTGCAGTTTCATTTGTGAAGGAAAAGTTTCCTCTTCTCTTCTCATGTACTGAAGTAAGTATTTTTTTAAAATTAAACATTAGTTTTTTTTTATTCTATAACTTTTAAATTATTAGTCCTCCTGTACAGGGACCATGACGTTTGTTTAAATATGGCAAATTCCAAAATTTCATGTGATGTGATTTTTTTTATCTCAAAAGCATTTTTTTCATGCATGAAAAAGGTATTGTTTTATAATATATTTTATTAGATTAATTTTGAGTAAATTGCAGTTATCTAATCAAACAATTTCTGATGTGCACCTGTGATTTTGAAGCTCAGTGGCTGAGTGGTAGCGTATTGTGCTTCTGTAGGAAGATTCGAACCGGGCACCTTCCGATCTTTATCGATCTCGCCAAAACGATCGTCTTCGTATGATGTCTAAGTACTTGTTTTATATTGATATACCGCTACACTATCCCACCAGTGAGATGGATAGGCGAACGATTTTTTTTCGATCGTTTGTTTGTTACGGAGAGAGCATGTTTATTTATATTTATTTTATTCTCTCTCATTATTTTTTTTTATTATTTATATTTATTCTTATTTATTTTATTTTTCTTGCTGAGATGAGAGAAAGATGATCTATCGTTTGTTTCGGAGAGAGTATGTTTTATTTATTTATTTTTCTTCTCTTATTTATTATTATTTTACTCTCTTCTTATTTATTATTTTTAAAAAATTTTCTTGCGGTAGATGGCGCCATGACAGTTCAGAAAGTTGCATTTTCTTACTTCAGTCCAGGGTCACCAATGTGGGAAAATTCAAACCGGGTAACTTCCGATCCAAATGCCAATACTTTATCGATCACGCCAAAACGATCGTCTTCGCGTGATGTCTGAGTACTGGTTTTATTTATACACCGCTACACTTCCACACCACAGGTTCGGGGCTCAAATCCTGTGCTGGGCAAGGTTGACTTGGGCTTTCATCCCTTCAATGGGTCAATAAATGAGTACCAAACTTGCTTGGGAACTGGACACTGGGGGTTTCGCACCAGACTAACCACTAGACCAAAACATCTGCACATGCATCCCAACACCTAAGGTCAGGTAAACTGAGGCACAGTAGGCCTTGACCCTCTTGGGCTGTTGTACCACCAAGTTCAGTTCAGTTTGTTATATTTTATTAAGATAATGAAGAGTAAGGTACAAACACATGTCTTAGCTGCATCATTTCACTATGATTCAAAATTTTGAACTTGGCACTCCTTATATAACTCTAGAACAAAAGCCGAAATATTACTTATAATTGAAGTATTAGTATCTTATATAGTAACATTTGAAAATAAGGATTAAATTAATTTATTGCATCAATGTATGCTTCAGTTAATTTTTCAAGAGAAATAGTTGTTGTGTTGTGTTGTGACTTATGCCACCTGCCTGACGGAGTCATGTTGAGGCCCGCGAAATTCATTGCGGCTAAGGGATTGAATTTATGTAGCCTTAGCCTTGAGCACCATGCAGGTGACAGTACGTTTTTGCTCGGTTCCACCCCAATTTAGAGAAAGGAAACCCTGGGGGTGGTCAGGGGCCTCCCACCTCTCTTCTCCTTCCACCTACCACACGAGAGGACTTGCGGCTCGATGGTTATTTAGAGTACGCTCATGCCACAAAGGCACTATACATTTACAAAGATCCATGTCTTCTCCAGGATTCAAACCCAGTCCCTACGGCATCGCAGTCAGCGTCGCTAATCACTATACCGTTTGGGCGACAGAGAATATAACATTTATTACATTATAAGTAACAAAGAGAGTGGTGTAATATGACTTAATATATAATTATTAATATTAATCTCTTTATATGTATTTATATATATATAATGCTAAATAACAAATTTTAACTTTATTTTTTTTGTTGATAGCCTGTTTAAAATTGATCTAAGAAAAATGAACAGAAAATGTGTTTGTAGAGAATGCTGAAAGTTTTTTAAAAAACTACATGTAATTAAATTACAAGGTTTAAGAAAAAGGCAATTGAAAGTAAAAATTAGCTGAGCAAAGTATTAAAATGTTTATTGTATTTTGTTCTATCAACAATACATACAGGAGAAAAGTGGTTCACAAAATTCCCTTATTAAACTGACAAATTTGAAATTTGGCACACATACTTCTTTTATTGAATAGAGATCTGCTAAAAACTGTGAGAGAATCCTATGAGAGAGAGGTGGCTATGGGGCATTATAAATTTTTAAAAAATTGCTTTTTGAACAACAGCGAAAATTTTTTAACACAAAACTGCGGGAACTTAAATATTTTTTCATGTTAAAAGATATTGCAAAAAAAAAAAAAAAAAAAAAAAACATATTCAATAAAATTAAGTTTATTAGAGTACATTTTATTTTCATGGATATGTATATATGCATGTATTTAATAAAATCAATGAAGCAAAAACATTTACAAGAACTTAATGAAGTTTAGCACAAAATTTTAAAGTTTTTCAAAAAACAAAATATTTGCTTTGGGAAATAATCTGTTAATTTTCTTTGCATTGTCTTTTTTAGCTTTAGATTCTCAACAAATTGTTCAATGTTGTCTTTTTTTTTTTCATTCTTTTCACCTTTGGAATATGCATCTAAAAAATTGTGTTTACTTTCATGATGTTCCTCATTTCGGATGACATGGAAACAGGAGATTCCGTTACCAGAACCTGCATCAATCATATTTTTTAGCTTTGAACAAACTCCAAAATGTCTTTGTCTGCCATAATTGGGGCTGTACATTCACTATCATCATCTACTGCAACGAATTCTTCCAATGATGCAATAGAACAATTGAATAATATAGAAACTTTCTCAAACATTTTATTAAGTATCGACTGAGTTTTAATATTCTTCTTCTCCATTTTTTCGTGTTAAGATAAAAAAACTGCTTGAAAATAAATAGTAGTTTATTGGGACTGTTGTATTATTTCGTGTTAATTGATATTTCGTCTTAAGGCTTTTTGTGTTAAGCGTATTTCACTGTTTTTGATATACAGATATGAAATTTGGCATTCATGTTTCTTTTGAGTTGAGAGCTGCTGAGGACAGGTTTTGTGGAACTCCCAAAGAAAAGGAGGCTATGAGGTGTAGAAGATAAATATACTTAAATCTTAGAAATTCAAGTCCTGTTCTTTTTTAATTAAGAGACAAGAACTATAAGGATGTTTTTGAATGCAGTTGAAATCTTAATGCTAAGACATTGATTTTAATAACTTAAAAACAATATATTGTCATACAACATCAAGAAATATACAGTAAAGCATGTGGGTAGTGTCTGGTTTATATATATATATATATATGGGAGTCCGAATAAATCTTCGAATAAAAATCAGACTCTTCAGAAGGCGGGATTTTAGATTGGCGAGGTGGCTTGTCTAGGGGTAAGTATTTAAGGGTGAGTGATGAATAAAATGAATCTTAAGTCATTTAAACACAAATACTTCATTTAAGTAAAAAAGAGAATTTATTTAAAGTTAAAGGAAAATATTTACAAAAGGGGATAATTACAAAGAGAAAGACATGCAGGAATTAGGTTAATTAAAAGTTGAGTTATACCTTTAGAAGACGGGGAAATAAACCTTTCTCATTATTGGACGTTAGGACTGGCTGTGACGTGTTGAACAAGCAGTGGTTAGTAGGCCTCTGCCGAAAAATTATTCAAGCCGGAGCTACGAAAGCTCACTAGATGGCGCTGCTTCGGAATGCAGTAATAAATAAAATTGAGATTTATGGTCCTCTGAAAAGGATATGACTCAACCTTTTAACAAAATGTTTCAAAGGGAAAAATCCTACATATATATATTATTAGTATTGAATTATGGAGTAATTTAATTGGACATCACACACACAGGGATTAGAAAGAACTACTTTCCATCTCTTATTTGAAAATCATTAATATTTGAATTATTTATTAAAATTAATTAAATCTGAAGATTTATTTGAAAATTTCAGGAGAAAAATAAATATTACAGCAGTATCAGTTCATGCAGCAAATATTTCCCATTTAATTCTTTGAATATTCATGATTAGCAATCTAAAACTATAGCTGATAATTATGCTAAATTAGTTTAAAACCATTACACTTTTATTTTTAGCATGAAATCAATTACTTGTAGTAAAAGTATTTATAAATTATTAGAAAACATCTATTGATTTCTTGTTGTACTTTCTTTGAATCCTAGAATTATATAAAAAAATTTAGGGATTGTTTTTCTCATCTAAGGTGTATCGTTTAAAAAGTGATTCAAAAACCTGAATTTAAAACTAAAATCTTTTTCATTTGAAAACTTAGCAGTTAGTATAGATAATGAATAGATGTATTAGTTCTTATATATTGACATATTTCTTCATAAAATATCTGAATGAAGAATTTTAAATTATAGCAGATAAATATATTTGAAGAACATGTTAAAAAATATTGCTTTTTTTTTATTTATCAGAAATCGAGATGGAAAAAATTATATTTTAGACTTTAAATAAATGTATTTTGACATTTTATAATTTTTAAAAAAAATTATGAATGAAGGATCATTTAATAGAGAATTTTGAGTATTATAATCCTTCTTCCTTTTTTTACCGATTTACTTCAATACAAGTATTATCAGAATGCATTAGGTTAATATAACAATTTGATGGAAACCAATCAATTTGAAATGAATGCTAGATGTGTCAGAAAGTGTGTGTTTTGTTATCTGTATTTTTTAAATTTTACCCTGTAAGACAGAGGTGGTGAACCTGTGGCCTTGAGGTCACATATGGCCTCCATGAGTTCCTTGTGCAGTCTTTATAAAAGCTAACTCTTTCATTAATTAATCTTTAATTATCTAGATTACAGCAGTTTGAAAATCAATAGAGTTAAATAAAGTAGGGTGTGAATGTATGTTTGAATGACTGTTCATGAGAATAGGCAAATGTATATTTCAAATGTTATGTCACTTATTGCAACAGGGCAACTCTACCAGACATGCTCATTTAAATGATCAATTAAGGCTTCATGTTATGAAGCTAGATCCAAACACACACACACACACATATATATATATATATATCTGTTTATATAAATAAAAATACCAACAGAGAAATATAGGAAGTTATAAAGGTATCTATGAATTTAATAAAAAATTAATCAATGATTAATGTTATGCCAAGTTTTTACCCTTATATGAATACAAAAATATTTTATACTGTAACTTTTTATGCCAAATAATGAATAAATAAGGATTTATTTTTTTAAATAATATTTCTATATAGTGATCAAAATTACTAAATCTATACAAAAATTATAATAAATTAATAAAAGTTGGCATTTGTAGGTACATCAACGTATGTGGCTTCCTTTATTACTACTTAATCTAACTTGCAGCCTCAAATGGTAAAAAAGTTCCCCACCTCTGCTGTAAGAGAAAAATACACATATTTTAAACCCTAAAACTCATTTTTTAACACTATTTTCATTTATATGTTATTTTTGTGTATCCAAATACCTGCATAAACAGAATAACTTTATTTGCTTTTTTTCATTTCACTTAAAGCCTGAAAAATAATTTTTAGTTAAAGTATTGGAACACAATTTATTTCATGTAGAAAATAAATTTGGAAAAGATCTATTAGATAACCAAAGTATTATCTTGAATTTTGAATTCGTTTCTGTGCTATTAAATAAAGAAAAAATTTTATGTTTAATGCTAGAAAAAGAACCGATCTTAGGGCGTCAGCCGCCCGCGTGCAATGCCCCAATTTGCTGTCCCTATAAAGAATTTTTCATATTTTGACCGATACTTAACGTTTACATTATAAACTCATCTGTATAAGAGTAAAAAGTAAAACATTAATAAAAATGCAAACAGACACAAAAATAACTTCTTTCCCTTGTTTTATTTTCCGTAATTGTAAGGCTATTATTAAATTTAAAATTTTTGACTTCCCCACTGCATATCACTCCTCTGTCTTACAAGGAGAGGGTATGATTAAGGAAATTCATTTGAAATCGAGACTTGGTGTAATAGTAGTACTCTTTAGGGGATTGAACCCTCAATGTAATTCCGCCAAATGGCCTGTCAATTCGGAGAAAAAAACCTTCGAAATTCATGCTTAGCTTTTATACAATTGAATTTCAATTTCCTCCAACGATTTCGTAGCTTGGTTGATATATCGTCTGCATACTATGTGCAAGGTCTGGGTTCGATTCATGGGTCAATTTTTTTTTCATTTCATTTAATTACTTTTAAAATTAAATAAACTTGTTTATGAAAGGTTTATTAAATATTAAATGATATTTTATGTAATTATTTTGTATTTTATTAAGTAAAAACAATTAAATAAATGTATTAATAAAAATATTTAAAATAATTATTAATTAAAATTAATTTATTTTTAAAATTATTATTAGTTTATTATTAAAATTATTTAATTTATTATTAAAATTATTATTAATTCATTATTAAAATTATTATAATTCATTTTTAAATTTATTGAGATTATTATTAATTTTTTAAATTTAAATAAACTTTTTAAAATTATTTAAATTTATTTAAAAAGGACTTATTAAATGTTTTATAAAATAATTAAATAATAATATATAAAAAATACATTTTTTATTATATTATATAATATTTTATTTATAGTACATTTTATTTCACATTATAAAACTATTTGTAACTAATTTTTATGTATAATATCATTTAATATTCATTACATATTTTATTATAAATATTATTTATTAATATAAAATTTTATATAAATATTTATATAGTTACAGTATTTTTTTTACTTTATAAAATACAAAATAATTACATAAAATATAATTAAATAAAAATTGATCGATGAACCAAACCCAGATCTCGCGCATAGTATGCAGACAATATATCAACCAAGCTACGAAATCATTGGAGGAAATTGAAGTTTAATCCTTTAAAAGCTAAGCATGAATTTCGAATGCTTTTTTCTCTGAATTGACTGGCCATTCGGCAGAATTACATTGAGGGTTGAACACCCTAAAGGAGTACTACTATTACACCAAGTCTCCGACCCCAAATGAATTTCCTTATTCGTACCCTCTCCTTATTAGATAATATTAAACATATTAGGTATTTTCATAAAGCAACTTTCACAAAAATAAATTTTGAGCCTCTGTTAAACATCAATCCACGGTGCACTGCCAGTACTGCTGTTAAGCAACAAAAAAACACCTTTTATTGCAGTATTGTTGGCTCTGCCACGAATTTTGTTCCCAAATGTAGAATGTGTATAAAGAGTAGACATTAATAGACTATGGACCAGCACATTGTGTACTAACATTCTATTTTCTTAAACAATTCTGTGTTATTGGGAATTATATTGATTTTTCAATAACTATTTAAAATCCAGCATATTTATTTGACTTATTACATGTTTTATTTTGATAAATTTGTATAAAACTTTGCTTGTGATTGATAGAACTATATGTAGCCGTGCATGCACTGCACACCTGGTAAGATCGGCCTTAGCTAGAAAACACTTAATTATTAAAATATGTACGTCTCTAATATATCATGTACAACTGGGTCATCTTGCAAAAATTATAATAAGTCATATGTGCATGTATTTTTATGTACTGGGCTTTCTTATAAATATGGGAATAACTTGAATTTATATTTTATTTTATTTAACCAAATGAATAACAAGGAAAGCTATTTTGGATGTTGTAAAATGACTGTTTTTTAGTACTTAATGCAATGATGGGCAGTCTATTCCATACCATATGTCATTTTATTTCACATACTAGTTCAGATGCGCTTTACAACTCAAAAGATGTACCTACAACTTACTATCACTTTCTATGCTTCTATTACCATTATTGTGAAAGATAACAGGAATGTAAACAAAATTTATAAATGTTGAAAAAGAACAAACAAATAAGTATATACATTGTTTCACAGAATATCAGTTGTAAGCAAAACAAATATGCAAGCAACTTGTTTGTAATGTTTTCAATTGATATTGTATGTTTATTAATGTACATATATCAAACTTATGCCACCAGCTATAATTGACTTATGAGCTACTCTAGTATGATTTAGCTACAGTACCTGCTTCAAAAAATAAATTTGCTCAAAGTTCCATTATGATGCTTGTTATCAGCCTCTGCACCACTTTTGGCACATGTCCATATATTGACATTGATTTGATGCATTTGTTATGGTTAAAGTAATAAATCTGCCTGTTATTAATAATCAACAGTTAATAATAATCACCCTTTTTGATAAATGGGATAAATAGTGCACATTAATTACAATAACCAGTTATTATTTATAGTTGCCAATGAAGTTCAGTTAGTCTGATTAAGTAGGCACAAGTTATTGAAACTCTTCAACTCTAACATAATTTTTTTTACTATGATAATAAATCTGTCATTAAGTTAAAGTTTCCAACTATCTTAAAATCAATGACTTAGTCAAAAAATGACAAGAAAGTTCTTTATCATTTATTTTTAGGCCATTTTATCAGCTTTATAAAAGTACTAAATTTCTTTATTTTTCATTCACTGGAACAAAAATTGCAGTTGTTTTAGGAAAAGCAGTTAGTAAATGCAAACCAAAAGTGACAATTTTAAACCAAAGCTGAATTTTTTTCAGTTTCCTATTTTTTAAAATAAAACTGACAAAGAAACTTATGTCTAACTAGCAATTAGGTAAAAAAATTCAACACTTTCAAACACAAAGTATTTACAGTACAAATTAATTACACATGAAGTATTAGCATCTACATCCAAAGTAAACAAGCAATTTTGCACAGGAAATTAATTACCTTTACAAATGCGTATTGGAAATCTAGCCAAATGCATTGAAAATTATTGCATTGATCAAACTTAATTAACCCATAAAAATAATAAATTGTGATAAATTATTCACTTTAACCGACTTAGTTTGGTTATTATTAATAATAACCAGTAAATCACATTGACCATAGCATGCTTTTATGCTTAATTTTTGATTTAATAAAAGTATATATTTAAATATTTTTCTTTTTTGAAATTATATGAAAAAAATTTTGTTGAACTTTAGGTTTGTAAGGAACTTGATCGGATATTTTATACTGGAAAGGGTCTAGAATTCATTTCCAATATTGAAAAGTATGCCCCACATATATTAAGTGCTGCAAGGGATGATGATCCACTTTTAAGAACTACTCAGGAAAAAATGAAATTGTATGAAACAGCTATCCAAAAAAAATGTAAGTTAAATTTATGCTTATAGAATTTCCTTTTTCATATGTGTACAGATGAATCTTTGAAAGTGGATGTTCTTATAACTATATATGTATTGTTCAATTACTGTTTACCCAGCTGTTCAAAAAGTATGGACAACATGTGATAGTTTTCTGTTGATTTGTGGAAGTGTGATGTTTGTGGCTTTCCAAGATATGATCAAATAATAAATGAAGACAGTTGTTTTCTTATCACAATTTCTCCATATTGTGAACATGGCATCGATTTATTGTGAGACCTAGTAGTGAGAGGAGACACAAAGAGAGTAAAACCAAGAAAAAGCTGAAACAACTAAGCAAAGGAATTTTTTTAAAAATAAATAAAAGCTATATTGAGAGAGAAGTTTAGTAAAAGGAACTACACAGTTTCTCAATATAAAGAAAAGTAAATATGAGCCAAAATATTTTCTCAACATTATAATTATACAACTAAAGTTTTAGTATCATTTTACTTCCTATTTATTTGTGGTTGCTTTTGCTGAGTGTTCATGATTGCAAGGTTGTGGCTGGCAACAAGACCCATTATAAAGCTATGCTGCTGCTTGTTAAATCTGTTAGAATTGAGTCCTCACATTGGGACTAAGTAGAAGTTAGAAGAATGTAGTGTCAGTTGAGATATTGTGATACTGAGATTATAAGTGAAAACTGTTTTAAAGACATAAGCTGTATTCATTCTAGATTTAAAAAGCACTGAGTGCACATAATAAAAAAAAAATGTTTTTATAAGATTACATTTTTTGTGAGGACATAGATGTATAAAAAAAAGTAAGAATAAGATGAAAAATAATTAATAAATGGTATTTAATATATCAAAAATAATTTTAACAAAAACTAAGCTATATTAATAAAAATGTAGAAATCCAAGTTATATTGAATGTTGAAAATTTGAACTGACTGACAATTTTCCAAATTTACATTATTTTGGGCTGACAGATATTGTTGTAGCTTTGGATCAACGTAAGTTTGTTTTCTGTTACCAACATCTAATATATGAAATCATAATATCACTCAAAATTAACAGATATACACCTAAAACAACCTAATTTTGTTGGATATAGATGACTTGGTAAAAAAACTACTAATTCAAAAGCCACATTAAGCAAGTACTGACTGTTTAATAATAAATTAGAATTAAATGTTTAAAGCAGTGATTTCCAGAGTGGTCTATATAGACCCCCAAGGGTCAATGGGGGGGGTCTACGTGTGATAGTGGCTCTTATTAAACCAGATTGTGACTTTAATTTTAAAATAAAGTGTAATCAAGTGGAAACCAAATTTTACCTTTTTAATAGACTTATGTAATAAATTTAATGAGGCTAATTTGTAGTTATATTTTATTAAAACAAGCATATGTTTTATTAATTCAAGAACCATAATTTCAGTTTTTCATGCCAGAATTAAGCTAAAAGAGTATAATATTGGACATCGCGAATTTTCCCCAGTTTCTTATTTTGTCACAGACAATCCGCCAGAAAGATGTTTTGACCCTTGGTTCAACATTTAAATGCATTCTATTCAGATTTTGAAATTAGGTTTGAGAATGCTTTGATTATGGTCATACCACAGTAGGCAATGAATTATATGGTCACACACACATTGAAGAAAATAAATCTTATTTCAGGAGGAATTTATTGGAATAGGCACTAATAAAGATCTTAAAATAAAGTTTAGAAACGGATGTCAGCAATTTTGGCATTAAAAAGGCACACCTGTTACTTATCCTGAATTATGGATTCTCGACCAATATGGTTGAACTCAACAAGATTGATGCTAAATGTGAACATTTGTTATTGGATAGCTAAATTCATTCCTCCCATTAAAAGCATTTTTGTTTGTTGCTCAACTGTTTTATGTAACTGTTATTTTATGAATTATTACATTTTAACACACTATATTTCACAAATTTAAAAATTTTAATCTTTTAAAATAAATAGCTCTATATCATCTGTCAAAAAGTTATTTAAGTTGATAAAAGTACAAACATTTAGTATTAGGTAAGAAGGGGTCTACCCAAAGGCAAAAAACAAGGCAAGGGGTCTATGAGACAAGAAAGTTTGGGAATCTCTGGTTTAAAGTTACTCATTTTTGTTGTATACTTTAAAAAGTTTATAAAAATTAAATGAAAAGTTTATTAGCAATGGAACTTAAGTATTTATTATATTATTTTTTAATTTTCACTACTTAGACTTGCATAAAAAAAAATGCTATTTGCATAAAAATCCCATAAGCCAATAAGTAACATTTTTTTTCCTTTATATACCATTTTATTTGTTTGAAGTGGCACGTATAATGATTTAATATCAAATTGTGGCACTCTTACCAATAAGATTGGCCTCTGCTGATTTAGATACAGTCAGGTCTCGTTTTATGCGGTAGATATGTTCTACCGAAAACCGCATATAAAAAAATCGCATTAAAAAAGACATTACTTGAATGGAAAAAGTAGGGATACGTTCCTTAGTTTTCTAAAATCGCATAAAACCAAAACAACTAGTTAAAATTAACTTAAAACCGCATAAAAAAAATTGCAGAAATGGAAAGAAATAGGCTGCATGATAAATTACTTCGAATGTCTGAAAGAAATTCATACAAAAGCTAGAAAAAAAACTTGTATTCAAACCTTAATTCATTTTATTTTATGGAAAAGTAATACACATAGTTTTACATTTTTAATCATTATCGCTATCTGATAATGGTTTGCACCGTTTGCGAAGTAATTCCAAATCACCTTCATCATCAGAAGAGACTGTCTCTGTAATAGATATTTGCGGTAAAGGCCACGGATTTTCACAAACTTCATTCTCGTTCTGTGTAGCTCTTCCTTTTCTGACAATGTAATCAGTAATTAAACTTTGCGATGAGTATTCTTTTATTTTTTTATATAGCTCACGATATCCAGACATGTAGTTCTGCTGCTCATGTTGTAATTTAGAGTCTCGTTCAGAAGTGGGGTCATTAATAAGAAAATGATTTTATAATTTACTGTAAAGTTGAAGACCTTGAATTAATTTTCCAGTGAGGCGAGTTGATTTTTCTTCCTCATCATTATCACCTTCTAGACCTACGACGCCGTCTACAGTTAGATCTAAAGTTAAATCAATAATATCATTGTCACTTAATGCATCATCCACAAGCAATTCATCTATATCATCGTGGCTGAAGGTATTAAAACCATCTCCAATTTCATGTGCCGAATTAATTATTTCATCTGATAGTGTCGATGTTTGAGTGGTTGCATTGTCTGTCACACATGCTGGCCAAATCTTTTTCCAACAGGCATTTAAAATTGTAGGTCTTATTTGAGCGGAAGCAGATGCAACATGATTTAAACAATCAAAAATAGAAAATTGTTTCCACACATCTTTCACTGTTTTGGACTCATTTTCTAGTTTATTCAAGATGAATTTGTACGTTGTCTTAATATAATATTTTTTATGCCTTGATCTAATGCCTGAATAAGGCTTGTTGTATTGGGCGGAAGAAATACTAGTTGAACATTTAGATGTTCTAATTCTGGATGACTTGCTGCATTGTCAACAATTAATAAAACTTTAAAATCCATAGATTTTTCCTTCATATAGGCTTCCACTTCTGGTACGAAACAATTATTGAACCATTCTGTAAAAATAGCTGTTGTCATCCAGGCTTTCGGGTTAGCCATCCAATGCACGGGCAGTTGTTTTAAATCTTTACCTGTAAGGGCGCGTGGTCTAAGAGATTTATTTATTAAGAGAGGTTTCAACATCCGATCTCCTGATGCATTGCTACAAAGTAATAAGGTGACTCGATCTTTACTTGCTTTATGTCCACTTGCAGTTTTTTCATCCTTTGCGATGTAAGTACGATTAGGCAATTTTTTCCAATAAAGTCCTGTTTCATCAGCTTTAAATACTTGATCGGCAGAATAGTCCCCGTCTTCAATAATTTTCGCTAGCTCCTCTGGAAATATTTTTGCTGCTCCTTCATCTGCTGTCGCACTCTCCCCTGTTATCTTAATATAATGAAGTGCATTTCTTTTTAAGAACCCGGTTAGCCATCCTTTGCTAGCTGAAAATTCTTTTCTAGCTTGGGAAGTGGAAGTTGATGGTTCTGACTGTTTCATTGAGAGCTTTTTCTTGGATTAAATAACCACTTACAGGAATCCTTCTTTGAACTTGTTCCTCAATCCAAATTGCGATGGTTCTTTCCAATAATACATCCCTTGTGTACGATGCAAATTTGGTGCTTAATTTTGTACCAGAAATGACCGATTTTCTTATTGCAGCTTCATTCTTTTTAATTGCTCTGACAGTAGGTTCGCCTAAATTAAAATGTTTTCCAATAGCCGTAGATCCTTCTCCTTTTCCTTAGTGATTTAAAATTGCAATTTTCGTTTCCAACGAAATTGACTGTCTTTGATGTATTTTTTTTCTCCATTGGGCCAAATAAAATCTTAGAAAAGAAATTTAAAAAAATTACACTTACGATTTTCTAATGAAAAATATGACTTTACGACACTCACTTTAAATCCAGAAATCAAAATTTTCTACTTATTATATTGCAACTTAAATTCGCCACTTATTAAAGTGAAACTTTTATAAAAATGAACGAGGCACCGCTAAGAGAAAATATAATTTCGAAATAATGATATCGTATCGGTATACAACTGAAATAACGAATGCGAATCTAAGACTGTCGCAGCCGAGCCACAGATGTAAGCACCAAAAGGTACGGAAATTCTCGGTATACTACAATCTACGTCTCAGTATAAAAAATAATAATAATAACAAAAATTTAGAAATGTTTGGAATACAAACCGCACAACTTCAAAACCGCATAAAAAGAATCCGCATAAAAAGAGACCTGACTTTATACCCATTTGAGAATGTAATTTTTTTTAGTTGAACCGTTGTATTAATTTAACTTACCATTGTCAAATAGTTTTTTTGCTTTGAATTATTTTTAGAAAGTGGTATTTTTTTTTTTAATTTGAAAAGGAAATATAAATAAAGAAAAAAAGTATAACCTTTTATATAATTTTTAAGAAGAAAGCTACATATTTAAAGATTGATATATTTGATAAGGAAAAATAATTGTCGTTTTATAACATATGTATTCTTTATTTTGTTTTAAAGTTATTTATACGTATTTATTTGAGATATAATTTTTTTGGTGAATTTTAAATTGTAATATTACATATTTTATACTGTTTTATTAAATTTTTAATCACTCAATTTTGGGTCTTGTTTCATTTTATGATCAATGTTATTTTTAATATAATAATAGTTATGTATCTTTTCTTTTAAATATTTATACAGATGCCCAAGAAGTTGGTGCTATTCTTATGGTTTCTTCACTGATGCATGAACAGAGAAATTATTTAAAACTTCTTGATCATGTAAATGTTTTTATTATAACATCTTTTTCTTTAATTTATAACAATATTATAAAACTTGGTTTTCATGGTGTACTTGCACTCTGTTCATATAAAGCTTCGTAACTGACACTGTGAACACTATAATCTACATACATATATTCATGTAAGGTATACACAATGAATGATATGGTACAAAAAATAATTATAATGAAAAAAAAGTGCATGTTGAGATATTTGTCTTGTCCTTTTTAAGTTTTAAAAAATGCTGCATATTTTAGTACTTATTTAATAAATAACTAATTCAGAAATTTTAATATCTGTAAAACATAAAAAATATTTCATGTTTAAATGTATTTACTGTGAGGAAAAACTAATTTCAAAGTATATTTATTATATTTTTAATACCTTGGTTTTTAAATTCAAATAAAATCTGGATTGCAATATATTAAAATGGATAAAATTTTTAATATACTTCTGAAAATATATTATGCATTTGGTTTTTTTTTTTTTTTTTTTTTTTTTGTATTATGTCATTCTCTCTCAATATGTTTAAGGCTGTTTTTGCATAATGTTAAAGAACCAGGTTTTGTACAAATGTAAAAGTACTTTAATATTAATAGTATGTTCTGGCTTTGCATATAGTAGGCTATATATAGTTGCTACAGAGAATAGCATATGTTATTGTGCTGCTCATTTTTATTCGATTTGATGCATTTATTCCCCTATACCATAATGTTAAATGAGCTATCCATGTTCATAGAAAATAATTATTTATCAAATCTTTTGAAATTTTAAAAACTCTACAACATAGGCAGATATATGAGTTACAGTGTTACTAATTTTCATGAAAATTTAGGCATTTTTCTGTCTGAGAGAGAATTCAAGTTCTTGTACATATGGCAAAGACAGTCTTTTTGGGAGTAATGCATCTCAAAGTATATTTTCAGTTCTTTCCTCTGCTTCCTCATCCCCCAAAATTACTCTGTATATTTTGATATTTTCATTATTATTAACTTTTTAATATATCTTTTAAAATTCTTTTATTTTTCTTATTCTTGTTTTTATTTCTAGCTATTTGTTTTTCTTTTCTGTTATGTATGCATCTGAGGGTTATTGTTCTTAAGCAACCTTCATAGAAATATCAGAGTTGATTATATTTATATATAACTATTTCTGTTTTATATCATGCAATAAATCTTCAGTATTTTCTTGTCACAATAATGATTTAAATTAAATAGTTTTAAAGTAATTATTTTTTTTCTTTGTTATTTTAGCATTATGACATTTCCAATTTCCCGTACATCGAAGCTCTTTCAAATTTGGATGAAGTATTTTTTGATAACCATATTTATAAAGTCTATGCTGAAAATCTTCTTCTGTGTGAAGCTTCTGACTTGAAGGAAGCTTTACTGTGTCTAATAGCTAGCTATTTTATTTTTAATATTAAATACCCTGATACATCTTTTCGCACATTTGTAGTATTTGAAAAATTATTTTTAGAAGCAAGTGATACTGATGAAAATGAAATTGACATTAGTGTTACACAAATTATAAGAAGTATCCAGTTAAAACAACAAGCAAGGGCAAGATAATTAATGTTTTATTACTTATTTATATTTGAGACAACACCATTTGCATATTGTAAATAGGACATTATTCAAACAATTGAGTAAAATAAAATTTTAATGAATTTTGTGTGTGTGTCTCTGTAAAAGTAATTTTCATAGCATATTTTTCCTGAAAGTGAAACTACTTTGTACTTCATTAACCACAATAATCATAACTTGATACTTTAAACCAGCGATACTCAACCTGCGGGCTGCATGCAGCCCACCGAGCCTTTTTAAGTGGCCCGGTCATGGCCCATTGCTCTGAGAAATTTACTTAAGAACATTGTATTAAAAATTTGGTGGGAAATTCTTTGCCAAAAAATCAATATATCATTTTTGCTGTCAGTGTTGCACATGTGCAAATTGATATTTTTTTTTTCTATCTGGAACTGTTAGGGTTAGTGATAACAGACAGCAATGTAGTAGCGACAATTACATGGGTGGAACTAATTTTTAACTTATCTTTCATGTGAAAAGTATTCGAAGAAAATGTATCATTTCAAGATGATTGGGAGGTTGACTTTTTTGTAGTGAAAAACTAATATAAATTAGTAATTGTTTGATTTGTCACGAAAGTGCTGCATTTAAAGTGCCAATAAACAGGAATCATTCAATTACACTTTTCCTCGAAGATCTCTTTCAAGAGGTGATAAATAGGCTTTCTTGAATAATCTTTGCGACAACAACAAAGTGTTTTGTCAGTGGTAATGTCACAGTGGTAACGAAGATAAATTATGAAGTTTGTTATATTATTGGCAATCATATGAAACTGTTTACTGATGCAGAAATTGTGAAGGAGTGTTTCTTAAATGCTTCTAAATAATTCAGTGTTAGTGACAAAAATTAAAAATAGTTATTAAAAAAAAGAAAAATGGAGATTAAAATATTTTGATCAATTTTCCACATTTTAAATTTCCAATGTTATCTTGGTCTTAAAGCATTTCTCCCCCATTTATCCTCAGGTTGTGGCCCGCGTGAAATAACTAACATGTATGCGACCCAGCAGAAAAAAAGGTTGAGTACCCCTGCTTTAAACTGATATCTGTTAATTAAAAATTACTTTTGCAGTGGTCCATTATTTCATTGTTGATATATTTAATAAGTTTCATTTATGTGTATATCTTTGATTTAAAGTTTTTATTTATTATGTTATGAAAAACGAAGTCTAATCTTTTCAGGAATGCTGGTTTTTAAAATTGTCTTTTCACCTATTCCTTGCAAATTCCAGGAAATTGTGATTTTAAAAAAAAAATAAGTATAATGGTTTTATTCTTTTATAGAGCACAATCATATTTTTAAGGCCCTTTGTGTTTACATTAGAATCTCGGCAGAATTTTTTTTTTCTCCTATTTATAGAATTTTTGAGAATATTGGTATTTTTAAAATTGCTTTTTTTTACTTTTTCCTTGCAAATTCCACGAAATTGGAATTTTAAAAAAGTATGAGTAGTAATTTATTTTTTTGTACTGTACAATTCAACTTTGAGGCTCTTTGTGTTCATTAGAATCTCTTCAGAAATTTCTTATTTCATTTAGTATTTTTTTAAAATTTATCTGAAAGTATTAAAATTACAATTTACCATTATAATAATAAGCCTAATAATGATATTTTATTCATTAATTTCTTGAATAAAGCCAAAACTTCTATCCACCGACATACAATGCACTTCTCGACCTAAAATATCATCAGCCTTGATTAACTTCTTACAAAAAAATTAAATGTTACTCATCCTATGTTTATGTTTTTTTATAGCAATGTTCATTATGATTATCATCCATTGTAATTTAAATATCTGCAAGGAATTATATAAATTAAGCTGTATTTGCGTGTAATTGTTTCCTTAACTGAACTCAGTGGTGCAACAGCCCATGAGGGTCAAGGCCTACTATGCCTCAGTTTATGTGACCTTAGGTGTTGGGGTGCATGAGCAGATGTTCCAGTCAGGTGGTCAGTCTGACATGAAAACCCCTAGTGTTAAGTTCCCAAGCAAGCTTGGTACTCATTTTATCGACCCATTGAAGGATGAAAGGCTGAGTCAACCTTGCCAAGTCAGGGTTTTGAACCTCGGACCTGTGGTGTGGAAGCGCAATGCACTAACCACATAGCAACTGGTCTTCTTTCAATATCATACATTTGTTTTTTCAGTACTTAAAAATGTGGGGTTTTTTTGTTTAGTAATAGAATGAAATTTTGCATTGGTTATTATTAGTATCTCATTCTACATTTTCATAATCATCACCATAGCGTCTATCTTTTCATCTAAAAATTAAACCATTGAAAATTTAATTATACTAAACTAATGCAGTATTATATTTTTTCCACCTTTTGAAAGTTATTTTCCTATACTCTTCCTCCCTCACACACCTTTGTTAAGTGTTCTTTTTAAAATATATATAAAACATAAAATGCTTTTCTCACATAATTAATGATTATTTGAAAAATGAACAGCCTTATAAAGTTAGTTATTTTTCTTTTATATAGATTTATTCCTATACCAAATTACATTATTTATAGATACTTTTAATATATATTTTATGTATACATTATTAGAATTTAAAAAAAAAATTGTACTGCCTCTTATATGTACTGCACATTAAAGCAAGGTATACTGCATGATGCATACTAATACAAATATTTGATATTTGTATGTAAAATATTTGTAACTTCACCATTAATAATGAAGGAATAAAACTTTATCATTGTTATTTCACTGTTCATTAGGTAATTTTGATTGAAATAAATCTTTTTTAATGTTTTGTTATTGTGTTAATTTCTTTGTATTTAAGTCTGCTACTTATTATGTAACAATATTACATTATTTCCTGAATTCTCAAATTCTTTCATATGACTAACTCAGCTTTTTTTTTTTTTTATAGTAGCTATGTTTTTTATATCATTTTATGAATTTTTTAACATTTACTCTATTTTCATTTAAGTCAGCAAAACTCAACCTGTGGCCCACCGAGCCTTTTTAAGTTGCCCGATGATGGCCCATTGCTCTGAGAAATTTACTTATTTAAGAACATTGTAGTGAAATTTTGGTGGGAAATTCTTTGTCATGAAATCAAATATATTAATTTTGGTTTTTGCTGTCGTACTGGTACAAAATGATATTCTTTTTCTATTTGGAATGGTTACGGTTAGTGATAGCAGTGGAGTAGTGACAATTTTATGGGTGAAACTAATTTTTAACCATCTTTCATATCTTGCAAGCAAAAAAATATTCGAAGAAAATATATTGTTTCAAGAATAGTGCGAAGTTGACTATTTGGTAGTGAAAAACAAACATGGATTTGTAGTTGTTTGATTTGTCACAAAAGTGCTGTATTTAAAAAATACAATTTGACAGGAATCATTTAATGATACTTTTCCTCAAAGTGTTAGTGACAAAAAGTTTTTAAAAAAGGAAAACACGAGTTATAATATTTTGCTCAGTTTTCCACATTTTAGATTTCCAATGTTATCTAGGTCTCTTAAAGCATCCCCCCCCCTCCCGCATTCACCCTCATATTGCATCCCGCATGAAATAACTAACATGTGTATGTGGCCCAGCAGAAAAAAAGGTTGAGTACCCCTGATTTAACTGCTTCTATGGATTCTTGTGGTGATCAATGAGAATGATTTCTTACATTTATCATTATAAAATGTATTTGATTTGTGTTTTGTTTTTTATTTATATAAACTTCCTTTTAATTAATATTTAATGAAAAAAAAATTTAGTCTGCATTTTTTTATGCATTGTTTTTGACTAAATGTTACATAATTCTTGTTAAATTTTCATATTTTTCATTTCAGTGGCATTAAGTTTGAATTCATGACACAAGTCTGTGACCATAAACACCAGGCTTCTACATTCACTTTGTTACTGTAGCAAACATTTTAAATAACATTGATTTAAAATGATAATAGTGGATAATTTACTGCAACATGATGGTGTTATGCATAATTTTATATACTATTTAAAACTATACAGGAAACTAAAATGTCAATACTTAATCCATATTTCAGTTTATTAGGTGTTCAACTCATTATTAATGAACACCTAATGAATGTATTTTTGTTCAATATTATCAAAACTGTGCGTATTGATTTATTTTCCAAAGTTAAAGAACATTTATCAATTCCATATGAGGTACCGTAGAGACTCAAATTTCCCATATTAAGGCTTAATTTTTTTTGCCTAATCTGAGGGGGAAAGGTTGCCGTAAACAAAACGACATGCTCTGACGTCAGCCGCGCTCTATCTCCACATTGAAAAATTACTCGCTGATTTTTCTGCTACAGAAAACGAACATCCAAAATAATTTCTTTTATTTCACTCGCGCTTTTGTTGGTGGGCATAACAGAAATGAAGCACCATTCTATTTAAAATATTATACGCCATATCTGATGCGTTTAACGAAATCGAAGCTGCCATCTTGTTGAAATTTCAAGCTACTTTTTGAGCTCACCAGTAAAAAGTTGTTCGAAAACCGTTGCTATGGCAACAGTAAAAGTTCCATGAAACGTATACGTGTGATAAGTCTTTTAGTGTTGAAGTTTGAAGAGTAGGATGCCAGCTCAAGTGACATCTTCATCACTTGACCTTATCTCAGCCCTTGAGTACCTTAAGGTGTAATGTAAATAAACCATCCATTTACAGTAATTTAAATCTTTGAAAGGCTTTCTTCGTAAAAACAAAAATAATACTTAACTGTCTCTATAGCTCTAATACTACATTTAAAAAAACTAATTTCAAACTTTAGTGAACTGAGAATTAAGTGAAGAAAAGGGGCAGCAATTAAGGTATTGTCCTCTCAATTGATTAAAATTCAAAATTTTTTGATTCATTGCGAATAATGGGTAATGTAGTTTTTGTACAGAATTATAATAAAAAAGTAAACATATGGCTTAAGGTTGTCTTTTTTAAAATTCTAATTTATCGTGTTGCAGAAATATGGAAGGATTAATCATTTAACATTTTATTAAAAAATGGTTACTTATTTTTAAAAAAAAGCATTTAAAAATTCTTAGACATGTGTACGTATGCATGTATATTAAATTGCCATAAATCTGATAAAGACATGCAATAAATAGAAAAATAACAAGACAGTATAGAAGATTTGGATTTCTAATGAAGGGAATAATTTGAAGATGGCTGACGCCATTGTGTTTTGGAACTTATTTGTATTTTTAGCAATGGTAATAACAAGTACGTTAGAAAGAGATATTTGCCTTTTCGTCTAAAAATAGTCTTATTTAGTCACAATAGAATTGTTAAAGATGTATAATTTACCAAAACTTCCCATAACAGACAATTTAAGAAGAAACTGTATGGTTGAATTTTAGAAAATCCAAAAGACGGCAGAATTCCTGTTGTTAAAATCATTGAAAATGATTTTTTGTTCAAAATTGGAACATAATTATTTTCAATCTTTGAAAACAATTAAAGGAAAACCATAACCTATCATATACTTGAAAGGGGTGTATAAGTTTTATCTGGCCTTAAATTAGAAAGGATAGCTCTGTGGAGAGAGCAGTTTTCGATCTGCACAGATATTCACAGCTTTAAATAATCCCCCCTAAAAGTGATGTATAATCTTTCCCTAGCCTTAGATTTAAAAGCAGGTTTTATCCCGCTAAAAGAAAGCAAAAACTTGCTTATTAGCAAATCAAATCTTGTTCTAATCTCTTTACTAATTCATAAAATCTAGCATTCTCTATATAAGTTTCATCATAAGATCACTGTTGTATAAAGAATGTATCATTATCAAATATTCATTTATCTCTTTTTGACATTATTTACGGCACGTAAATATATCAATTCGTGAAAGTACACTGAAGTGCCACTCAATTAGGGATACCAACCTGGTAACAAGTTGAGCCTTCATAACAGCCGCCACAGGACGAGGCATAGATTCAATAAGCTCCTGGCGACGTTTCACGGGAATGACCTGCCAAATATTGGCTAAAACTGTTCATAATTCAGCAAGATTCGTTGGTGCCATGTGATGGTCTTTCACGCCTTATTCCAAAACATTCCAATGATGCTCAATGAGATTTCAGTCTGGGCTTCTAGGTGGCCAATTTATGACAGAAAAGTCAGAGGAATGCACATCCAACCAGCTAGTAGCCAACCGGGACTTGTGAAATGTATAGTTGTCTTGCTGGAAAACTCCATTACCGTGCGGATATCAGAACAGTATAAACAGATGGAGTTGATCACCCAGCTACTCAACGTACCGAATTGCATTGAGGGAGGCTGGTACACGCTTCAAAGATCTCTAACAGTGCCACGAATAAACACCCCAGACCATGACTGAGCCACCATGCCCTTGTACAGTTCCAACTAGCATGCAGGATTCATGAGCCTGACGCCATATTCTCAGCCTCCGGTCGGAATGGAGATTCATCACTCCATGCTACTCGTTTCCAATCATCTTCATTACAGCCTCTGTGCTCTCTTGCCCTGGCAAGACGTGAAACCCGATGGCGAGCATTGAGCAATGGTACTCTCGTAGGTCGACGGCTCCCGAAACCTATACTGTCAAGCGAGCGTTGCACAGTCCGTTTACTGACTGTACGACTGGCACCGTCATTCAACTGGGTGGTAAACTGAGCTAATGTTTGGCTACGTAGAATACGCCGGAGCCGTCTCTAACCACGCACTGTCTAGGCTAATTGTCCTTTTCATTTTGCCCGATCGCTAGTTTTTTGTCCACCATCCATGTATTCTTGGTATAATCTTGGTCTTGTTGACCTTGAAAATCCTATCTGTCTGACGATTTCGGAAATTGAATGGTCCATGCGTGGCGCACCTAAGATTTGTCCGCAATCGAAGTTGTCTAAATCTGGCAGTTTACCCATACTGAAAATTCCAACAACTAATTCAGAACAACCACAGTACGCGGTATAATAGCAGCGCCCGCATATGCGCATAAATGATACGCAATTTGAATAGCCCTTGCTATCCCTAATTCAGTGGCACTTCAGTGTATTTCCCGCCTCCTCTTTTATAATGACAGATAGCATGACAAAAAAAAAAGCATGGTTAAAGTATTATTTTTGAATACTTTACATATTTCTTTACTGAATTTTTTGGGGAAAAGTTGAAAATTAAGAAAGAAATTCGAAAATATATAACAATAGCAGCTGAATGTACGTAAAGATGTCTTTTAAAAAAAACCTTGCTGCAAAAAAACAATGAAAAAGTCGTCATTTTAAAAATGGATAAAACCTCATGCTAAAAAAGCTTTCGTTTAGACTTTTAAATCGTGTATCGGCCATAAACATTTAAAACACTTCTAAAAAGAGGGAAGAAATTTAATACCAAGGGAAATGTATTCAAAAATTTGTCACTCTCCTCATTAAAGAATGCTGGGAACTAATGACACGGAATTTAGAAGAGGAAAAGAAAAGACAAGTAAAACTTTTCTTTAGGGGAGACTCGATTATGATGCAGAATAATGTTTTTAAAAATGGTCGAAACAAAGAAGGGCGTCAGTTATGCTTCATCTAAAAGTTTGAATTTTAGATTTGGGTTAATGTTGCGTAGAAATAAATTACAGTTTAAAAAAATACTAAAAAACACGCTTTATATAGTTAATCGAACTAAAAAGTTAAAAAAATAATTCTTAATATAAGAATAAAATGATTAATGAGAAAATTAATGACATTGTGGTAAAACCATGGGGTGCTCGATATCAATTGTTAAAATTTCTGACTAGTTCTATTCCGAAATGCAGCGTTAGTGTAAAAATGTATTACGCTTTTATCACAAGGACATTAATTTTCTCGTTAATCATTTTATTCTTATATTAAAAATTATTTTTTTTACTTTTTAGTTCGATCCACTATATAAGCGTGTTTTTTTTTTAATTTTTTCACACAAACTAATTTATTTTCCATTTTTTAGTTCGATCTACAATAAAAGCGTATTTTTTTATTTTAAACTATCATTTATTCTTTATAAAGAATTAATCTTAAATGCGTCATTTTTTAGAATCTGGAATACCCATTGGCATCCTATCAGTTCATCTCACTACGAACCTCAATAAAAGGAACTTTTGTTCTTATGCATGTGATGCTATCACAAGAAGAGAAAGCATCCAGAGGCTATAACTGTGAAAGCACGGTATGATAGACCATGTCTTATATTATACTGGGATCGTAAGTAAATCACTGAAGATAATTATGAAATCAATCATAAGCCTTGAGCAACAGCAGCACGTATTTTGGAATAATGAATTAAGGTATACTATTTGGTAACGGAATGGTAGACTCTGTGTGTTAAATGCTTTGTAGCTGACTGTATTGTGTCGTAAGTGAAGTTTGGACGAAGGGCATAATGATTTGGCAATTTTTTTCATGGTTTAGCTCAAACCTTTTGGTTTCTGCCCAAGGAACTCTCAAGACGAAAACCGATCTCTACATTTTAGACAATACCTCTGGCTACATTGGGGCAATATTTTGGAGAAAGTCCATTTCTGTTTCAACAACATCATGTTCCTGTCCATGGTGCTTGGCCTCTGTATATGTAACTTTCTGACATGAATGATCAGGAAATCAAGAATTGGACAGGCTAACTAACACGAAGCCCGGACCTGAAATCCATAGAAAATCTACGGGATGATTTAGAACAGGGGTGGGCAGACTTTTACGTGGCACGGTCTACTTTTAATTTTTTCAAGGTATTACGGTCCACATTGTGAAGAGCAAAAAAAAAGCTTAACAATATTTAGATTTTGACAATAAATACGGAATATGCGTACTTACCTACATAACTACAGTAGAAAAACTTACTCTTTTAAAACTACGTTTTAAGTAATATAACCCATAAATTTAATAATATCAAATGATGTATTTTCAAACAATTCACAATACATCAAAAAATAAATAATTTTCACTTAAAATTAATTCTCGTAGCTATAGTCTCATGAAAGACTTAGACTTCATATTATCCGCCCCCTCCCCTCAATCTTGAACACATCGGTATATAATTACTAACTGCTAATCTTACACTGGATTCTAAGTGGTCGTTTATGAAACGGGAATGATACATTGTCTTAATTATACTCTTCGTTCAAAATGTAGATAGGTAGAGCGAAAGAACGATGTTAAATGAATTGCAGCTTTTTTTAAAATTTGGGACACTTTACTTTATCTATTCGATTCCAAAAGTTATTCTTTACAAATTACGTCCTTTTGAAGGAGAAAAAAAAAGCTGCATTTTCCTCGAGAGCATGTAACATATTTTTAGTTATATTTTCCACATCAACATTGCCAAATGGGTAACCCATGAAAGCAACTTTTGTTTCTAATATAGCAAATTCATGAAAACTTCTCTCAAATTTGGGTTGCACTGTTATTCACACACACACGATGTCTCTTTTATTCACGGGTGTTTCCAATATCTCGATACCCTTATGTGATTCTTTTAGTAAGCGCGTCCAACGTTTTATGTGAAGGCGGTCACCCCAAAATGTCTTGGCGGTCCACCGGTCGATCGCGATTGACTTAATGCCCACCCCGGATTTAGAACGTCGACTGCAAGCTAGACCACACAACGATGCAAATCGATGAGATATAGCTGACAATTGCTCTTCTGCAAAATTGGTATGCAACACACACGCGCGCACATTTGTGTGTGTGCCTCATACTGATGAATTCTTGAAGTTAATAATTTCAATTAATTAAAGTAAGATATAAAGATTAAAAAATACATCTAAAGTAATTTATTAAAAATTGCATTGCATTCATGTGTTTTTGGTACTCTTAATACTGCAAGACAACAAGATAAAATATGTATACAAAATCCGCTCTCTTCAAAAGAAAAGGCATATTAAGAAATTAATGAGCTCCTCATCAGAGTGAACATTTGTTTCAGTGGAAATTATAAAAAGAGAAGGGGACGTAGAAGATAAATATGAATAATTATATTTTAAAATATGAAAATATATCCTACGGAAAAGATATCCTTCACGTTTTGAATTAATGAAGCTATAGAAAGAAAGGGCACAAATGTACGAAACAAAAAAACAATCATCTCCTTTAGAATTAAATGTGCATTGGATTATAGATCCTTTAATGATGCAAGAGAATAAAAGGGAAATAAAACATGAAAAATATTTAATGAACGCGAAATAATCATTTGAATTTTCAAAATATTTTTAACACCAATGAAAGTTTGGGGTAAATGAAGGTTTAGTATTTTAAAGAATAACAATAATCATTTATTAATATCTAAAATTTCCATCTCATCAATAAAAATTTGTTCAAGTTGTTTCAGAGGAAGAAAGGTTCATGTAGAATTTCAAAATATATTTTTCTCACACTGATCAATATTTGGAAGTTCATGGTGCTGTAGAATTACAAAAAAGGATATAGGAGGAAGACAGACGCGCTTACATATACACACGTAATCAATTTATTTAAAAGTCCAAATGATACCGTCGGTCTAATTATCAGACTGCGTACTTTATGTTCGCCAAGATAGGCGATAATATTACAATATGGTTTACTTTGATATTTTTATCGTGCGATAATGTGGTTGCCATGGAGATAACGTATATTAGTGTTAGTTTTTTTGTTTTGGTTTTTTTTTCTGCGGGATCTGTGCTCAGCAAAAGTAACACATTGTTCAAATTTTGTGTAATGAACGCTTAAAATAGTGTAAATAATTGTTTTCTGGAAGTGTATTACATTAATATTACTTTCTGTTGTATTTATTTTATGTTACAATCTTGCCACCACCTCTCCTTTCGAAATCTAGTTTTATTACGAAATAAAAAAAAAAAGTAGTGATTACACTGATCGAGGAATAAATTAAAAGCGGAGCGCGCACTGAGGCATGGCGTAGACAAAACAAAAGGATTAAGGAATTGCGCCAAAAAGCGCTTGGCGCGTCGCACTCCTACATCAAATCAGTAACACCGGTGGAGTTACGCAGTCTGATAATTAGGCCCACGATATATGTCATTTCTTCAAGATATGAAACTAACGATGTTAAAAGGAAGAAAGAAAAAAATATGCAGGCCAAAAAAAAAAAAAGAGTTCTTTATTTACACACAATATCAAAATATACAATTCATTCGGGAGCACTTAAGAATCATGATGCTTTAGAATAGAACCTAAATGCATACGTCTTTCGTCTTTTTTTCAAATACACATCTCGAACAAATGATAAACATTCGGAGATATTGATGCTATTTATTAAAAGAAGGAAATAAAAAACATATGCTGTACATAACAAAAAAAAGTTTCAATAGAAGACAAAAAAAGAACACAGAACAGGAAAAAAAATGTATCTCAAACAATTTATTTAGCACTTGAAAAAATATATACGAAGACTATAGAACACAAACTAAGCGATACTACAGAGTAAAAAGAAAAAAATACGAACATTTTATTTTTTAGCTTAACCTTTCATTTATGGCGTGTGAAATAATTAATGAAGTCCAATAGAAGATGGCAGAAAAATAAGTACCTTGTAAATGCCATAACAGTTCGCTTAGAATTTTGAAAGATGTGTCCTATTAATGAACGTAGACCTGATAATGCTACAAGACAAAAAGAAGGAATTCTAAATAATTCTGTTCAATTCACACACACACACAAGAACTCTGTAAAAATGTTTCTTTTCTAATCGGACTAGTTCTCATAAAATGATTGATTTCATATTAAATATAAGTAAAAAAAACCTTTTTATTTTGTTTTTCATTTTATTTTTTAATTAGCTATTCCTTCAAATTATGAAAATATTCCAGCATTTTCGTAAAAAAATTGCACCTAGGAAAATCAACAAAAACTCATTCACGAGTTCAAGGTGCATTTTTTTTCGTAAGATGCAGAATTTATAGCAAATATTCGGTGCGAAACATTTTCATTATGAACTTAATACTTTTCTCTTTTTAAACTTTAATTTTAGCTTAAAAAGAATAAAAAAATTTTACACACACGTCATAATACATTTCTTATCCGGTAATTATAGGAAATCTTAAATTAATAAATCTGTTTTTATTTTCCCGTTGAAATTAGGATGAAATAAAGTTACATAAGTGCATATAAAAACCGGGCAATAATGTAATAATAAAGAAACAAAAAAATCAAAAAATAATTAAGAAAAGTGTGACGAACAAAAAGTAAAAAAAAAGTTATGTGTTAACTTTACTACTAAACAGGGTTTTTGTAAAAATTAATTTTTTTTTAAAAAAAAGTCATAATTCACCTTTGAAATTTTTTAAGAGAGAGAGAGAGATTTGGTGTTTGTGTGTGTGTGTAATCTTTGGGTGTGATTGGAACTGACATTTTTTAAAAGATTTGCATTGCTTGCAATGCAAATCTGTGCAACTTTAAATTAAAAAATCTATAGTATTTAAATTTTATAACGAAACCCATTATATTTTTTGTTTCGATTTTTAATATCCTTACAAATAATTTGAATGCATTAAGATTAATAGCGTACAGGGTCCTTGAACATAAAGACAACTCGGAACATAAAAACAAAATCATTATTACAAAGCCCACAAATTTTTCATATCAACAACTGCTTAATGAAACTTGCTTAGTTTCAATTAGCATATTCATAAAAAAAAACTTATTTCCCCCAGTATTTTTCAACTAAAAAAAAAATCTTTATTCATACTTTTTGAAACGGTATTTTTAGACATTAACTACTTATGTACATTTTAATCAATATCACATATAAAGTCAGTCCTTTATTGTTTTTTCAATTTGACGTTCAATATAGTTTCGGATTTATATAAAAACAAATTAAGTCATTGAGTGTGTTATATGAAATCTGTAGCCCTAATTATAGCAAATGTTGTACAAAAGTTGTAAATGTTTTTCCAATGCACTTTATTCAAAAAACAATCGTTTCTTTTTATTTTGTTTGTTTCGCGAGATTTATTTTTAGAAATAATTCCAAAAACGATTTTTCTCTCTTTCGCAATAGGAAGAATAATAATGATAATAAATTATCCAAGTATCACGAAAATACTGCATGACACCTGTTAGAATACAATTGAATAACACATAATCATGCCCCTTTGCCATTAGGCTCTACGACGTAATTGTATTTTGTTCGATTTGAAACACCACAAGATTGCTTGCCACGAATTACATTTGGATGGCAGTGCGCTCGACCCTAATTTGGATTTCTCTGCTATAATTTGTCCTTTATTGTATTGTTGAGAGTTCTCTCTCTCTCTCTCTCAAAATACAATGGAGATCTGTCGAAACTATCCCCAAGAGATTTTAACTGCTATTGCTGAACCCGCATCCACGTGGCTCTGTACTTAGTTTAATAGAGGCGTGATCTATTCTTCGCGTAATGGGAAATTGTCGATATACCTTTTATTTGTGAGCGGTTCAAATAAATATGGAGGAAAATCGTTCAAATAATAATATAAATAGTTACAAAAAGTAAAATTACAATAAATGCACGATTAATGAAACATTAAATTTTTTTTATTTGTGTAATGAAAATGTTTAATTCTCTTTTGAAATTTGTTTTGAATTTCTAATTTGGTAGTAACTAAGTGAAAGTCAAAACATAAGTAAGTAAAATTTTAATAATTTGTTCTTAATCATTAAATAATCTTCAAAAATTTTCATATAATACTAAATAAATACCGAATACAATTGTTCACTTGCAAGAAAAAAATTTAATCGAATAAATTTTAGGATTTAGTTGTTGAGTGTGTGTTATTTTCGGAGTAGCTGAAGAGATTCAAAATTAGTTTGAAATAATTTCAACTAATTAAATATTTTATCTCCTACCTTTTTCAATTTACTATTTTTTAGTTCACCTGTCCCTATATATAAAAATATTTATTTGTATATCTTGTTCAAATTTTCAATTGTTAATAAAATACTTTCTATTCATCTATTCAAGTTCAAATGCATTTTTTCAAACTTGTAGTGGATGACACTTAATGTTAATACAGTTTTTTCAAATATTAATGCATTAATTAATGAATAATCAATAACAGAAAAATAAGAAAAAAAACAGAACTAAAAAGGAAAATATCTCGTTGTGTCCCTATAGCGCAATGGGTAGCGCGTTTGAATTCCAACTGGGAGAATCCCACCTAAAATTCTGGAATACGATTTCTTTTTACTATACTATTTTATTGGAATAATTAATTTTAATTAATGAATAAATAGTAAGAAACAAAAATAATAGTCCAACACCATATATAAAAAGGAAAATAGAAAGTCGCTTTCTATTTTGTTACTTAATATTATGATTCTGTCATATGTATATACATATTTATATTAGTTGTAATTATTTAATAAAAAGTAACTAAAATAAAAATTTTCTTTGTTGACCTAAGTAGGAATTGATTTTAAAAAATTTGTTTTTATATTACTTGCTTTTATCAGTTTTATTACAGTAATTTTTAAGAAACGCTTCAAAATGTATCACCTAATTCTGAAATATATGATATGTGGGAAAAATTCAATCATTTGAGAGAAATGTGCTAGTGCTGATGGCGTAAGAGAAAAATAAATGAATTTAATTATTTTTATTAAAAATACTTCAGAAATAATATTTTTCCTTTTACTACCTACTTTGAAAAAAGAACATCTACACAGAAATTAAACTTTGTTTATGAATAAATCATTATACAGAACATTCATAATTCTTTCATAAATCATGTAGTATAGAAAGTTTACAATTATGTGCAATATTCTAATTTTTTCAGAATAGTGTTCTTTATCTCATTTATTATTTTTCCATTGAAAGATACAGTGAAAATTATTAGGAGAAAAAATTGGAGTTTTTGAATGAAGTACAAAAGGAGAAAGAGTATAATTCAAATCTATGGTTAGATTTGTATTGTAATCACCAATCTTTCGTAAAAGTAAACTTATTGTATGTAAAGAGACTAAAGATGAGAAAAAGGAAAATGTAAGTATTATTTCATATTTACTTATATTATGCAGGATATACGTAAGAATAAATGATAATTTTGAAAACTAAAATTTTAGTGACAAAATAGAAATTACTTAAATTCTTTGAGTATCTAACTACGCTCAGAACCAAGATTTTTTAAATGAACTTTATATATACAGTTGAACCTCTATATAACGAAACTCTATATTGTAAATTTTTCTATATAGCGAACTTTTTACTGGAACCTTGAACATTTCAAGATTTTCTTCGTAAAATAACCTCTCTACAGCGAAGTGCATTTTCTATATAACGAACTTTTTCTTTGTGATTCAATTTTTGTTCCCCCTTTTTTTTAAAGTATTTCTGAAAAGATTTCAAGTTATTCTCTCTTTAACCCATTTTATGGTGGTCATAAATCTTGAAATGGATTTATTACATCCCAACTCGCCGAGAGCAATAGAGTTCTGGACGTTTCATTCAAGAAGGGCAACCTTTAACCCCCATTGCCCAGTTCACTAGAAACATCTTCGATATCCTCTTTCACTCTCAGTGGAATTGCCCCATGTCCCCGTGTTCTAATTATAAAATAATGTATGTTTTAAATTATAAAATGTCCTTAAAATTTATTAATTTTTATGTAAAATTATTTTCTTAACATTGAAAATACAGTAAATTCTTCGACATTCTTTTTTCTTGTTTTCCTTGCTGTTTATCTTTCTTTCATTCTTTTTTTATGGGTAAGACATATAAAATAATATACTAATTTAAAAAAAGGTGTGAATAGTTACTTTTTTTAATATATAGCGTTTATGAATTAAAAATTTGTTTTATGTGGTTTGTAAAGTATATTAAAAGATGAACCTCTATATAACGAATTTTCCATATAACGAACTTTTTTCCGGATTTAGCGACTTCGTTGTATAGAGGTTCGATTGTTTATATATTTAGTATTACCGGTTGATTGATTGAATGAATATTAACGTCGCACTGTTCAGCTACACGAGGGCTTTAGGCAACGGACCACGTAATTTTGAACCATGGTCAAGAGACGTGGACGACACCTGAGCTGGCACTCCCATCTCCTATTAGTATTACCGGAATTAATGCAATAAAAAAATTGTGCAATATTTTAGCAAAAAAAATGAAGGGAAAATAACGTATTTTTTCAAATACTTACGGAAAATGCTTCTTTAAAAAAAATATCTTGCCTATATATATCGTAAAATACGGGGTATAACGCACACTTTTAACACAAAAAATAACATCGAAACTTAAAGGTGAGCGTTATACGGTGGGTGCAAAAATGAGAGGAGCGTAGAAAAATATTAGACTTCTACATAAATCAAAGTATTGTTTATTGAAAAGAAATGACATTCGCCCCTTATGAACTTAACGGGTTGTAGAGTTCTAGAAGTATACTAGTTTTTTTAAACCTTGGAATAATATCTAGAACAAATAACTTCAAAATATGAGACGTTGCACACGTATATTTCAGGTTCCTTTGTAAGAAAAGGGGTGCGCGTTATACGGTGAATATACCTAAAAATTAAAAATTGCTGCTTGGAAGTATAGGTGCACGTTATATGCCGGATTTTAGGGTAATTAAAACTTTTGTATATGAAGCCTGAACTAGGGTTTTTCAAATATGTAATTTAGAAGAAGATTTATTCATATTTTAATACATCAGAGTAGAGATATTTTTTATGAAAATGCGAATTCTTCAAAATTCTACTTCAAGCTCTGCAAAGAGTTCTTGCTCTATGTAGGCAAAATATTTTCATTACAGAAGCATTTTTTCATTAAAAGGTAATACTTTGAATGTCATTTTTCTTCATTTATTGCCAAAAATCGCACAGAATTTTTTTTATTATAATAATATTCTTAAAACAATTTTATAGGTATATTCTAATTCAAGTGAGAGAATGTCAAAAAAAAAAAAAAAAAAAAAAGAGTGCGCTTATGATCACACGATAGAAGTGATAACTTCAAATTTTGTAATGTTATTTCAGGGATTAGTTAGGTGAATAAAAAAAAAAAAAATAAGGGGATACTAGTATTGTCAAATAAAATTATTTATCCATTATTATCATGTATGGGAGAGAAAACCTAGACATTTGTTTGCATTCACTGTATAAAGAAAGGCTCAAAATGTAAATAATACTATCTGATGAAAACATTTCAGCATTTTCTTATATTCTTAAAGTTTTCACTCTAAATCGCTTTTTTAAATATAAAGGAAGCTATCAGTTGTAATGCGCCATAAGAAGCCCAGTGGCTGAGTGGTTAGTGCATCACGCTTCCACACCACAAGTCCAAGGTTCAAACCCCGGTTTGGGAAAGGTTGACACAGCCTTTCATCCCTTCAATGGGTCGATAAAATGAGTACCAAGCTTGCTTGGGAACTTAACACTGGGGGTATCGCGTCAGACTGACCACCTGACCGAAACATCTGCTCATGCACCTCAGGGCCCATGTCGCGTAAACTGAGTTGGACACAGTAGTTCATGAGTTGTCGCGCCAATGAGTTAAGTTAATGTATCAGAAAGTTGTCTTTCTGCACATGCTCCATAAACCTCAAACTGGTCAATTCTGTCGTAGGTTTATAACAATGAATTATTATTGGCATTTTGGGGATTTTAGCAATTTTTTTCGTTGCATTTTCATGGCTCCAACAAATTTTTTAAAGAAGTTTTGCAACATTCCATCTCAGTCTAACTTGGCAGCGTTGCGAAAGGTATACAATGTACCAATCTACTTGAAAAATAGTAGTAACTCTTTTTTTTTTTGGAATTTAAATCGATATAAATTTGTAAAAAAAATGTAAAACATTGCAGAGATTGGGATTTTAATAATATATTTCAAGTTAATCCCATGTTAAAAGCATTTATTTTTTAAACCAAGTTAATTAATAGAATCAACAGAGCAACGTCATGAAATTCCTGTTTGGCTGAAAACCGATTTTCGACGCCAAATTTTGTCATTGTTGTAAGTCTATTTTGTTGAAGGACTTGCCACATTGTTACGGAAAATTCCAATCCATTGTTACGAGCGTCACAAACCCGAGCGTAACAATGCTTGACTTCTTAAAACGCATCGTCCAAGTTCACTCTCCAGCAAAAAACGCCTAAAGAAGTTTTCACTTCAAAAATCTTTTATGCGCTTTTGCAAAATCATGGTTCTGAACGTAGTCGGATATCTTAAAAGGCCCATTTCATTATTTACGCTCTTTAATTTTAATTACTCTGAGCTACATTCATCGATTCATCAATATTTTATCAAATTGAAAGATTTCTCTATGAGTATATTCTAGATATTTATACCCTTATTATTTCAGAGAATATATAGATAAATAATTGACAAAAATAAAACAATAAAAGGTTATATCGATCTGAGAAACCATATATTTTATAAACTAACTACACCACTGATGGTGAAAATTTCATTTCAAACCTAAACACAGAACTATTTGTCCGTTCTTAAGTTAAAGTTTTGTTATCAAAACACAAACGAATCTTCCTGCATCTAGGGGATATCCGAGAAGGCACGGCTGATTGGATTTTCTTCCTCCCATCTCCAACCCCTGATCCGTCCTTGCCTTCGATTCCTGACCTTATGTGGGCCTTCCTTATCCCTCGGGGATCCCCCATTGTCTCAAACGCATCCCCTGAGAAAGTTAATCTGAGACTACAGCTGGTCCTGAAGATGGGGAGGAAGAGACATTAGAAGACACGCTGTGTAGCACGTGACATCAATCCAGTACCGGTTAAGATTGTGTTTATTTGTTTGCCGTCAGTTACTGAAATCTGTTAATGTACTAAGTAATGAAAATTACAGATGTTATTACGAATTCTTTTCTTTGAGATTCTGCATTTATATTTCGACGAAGAAAGATATGAATGAAGTAGTTTCTTGAAATAAATGTATTTCAAAAGAAAGTATGTAATAAAATATGTATGAAATTCGAAGTACAAATGTAAAGAAATGCTTGCAATTTTATTGCCATTTATTTTCTTAATTATGCTTTAGTTTTTAGTTTTTTTTTTCTTTGTATATCAAAATTTAACAAGCATCGAAAAAAAAGAATTCCTGAAAAGAAAGTTGAATGTTTTTCTTATAATTCTTTGAAATTTTCAAAATTCTTTTCATTGAATAATTCCCGGTTAAGGTATCCGACTAGGTTCGGAAAAGTGATTTTGCAAAAGCGTATAAATGGATAATATTTATGATATTTAGTGTCACTTAGATCATAAAATGTATATAAAATTGTTTTAAGAATAGTATTACAATAAAAATTATTTAAGTACAATATTTTGACAAAAAATGAACATAGAATGACCCATTGTCAAAATATTCTCCTTTTGGGAAAAATGCTTCTATTATAATAATATTTTACCTGTATGTAGCTCAGACCTCTGTACAGAGGTTCAACAAGAATTTTTGAAATATATAATTTAGAAGTGGGTTTATATATCCATGTTTTACGTTAACAGAGGGGGGAAATTTTAAGAAAAAAACGCCGATAATTATTTCATATGGTTGTAACTCTGAAAATAATGTGAATTTTTTTTAAAAAAATAGTCCAGACGTCTCTGGAGAGAAGTCTTTACTTTATATAAGCAAATATTATTATTTTAGAAGCATTTTTTAAAAACTAGAACATTTTGATAAAAGGTTATTCTAAGTTAATTTTTTGCCGAAATATTGTATTTATATAATTTTTTTGTCAAACTGTCCTTGAAACAATTTTATACATGCATTCTAATCTAAGTGACACTAAGTATCATGAAAATTATCCATTTATGCGCTTTTTTAAAATCACTATTCCGAACGTAGTCGGATACCTTAAATGGGTTCATCCATATGACGGTCTGTTTTTTAAGCTTTCTTAGGGAATTTTTTTTGCCGACCAGTAAAAAAAGATAGGACTTTAAGTTCCATACGAATTGTTTATATGTATTTTAAGAATATGTTTATAAATGTTTAGCCAAAAATATCCAATAGAACGTGAGTTACAGCGCTCTAAGCCCACCCGCACGCAATACTTACGACACATGACTCTTTTCATTACAAGATTGAAGAAAGATTTTTTTTTTAATTTCTAATATGCAATTTTCAATGAAAAGATTTTTCAATAAAATGCATACACCTAATTTTTTTTATGAGTCAAATAAAGATTGACCACGACAAAAAGATCTTTAGCCCCGACTCCTCGGTAAATAAGTTTGTTTCAATAAAAGTGGAAAACATTCTATTAAAACTACCAAATGTGGAATCTGATCCCGATATTAGATTTCTATTTTTACTCATGAAGAGTTATTAAGGAGAATGATAGATTAGTTAAAATTAGGGGAAAATACTCTTAACAATGCCATATAACAAACTATTAAAAAATCATATAGGAGAAAAGTCTAATTACACGTGATATGAAAATGTCTAAGTTCTTCTCGTGTGGCTCATAATTTTAATTTAAAGATAATATATATTTTCAATGTTAAATGTGATTACAAATAAAGGTCTCAGTTTGCTGTTATCTATTATCTTTATCTTATTAAATGTACGGAACTTGTCAGTAATAGGTAGCTTTGTTTAATGTATATTTCAAATGATACGATTACGATTACTTTACCAAAAAAACAAAACAATTTTTTTTGGAAAATCTGTCTTTATTTTTTATTGTTTTCACATATACTCGTAGATGAAATGGAATACTTTTTTTAAAAAATAATTTCTCTGTATTATTCTATAAAAAATGTAGCGTTTAAATAACGTAACAGATAGTAAGATATTCTGGAAATGGATAGGGACATTTTTACATGCTAGCTTCTAAGCAAATAAATATAAATTGAAGTATATTTCGACAAATGAATTTTTAGAACAACTAATTTGATATGATGAGAAATTCCAAAAAACTATAACGAATAAATACTAAAAACATAAATGGAAACATACGCATACAAATTAATTTTTAATATTGAAACACATGGTACACTTAAAGTTCTCTGTAAATATTTATAAAGCTCTCTAATTTGAGTTTGTATAAAATTAACACAGGAAAAGTCAAAATTATATATTTCTTAAAGGTATCATTCTTAAAATTCTGTTGTAATAATATAAGGAATTTACATGCAATATAAAGTCGAATATTTTAGATATTCTTATTTTTAAAAAAATGTGTTTGTGGGGTTTAAAAGAATTTTATAGAAATCCATGAATTATAAAGCATTGTACACATTTGTTACCCAAAAATATAAGTCGATTCTGCTAAACAATATTCAAAAATTACTTTCTTTATTTTCTGCAATTTTAATCGAATTTTCAGCATTGTTTATGATAGTAAAAGCAATATTTAAGTATTTAAATCAAACTATTATTTATTTGTTTACATATATTAAATTGTCTTTTCAGAAAGAAAAAAACCTCAAAGAACGTTGCATCTAGATCAGAAAACTTAAAAAAAAACCAATAAAAGAATTTAAAAATAATTCTTTAAAGAAATTCACACACACACACACATTATTAAAAAATTCATCGAGTATATACTTCTTTTTCCAAGTGAATATCTGAATGAAAGCTTTTGAAAAAGGTTCTCAAGTGAAAAATATCTTCGTTATTAGCCATAATATTCGTTACGAGTTTTTGCAGTAAATTTCCCGCATGTTCATGTAAATTTTTTTTTTATTTTTGTTGTTAACCATGACATTCAGTATAAACTTTTCCACCCATTTTTACAATATCTTAGGATTATAATCACAAAGGTAATTAAAACCTGTTTTTTAGCAATTAAACTCTAAATTTTAATGAAAAAGTTCTACTTTACTTTCGTCATTGAAAACAAGTGAAAGGGAGATATGGTAAAAAATCTCAAAACTGAAAGTGTTCCATGAAAAAAAATTCAGTTTTCAATGGGTATTAAAAAACTTTCTGCTCGACCACTCTTTGTCGACTTAGATCAATAGCTACTCAGAATTTCACAGCTGCGTCCATATACGGATCGTTGACTTGTAGACCCTGAAGAGTTGCAAGAAAATAGGCCAAAGTATTATTTTCTTAGAGAGACTTATTTCAGACTTACTTTCTTACAGAACGAATAACTCCTTTTTGATTAATCGGAAATGCAACATTGCTCAAAGATTGTGAGGAAATATTCTTGAGTAGAACTACATCAAATTTATACTTAAAGCATATGTGTCGTAATATGTATGTTTAAAAAAGTAACTTTCTCACATAGATTTTGTTTTATTAATAAAATATAATGAAATCTCTCTTCCAAGGTGGTATTCTCTTAAATAATTTCTAAAAGTAAATCAACAAAATAGCATCTTTCTGGCGCTAGAATAACATTTTTATAACAAAAGTTCTTTTTACAATCGAATATTAAATTAAATATTTCTCGAGATTAAAAAAAATATATAATGTTGTTACCAAACGATTTTACATAAAATAAACAAATAAATTTAATAAGATGACATATTTTTTTAAAAAAATTAATTTAACTAAATTAAATGCACGGGACACTAGTTCACAATTTCTAACACTGGGAATAATTTTTGAGTTTTAGTTGATGGGATCTCAGCAAATTTTTAGTAAAGCAATTAATATTATCACAATCATTTTTATCATTTTAAAGATAAAAACAGGAAGTTGCATCATTCTTTTTTATAAAAAAATGAGATTAAAATGAATCTTAAGGCTACAAATGGGAAAAATGTCGATTTTTTTTTCTTTGTGTTCTATATCATTGGGAAGCTTGAAGTCAAATTACAGGTCTGATAACCAACTAGTTTTTAAGATATTTGAAGTTTTCTGAGCTTAGGTTTTGGTTTCGGTTTCATTTTAAAGTATTTTACTATTCTGAAATTTAATTAATTAGAAATATTTTTAGCACAATCAATTCTTTCAGTGTGAAATGGTTATTAATTTCAATTTTTATTACTAAAATAATTCCTGTTTGCCTATGTTCTAAGTTCTTAAGATTGATTTCAAAGGCAATCTTCGTTTGTACAAATAATTTATATAACTTAGAAGCTTTTTGTTCTATTTTTAAATTAATTGAGGAAATACCACGGCCAAAACATTCTCAGATTATTATAAGAAACGTTTTTTTTTGGAAGAGTTGGAATACTATCGAAAATGATGTATTTAAGAACCGTCCTCAGCTGACACTGCAATTAAACTTCCGAATACAAGTATTCCAGGTAAAACTAAATATTTCTATGATGGATCAGGCAACATAATAGTAAACACACACATATTTTGTAATACTACTATATTATAGTATTTTAAAGTAGCGCAACAAAAACTCAAATTTGCTAAGCTGTCCCGATTTAAAACTGAAAAAAAACAAGTAATATATAAAAAAAATTTTAAGTCACAACTCCCCTTCTTAGACCAACAAAGAAAAAATGTATTTTAGCTACTTTTTATTAAACAGGTACAATTAATATAAATATGGATATACATAGGACAGAATCACAACATAAAGCGACAATTTTTATTCATTATCATTAAAGTATCATATTGTCATCCAAAACAATCGTGTATATAAAATTTCAGTTCAATGGGCTCAATTCATGTGATGTCATAGTGACATGATAGTGAAAGCTACGTGATTCTAGCCAATCAATTCAAAAACTCATGCGACGTCATAGTCACGCGATAAAAGCTATCTAGTGCTTCCAGCTAATCAGTTCATGCGCTCCGGTGTTGCCAAGTTTTGCTCTTTGCAGAAACTTTCTCTTAAAAAGTACATATGTATACAAAATACATTTTATTTAAAGGTATAAACTAAAATATATGATTTTTTTTAATTTTAAAAAAATCTTTTTGAAGAAATTTTTTCCCCCTAACATCTTTACCCAAATATGAAATTTGAAATTTTATCTGAGTTTTACAAATAGAACAAGAAGTATAATTAGTTTAATGTTTGTTTTGAATTCAATGGAAAATACGTGTTTGTTTTTAACATGTGACTTCATGAATTGAGCCCATTGAATGCTTTAAAACGTGAGAAAAAAACCTTTTCCCGTTTTGACACACAAGTCGCCAAAAGGGTCGCTAAGTCGCCAAAAATGATGCCAACGTGGCTGCATTTGTAATTTTTTTACATAATTTGTTTTAATCAATTAATTTTTATTAATTATAATTAAATTATTGTATTGTCATCCAAAATAATCATGTATATTAAATTTCGGCTCAACTGAGCGCTTTAAAATGACTTTTATTAACGATTGAAAATTCCGCCAAGATAAATAAATAAATAAATATAGAGAGAGTGTGAGTTAATAGTAAGAATTGAAAAATTAAATTGTTTGTACAAACCTGGGGATTTTTAGCTTAAATTAGTATCATTATTATTTTGAACATGAATGCTTTGTGTTTTAACACTTTTATGAAAATATCGTGTTAAAATTAGGCTGTGAATAACCTGTCGTCGTAACAAATGCAATCAATATTATACAAAAGTATTTTTTGAATTAAGAAAAGATTTTCAGTTATATATATATATATATATATATATATATATATATATATAATTAAAATATAATTAAATATTTTTGGAAAATACTATCTTAAAAAATTAGAGCTTTACAGGCATTATTAGATTTTGCTTCCATGACTTTACAAACTGTAAATGTGTTTTTCTCAGACTATGAATTTTGAAGATGTAAGTGTTTTCTAATCTCTAAGGCTTTTTTTTCTGTTCAAGATAGAGTCTTTAAAGTTTTTGTATATACTCCCAAATATATGTTCTAAAAAATTACGTATGGATTTAAGTCTGAGATTTCTAAATATTTTTTTAAAAAAATGCTTAAGTTAATACTTTAATAAATTTTTGCTTTTTCCAGATTTAGCTATAAAAATAATTATTAAAAATTAATAAGGGAGCACAGATTTTCAAATCCATACGAACTTTTGTTCTAAATAATGTAAGAAACATAAATCACTTAAAATTTTTAAAAATCAAACATTTTATAAAAATTTTTAAAAACTTAAAAAAATTTTAAATTTTAAAATAATGGTTGGTCAAATTGATTTTTTTACTTCCAGAATCAACTTAATAATATAATCTGAAAAAAAACATGAATTACTTTTACAATTAATGTTTCTAAAAATAAAAATTTTTAAAGGATACTGTGTAGTTCTAAGCATTTATTTATTTCGTCATATTAAATAACATAAATTTGTATTCAGTAAATAAATTACAGAATTTTTCTTTAGTATTAAATGTATTAAATTTTACGTCTAAATATTTTCTTTGATTATAATATGCAATATTTTGTTTCTCCAGTACACTGAAGAAGAAAACCGTTTCCCGATTTCTTTGTCAGAAGCAGATCGTATTTAAGAAATTTCATGAATAATATTATTGATACACTTATTAAAATCCCTTTAAAGAACATTATATATTCTACCTTTTTAAACAAAGCTTTGAAGTCGTTTATTTACACAAATATTTTAATAAGATGTCGATAATGTCATTAATTCCAGTTAATATTTTGCCCTCATATTTCTCTTCTAATCTTTTTCTATTTAATAAAAAATCTATGAAAATTAATACAATTCACTGATTTAAAAATAGCTTTGGACGTGTGATTAACTTGCAATATATCCTGAAAATCATAGTTTTACAATGACGTATAGTGACGTCGAAAACCGGTTTTCAGCCAAACTGGAATTTCATGACGTAGTTATTTGCAAATTATTAAACGAAAATAGAAATATAAGAAAGATCTTATTCCTGGGGTAAAAAAGACCTTATACTCGAAACTTAGGGGAAAAGGCTAAACATAGGGAAAAGAAACCTGTATGACGAGGAAAAGAAGCGGAAGAAATGTCGGAAAAGGGAATTTTGATGACATTAATATAAAAATCACTCTCATTGCTCGTACACACAGAAGGGGAGAAAGATAAGGAAATTTAGATGAAGATAAAGAGTTATACTCTGAAGAAGGCCGCGCTACGCCGGGCTAAGCAGAGGGAAAATAGACCCGTCCGAAGGGGAAAAGAGGTGGAAGATATTTCAAAAAAAGGAATTTTAATGAGAAAAAAAATGGAAATCACACATACACACCAAGAAGTGTTGACACTGAGAGGGGAAGAGGAAATTTCCATTAGCCAAAAGTTATACACTCGAAAAAGCCCATGTAACGCCGGGCCAAGCAAATAGTTTTCTTTAAAAGCTGTTCTCTAAAATCATTTCAACTTGTAATTAAGTGCCTTTTTAACACGTTTTTATAAGTTTCGCATGTATGTAATGGAATCTTTGAACTCGATTTTTATTCACTTTAAAAGGTCAGATTAATTCGAAATTTCGCACACTTGTCAAGGACCGATGACAATACAATAATTTCATAATTTTGTTTCATTGTCCTGATTAGGATCTTAATAATTAAGGAATATAAGGATTTCTAGATTTGGTGACTAATTCATCAAATCGTTTCCAGATTTGGCGAGTAATTGCACAATCCATTTTCAGATTTGGCGACTAATTCCATATATCATTTCTAGATTTGGTGACTAATTCCAGATTTAGCGCCTAAAAGATTAAGGTGCAACCCTAAAACCGCAAACGGGAATAAAAATAATTTTATGTTCTAACTGCTAAATATTTTTTTTATTTTGATAAAGCAATATGCTTAGAAGTGATGATACGAATTAACACTTCGCAATACGTTTAAGAGGTGATAATACAATTGATATTTAATATTTCTTCATAACACTCTTTCATTAGTTAAGACCTGTATCTTTTGAGACGGAATCTTTGAAATACAACTATAGGGGGCTCATCCGAGGCCCCGTAAACGGAGAGAATAAATACCCTTCAGACCCATTAATTAATGTCCATTGAAGAGCAAGACTAATTCCAGGAGCCACATAATTCCGGATCCAAGTATCAAATTCAAGGATAAATTCAACAAAGAATAAATGATAGTTTTAAAAACTAAAAAACAGGCTTTTATTGTAGATCGAACTAAAAAATGAAAAATAAATTATAGTTTTTAAAAAAAAACTAAAAAACATGCTTTTATAGAGAGTCAAACTAAAAAGTAAAAGAATAATTCTTAAAATAAGAATAGAATGATTAACGAGAAAATGAATGTCATTGTGGTAAAAGCGTGGGGTGCTTTGTACATTTTTACACTAACTACATTACACTACATTTTACACAAACTTCTTACTTAAGAACTATTAAGAAATTGGAACAATTAATATAGAGCACCCCACGCTTTTATCCCGATGACATTCATTTTCTCTTTAATCATTTTATTCTTATTTTAAGAATTATTCTTTTACTTTTTAGTTCGATTCACTATAAAAGCGTGTTTTATAGTTTTTTTAAAAAAAAACTATAATTTTTTCTTCTATTCTCTGGAAAACGAGAGATAAAATATTATATGTGTGTGTACTCGTTCTTTTAATTGAATATAGATTTTCAATGGAAGAATTTGAATTATGATAATACTTGTATTAGTAGCAAAGTAATTTGTATCTCCAAATGCTCTATTTAATAACAGTGTTATTAGATTCTTACTTTTTATGCACAGCATCATTAGTTTTGCACAAAACATTAAAAAAATGACAATGCCACGAACATCTCTAAGTGTCCAAAAGAAGGATTTTTGAATTCGAATATCTGAGTATTGTAAATGTTATTGGAAGCTGAATTACTAGATTATAAAATATTATTTCATCAAAAAAGATTCATTTCAAGCTTTCAGTGAACCTTTTTTTCCTGAGTATCGACTTCAAAGAAGCGTCATTCGCCAGAGACTAACTTAAAATGCGCGAACAAATCGGTGACAGTTTTTCGATCAAACACTTAGCAAAATTGAACAAACGTTCGGACTTAAATTTGTCCCATCTTTATTCAACTATGTTTCAATGCCTAGAGTTCCATTAAATAAAGATCTGCTCTCTTTTCACGACATTCACTTCACTTTTCGATTACTGGAATAAAATAATCAATAACATTTCTATTTTTTAAAGTTCCCCTAGTATAACAACGAGATCATTGAGTGCAAGCTATGAAATAATAGTTCTTTGCAGGCCCATCCAAATTAGAAGAAATACTCAGTTCTTTTCTGCTATTTATTTTTTTGAAACAAAACACTTAATCGTTTTTTATATATCGATTGAAAATTCCAACCATTTTCGGGAATGTATATTCTAAATTTTCCATCCTACTTCAATTTTAAATAATTCTTTTTCCTTCTCTCTCTATTATTCAAAAATGTTTTCTCTATTTGAATTTAATATTTCACCTTAGTAATAAATAAAAATATAACAATCAATAAACAAGTACGCTTATTATCAACAAGAGTAGCTACTTATAATTAATTAATATTATTTTTAGTATTTGTAACTCAAAGTGTTTATTTTTTCTTAAATATAAGTTAAAATACATATGCACTTACCAAAAATTCTACACAATACTTACTGTTCAAATTAATTGGGACAAGCATTTTCTTCTTGTTTGAATAGGTATGTGATTATTAGTGAACCACCTCAAACCCGTTATATCTGCCTTTAGGTAGTGTGACAGATCGACTTTGACTATAATTTATTCATTTTAATGTATCAGGAGCTCAGCTGTGAGCCATCCAGTGGGGCAGTTGGTAATTTCAATTTTGCGTTCTGTATAAGACGTGTTACTTTTACTTGTTCAAAGATGGATATTACTCCGAGGAACGATACAAAAATAAAACGCTCTCAATGAATACACTTCTATGACTGTGGGAGATGCAACTATGGCAGTTGGTGCGATTGAATTAAGCATTTTAAGAACATTTCAAAATTCTGGATCGTCGTCTTCAAAAAGAAAAGAAAAATGTGTGCGCAAGTGGAAAACTTTTCCAGGAATTCATAAAATTTTAAAAAGAAGTAGCAAAATAAATCCAAGAAAGACAAGCACAGATCTTTGAAGGGATTTATTGGATAGTGGTGTTGAATGAGTACCTCAACTGCACGGAAAAGGTTTCTGGAAGGTAGCCTTAAGGCAACAAGACTAAGAGAAAAAAACTATTTCTAACTCAGAAAATGATGAAAAAACGTTTAGCATGGGCCAAAAAATACCAATTATGGACTGTTAACAACTGGAAGAAGGTGATTTCCAGAAATGAAACAGATTTATTTTTGCATGGATACAAAATACAGTGTAGTTAGACGAAGTGAAGTTGAAACTTTGTTGCCATATTATATCCAACAAATTGTAAAACACTCTTCTAAACAAATATTTGAGGGGTTTTTTCGCAACAAATGGCACTGGAACCTTAGTTCCTCTTAAATACATGATGAATTCTGTCAAATATATAGAGATATTATGTAGTAGGATTGTTCCATTCATAGGAAAATTTCAACATGACTTGGCCCCTTGTCACAATTTGAAATTGGTCCATACTTTTATGCGGAAAATAAAATAAAGGTACTCGATTGGCTTGAAAATTCCCCTGACTTAAATCCTATTCAAAATTGATGGTATATTCTCAAGAATCGTTTCGCTAAGATGAATCGCACGACAACAGAGCAAATGTTAAAAAGGGCCATACTAGTGTGTTTCCAAGAGGATGAAATCAAAAAACACGTGTGCTACTCAAGAGGAGTCAATGCCAAGACGGATTGAAAAGGTAATTTCTGCTAAAGGAAGACATACTTCGTACTAATATACAGATTTTTCAATCTATTTAAGGTATGTAATGATAAAAAGCTAAGGTTTTAGAAAAAAATCCCTTTTTTCCCATTTGTCCCAATTAATTCGAACAGTTTAGTACTTTAGTTGATTTTCCATCCTTTTTTGCAGGGTTTTTATAATAAAGTTTTGTATTTTTAATGCAGTGTTTCGATAACGAGGTGTTAGACAAGAAGTAAGAAGAAAAACCATTCGAAATATTATTTTTCGGATCCGAATTTTTATGGTCTCCTTATGTTGTTTTTTCAATCCCGTTCCATGATCTCAATGAAAGTAAACAAACTGATTCGAACCCGAAATTTTTGCAAGTTTCGTGATTTGTGGTTGGCAGCAAATGCAAAGCAAATCGAGCGACTATTTAAACTTGGCTTGTGTTAGTTTTTAAAGAGAAAGAGAAAGAAAGGAAATATAAGAAGTGTGTTTTAGCTCTTATAAATAGAGCGCGGCTGGTTGACTATGCAACTGTATGTTGCATCACCATTTTAAGATGATAAATTCGTTTTAAATATTAGATTGTAAGAAGACGGTTCGAATCGGATGTCTGATAATGTTGTTTTTTGAACTAAGATTTTATTAGACGACTTATTGTTTTGATCTCTCCAGTGACGAGTTCATTGACTTTATCCTTGATTCTTATTAAAAGTCATTTTTAAGAAACTGCTTTCATCTTTATGCCTCCTCGACACAAAAATTTCACTGCTTGCTTTGCGAAAGCTTGGGTTAGTTTACCAGGAAGTGTAACATGAGGAAATGCATTTCCCTTTTTACTTTAGAATTCATACCTTTTCTTCATAACTTTTTTACATGGTATTTGCAGGATCTTTACCTACCGTGTAAAAACAAGAGATTTATACAAAGCACGATATACGTAGGACTAGAATTATAAGTGATTTTATTAGCCTGTTACATTTGGGAATGCATTACTGATATAATTTTAATTCACGTCGCACTATGAAGAAAAACAAAGTTTATTGGAGACGCACCACATAGTTTTGAACCATGGTAAGTATCACGGATGGCACCTGAGCTTGCACCCCCCACACACAAAATGTATTAGATGATGAACAGGAAAAATTTGAGTTTATATCTCATTATCATTAGATGCTTACTCAGCGTGTGGAACTCTAGAAATGTTTTGATCATTCCATTTGACAACTGCAAATGAAATTAAGGTACGAATGCTTGATATATCGGTCGTAAAACAGAGGATTCTGATGGAATAAATATAGCAGCCCTCTAGCGGACTTCCGTCCGCTGAACTATGTGGGTTACACAAAGGATGAAACATTTTCTTAAAATATATACTTTAAGGTATCTGACTACGTTCGGAACCGTGATTTTAAAAAAGAGCATAAATGGATAATTTTCATGATATTTAGTGTCTCTCAGATTAGAATACATGTATAAGATTGTTTTAAGGAGATTTTGAGAAAAAAAATTTATTTAAATATCATATTTTGGCAAAAAACTAACTTAGAATAAACTTTCTTCCAAATGTCCTCCTTTTGTGAAAAATGGTTCTATTATAATAATATTTTGCCTGCATATAGCTAAAAACTCTCTACAGAGGCTCAACTAGAATTTTCAGAGTTACCACCCATTGAAATAATTATTCGCGTTTTTTTCTTATAATTGCTCCCCTCTGTTGTCGTAAAATATGAATATAAACCCACTTCTAAGTTATATATTTCAAACATTCTAGTTGAGCCTCTGAACAGAGGTCTGAGCTATATACAGGCAAAATATTATTCTAATAGAAGCAGTGGCGCACACAAGGGGGGGGGCTGGGGGTCTGGACCCCCTCCAAAGCCCTTGATTTTTTTCCGATTGATTATACTTCTAAGTATATAGTACGTAGAATTTAATTAAGTATTTGTTATTAATGATTAATTTTATTAATTAATGCTAATTATTTATTCAATAATTAGTTTTTAACTGTGTTTTGTTCCCGAAAATCGACAAATCAAAAGGAGCATGATACAAGATTGGTGAACTTTCGATCTCGGACCCCCTCCCCCCTTGAAAAATTCCTGTGTGCGCTACTGAATAGAAGCATTTTTCACAAAAGAAGAACATTTGGAAAAAAGATTATTCTAAGTTATTTTTTTGCCAAAATATTGTATTTAAATAAATTTTTTTTGTCAAAATGTCCTTAAAACAATTTTATGCATATATTCTAATCTAAGTGACACTAAATATCATGAAAATTATGCATTTGTGCGCTTTTGAAAACCACGGTTCCGAACGTAGTTGGATACCTTAATACGACTTTCTAATCAAAAGCTATGGAGAGCAAAAAAGTAGCTTTAATGCTAATTTAAATATCTAGAATATGTAAGTCTTATACTTAGCATTAATAACCAACCCTCAGCAATAATATGAGTCCTTGAACGGCCTGTCTCTTTCACCTTGAACTATCAAACATCTTAATCTCAGTGATGACAGCGATCACCATCACACACTTCCTTCTCTGCTTGACTTTAAATACTAAGCTTCATTAACATAAATCACGGTTCCTTTACAGAAAGAGGTAAGTAAGGTTAGCAAAAGTATTTCCCTTAGAGCAGTCGTCTTCAAACTTTTTCAACTCATCGAACTTCTAGAACTTGAAGGTGTTTTCGTGGAACCCCATTCCACACACATGTTTTGAAGAATGTATCTCAAAATAATATTTAAATTAGATCAACGTGGTATAGGTACTTAAAGCAAAGGCAATTAAAAGAAGTATTGCATTTATTATTAAAAAATTCTAATCTAATTTTTTAATATAATTTCCTTATTAATAATATTAATTTGTGATCCAAGTGTTTCCTACCCGTGCATTGTATTTAATAACTGGGATATGAGCTAATTTTTTTCACACAAATTGTCGAAGTCTGTGTCAATTGATATTATCTGCAGTCGTATTTCATACTCTGTGTTTGATTTGTTTTTATACTTTGTTGTTGTTGCCCCTCAGGTTGAGAAATATATTTCACTTAAACACACTGTTCTGAATGGCATTATCATTCTGAATGGCACTGTTTATCATTGTGTGAGAAATGTTTGTATTTTTCATGAATTTGCAACTTAAAATTTAAGAGCTGTTCTTGCTTAAATTTAGATTTTAACATTGAATCTGTTGATAAGTAGTCTTCTCCCTTTTATATGTGGTTTTTTTTCCACAATTGCAAAATAATGCATTTTCCATGAGAAAATTATTTAGTTATGCAAGACACTGTGTTAATTAACGAGTATAAAATTATCTCGTGGAACCCAATATAGTAAATGATAGAATATTCACAATCTATTATAGTAGGAAGCATATATATATAAAGATGAAACATTTTAATATTCTTTTATTATATTAAAACAAAAGTTTAAAAAGTGTTGAAAAAGGCAGTTTATTACATAAATAAAATTTTCAGTTTTAACATATAGGATGAGTTTCAGATACTTTTAATTATACAAACTTTACAGAAATAATAAGTTTGCATACATATTTATAAATTTCTTTTCGATTGTTTTATTGTGACTCGTGGAACCCCAGGGTCCCATGGAACACACTTTGAAGACCATTATCTTAGGGGATTAATCAGAGTCACGGATAGAACTTGCTATAGCTCCCTTAAAAGCTTTGAGTGCATACCATAAAATTATAAATCGCTAAATCTGGTAATAAATAAAACAACTTTAATTATTTTTAACACCTTAAGAAAAAAAAATTTTGAGAAAAAAGTTAAATGTAACAGTTGCAAATAGTATATTTTATATCTACACCCATCACCATTTAGATCCATCTATCAATCCCGCTCACTACAACCATGTTAAGAACTGTGGGGCTTCGTACAAATATAAAGTGCAACATGAATAAAAAAAATGAAGAACGTTTTTAATAAAAACCAGGAGGCACATTCCTTTACTGAAATCTTTCCCTGTATTGACTACTAGCTGCATGGCCCGGCGTTGCTCGGGCTTTCTCTACTTTTATAAAAAAAATTCCCTTTCCTTCATAAAATCAGCACTTCTAATACTCTTTTTCAAAATGACTTTCACCCCATTCCCCCTTCCTCCGCTTAGCCCGGCGTTGCTCGGCCTTTTTCCGAGTGTATAACTTAAAATTTGCTGTTTCGAAATTTTTTTGCTTCTTTTCTGTCAGACAGGTTTATTTCCCCCCGGAGTTGCTTGAACATTTTTAAATGCATAACACATTGTCATGGAAATTCCCCTTCCCCTCTCGCTCTGATATCTCTTGAGTAAGTGAACAGTGAGACCTTAATATTCACTCACTCACTTTGCAACTTTTTAGGACCCGAAAACGAAAATGTGCCTTTTTAAAAATAGTTGTATGTTCAGAAAAGTAGAAATTTTTATAATAACAAAATTTCACAACTGTATTAAATGTTGAATAAAAATTGTGAGCATTTTTTGAAATGTTCGATAAACGGAAAAAAAGTTTCATGCAATTATTTTTATAAATGAAGAAGTTATAAAAACTTTGAATTTGATAAGTAGTTATTAAATATTTAAAGTTTGAGTATATTTTAACTGATGCAACATATTTAAAAAATAGAATACTATGAAGAATTAAAATTTATTTAAGTAATTCTCAGTTGAATAAAAATGTTACTTTGTCTTCAATTTTTTAAAAAATATTAAAACTACCTTTTCTACTAATTATTATAATACTTATTATTACACTTTCTTGAAAGGTTTAGAATTATGCATTGACAGACTTGTAAAACCTTCGATATACATCCAGTATTAATTTTACTGTAGTTTTGTTATAGGTTTATAATATTCCTAACTATCCACCGTTCTTCAAGTTTAGTGAAATGGGTGTCCTACACTTGGTCTTTTTCAACTAAGTTTGTTTTGTATTTCGATATTATCTTTTGAACTGTAAATTTGTTTTAATATTTTTTATCTACTATGAATAGTATTTATATTTTAAATTATCGCCTTGCTTAATGGAAACTATTTTTACAACTTTGCATTCAAATGGGAGAATCGATCTTACGTTGAATTTAAAAGACATTTATTGAGTGTGAGGACCTCTTTCTTTCTGTTAATACTTAACTTACAAAATAATTTCACTGACGTCATTCAAACTATCGAATACCTTTTTTTCTCATGTTGTGTAAATCGAAAAGTACACCGAATCTTCGAATTATGTGTCAGCGACCTTAAATTACCATAACCGAAAACTATATTGCACAATTTAAAAAACAGTGAAAAGCTTTTTCTGAAAAACGGCGTAAATCAATCTTGGTTCAAAATGCATTCTTTTCAGGTCGACTGATTCGAGACGTATTCGTTTTTGCAAGGATTTTTTATAGAATAATTGTCTGAGTTTTGTCTTTAGAATTTCAGCGAATTTTTACTTTCATTAATATTGCACAGTCCGTAAATATTAAGTTTTAAAAATTGGCGAACGTAACATACTTGAACTTTTCTAAAATCATAAGCAAATAAACAATGTTATTTTTTCGATTAAAATAGTATAAATAATTTATATCTGGAAGTGTAAAACGTTAATATTACTTTTTGTTATATTTTTTTATGTTAAAATTGTAATCAGCCTCACACACTCTGCCTGTTCAAACTTTCGCAGTTCCTGGCGCCTGACAAAACAAAATGCAAAGGTTAGCTTCACACATAAAAGATAGATATTTGCTGTCGCGGGCTTTTTTGTAGATGGCAGAATTTTTTCCTACTTACTTGAAAATTACTATTATATTTTTTGAACATTCACACAGTATCTATAAATTATAACCTATGTGTTATTCTGATGTATAAGCTATACTATTGTAAAGTTTCATTAAAATCCATTCAGTTGCTTATGCGTGAAAGACTCCCAAACATCCTCACAAACTTTCACGTTTATAATATATATTAGGATTCTCTAAATCAATATTTAAATCAATGTAATTTATTTTCCTTGCGTTAATTTCATTAAAAATTGTGTATTATTTTAATAACATTTATATCTTCACAGGAATTATTTTGTCATGCAAAAGGAAGCTAGATTGAACAATTGTTTGTGACAATGAGAACTCTAAATAATTTCATCTTAATTAGATTAACCTCTGAAAAGCTACATTCTAGTTTTGCAAATGAATCCAGCTGCTGGCTTGTTATTTTCATTGGTTTTTCGCTGGCCTTCTGCACCTATGATTGCGAGTTCGACCCTGGCCCAAGTCGGTGGATTTTCATGATGTAGAAAATCGATAGCAGTCAAGTCGTATGATTATACGGCATGTAAAAGATCCCTAGAGTGTCTGTTTGGCTTGGGTGCTCTTGGCAAAATTAAAATTCTAGTGCATGTTTGCATCGTCAGAGCTCATGCGCCTCTCTTCGGGAAGGAAACTGGGCGTCAAAATTTCTTGCGGCAATTGGTATCGCCTATATGTGGTGTAGCACTAAAAAGTGATACCAGCTCCTGGGGAATGTACTAGGTCTTCAAAGGTTAAAAAGGCCAATGTGCAGCCCATTAGAAAAAAAAGTTTTGCAAATGATATCGGAACAGCCAGCAGCTTTATTGATTCAATAATTTTAATGTTATGAATGTTGAAAACGGAATTACCTTGTAAGTATGAATAATGTTTCTTTCATAAGAAAATCCTAACTTTACAATGCAATTGTTCAATGTATACTGGTAGACAACACTTTTACTTTGTCAAAACTGCTATTAAAAAGGGGCTGTCAATGTAAATTAGGGGTGAAAATAAGTGTCACTCTTACAATTCCTAGTTTAAGTTTATTTCGCTTCTGTATACGCCTTTGGGCAAAGCCATGGAAAAAGATTTTAAATCGAATTTAAAAATGATAGTGCGGAATTCTTTGTCCAATATTAAAAGCGCTGTTGGTGAACATCCAAGAAGTATGCGAAATGCAACTAAAAAGTAGATTATTCCGTATTATTTGAGCTGAACATTTGATTGAATAGAAATCTCTAAATACGAGGGTGGTCTGAAAAGTTTCCGACTACAACGTGAAGATGGCAGTACTTCTCGATAAAAGCTAGTGAATTTCGTTGTTCATCTGTTGACAGGTACTCGCCAAAATTTCAGCCATTTTGGAGTGTTTTTGTGAAAATGGACAAAATCGAGTATTGAGCTGTCCTTAAATAGTTCCTTTTGAAAGGCAATACCCTTACGCAAATCAAAAACGAGTTGGATTTTGAGTATAGGGACTCCGCACCATCATTTACAACAGTGAAATTGTGGGCAGCTGAATTTGAAATGGCCGTAATAGCTTGGGAGACGATGAATGTTCGGGATTTCCAAATACTGCAACTACCGACGAAAACATCGCCAAAGCTAACCAAATGGTACTAGACGACCGCCGAATTAAAGTGTGAGATAGCAGAGGTTATTAACATGTCAAAAGAACGTGTTTGTCACATTTTAAATCAACATTTAGGCATGAGAAAGCTGTCTGCACGTTGGGTGTCGCATTTGCTCACGTTAGACCAAAAACGTGTTCGAATGAACATTTCCAACGCTCTGATGTCGCAGTTTAGGCGCATTAAATCCGAGCTTTGGCACCGATTAATTACTGTAGATGAAACTTGGATTCACCGTTATACACCCGAAACAAAAATATTGTCCAAACAGTGGATTTGCAAAGGCTCCAAAAAAAAAAAGCAAAAACTGTTTTTTTTGGCCGGGAAAGTGATGGCGACTGTTTTTTGGGATAGCCATGGAGTTTTTTTAATTGTTTATCTTAAAAAAACTCTTACAGGAGCATACTACGCATCATTACTTGACAAGCTGAAAGCAGAACTTGCGGAAAAACGACCACATTTGCAGAAAAAGAAAACCCTGTTTCACCAAGACAACACACCGTCTCACGCCTCATTGGTTGCCATGGCGAAAAATTCACGAATTGCGGTTTGAACTGCTTGACCATCCACCTTACTCACCAGATCTAGCCCCAAGCGACTTCTTTTTGTTCCCTCATTTAAAAATTGCACTTGGAGGGCAGAGATTTTCGTCAAATGAAGAGGCAATCACCTTCGTGAACAATTATTTTGCAGTGAAAAATGGCGGGTACTATTTGGACGGATTACAGAGATGGGAGCATCGCTGGGAGAAGTGTGTAGAGTTACAAGGAGATAATGTTGAAAAATAAAAAAAAAATTGAAAAACAATATCTTGTATCTTTGTTAAGTCGGAAACTTCTCAGATCCCCCCTCGTGCATATAACCCTTCAGGATATGAATTATGAAGTAAAATGTACGTTGATATCCCTTTTTTGTGTGTGAAGTAAATAAAGAATCTTAAATTTTTGCAAGTAAAACTACTTATAAAAAGGAAAAAATCAAATGCAAGTCTTTTTCAAAATATCCAGAATTTCGACAAAAAATTAAATAGAAATATCCGTTAAAAATATCGAATATTTTTTTTATTAAACTTCTTTGAAAAAATAGACTCTAAAGTTAAATATTTATTTCATTAAACGAATAAAAACACTTTTGCTTTTGTATCAGTCTGACATTCCAGTAATAGAACACATATTATTTAAGAAAACATGCAGAAATATTTGTAATGAATGTTAAAGAAAAATTCATAAAGCTCTCTTTATATTGAGAATGAAATAATGAAACATTTATCTTAAAAAATATTTAAAAGCGAGATTTTCCTTATTTAACTTATTTTTTCGAAAATTCATTTCTCTTTTAATTCCACTTCAAAAAATACATAATAAAAATTCAAATAGCTATGGAAATATATTTTTTCTCATCTCAGTTATTTATTTCAGACTTTCTAAGTCAAAAGATGGATAAAGAAAGCACAAATATCCTAAACAATTTCTTTTATATTTATTACATAAAGTATGATGTTTAATAAGAGACATAAAATACGTTTTTGAAATATTTCTAAGTATAAACTAAATTCACATATTTCATACTTTTAGTCTTTATACGAAAATATTTCACGATTTCTTTCTCCAGAAAAGAAAGGTAAAAGAAACTTTTTACGCTTGACAGCCTCGAAAACTTTTGAGCCAATCGGTATCAATATATTGATTTCTAGAATACTGACTTATCTTTCTCCGACCTGAGCTTTTTACGACAGATACATTACTTGATACATGAGAAATTTTTGTATCCCAAATTGTACCCCTTTAGAATTCCCTTGCTATCATTTGAAAGTTTTATAATATAGTTGATATATACCGAGTCCTCCAAACCTATATTTATATACAAAATGATGTTTGCATATATGACCTCGTTTCACTCCGACACCGTTCAACCAATCACTATGAAAATTGGCATGCATATGTATTTTTGGGGGGAGAAGGTTTTTGTGCTATGCTCTTTGTTGCAGCTCCCCAGCAGGAGGCATTACAGCATATCAACTTCTACACCATTCAATCAATCGCCAAATTGCCAACAGGGTCGCCAAAAATGATGCCAACTTGGCTCTTTCACTGACATTTCGCTATGTTTCCATTGAATCGCCATTATAATGTAAAGAATGGCGTTGCTTGCGAATATGACAATTTTAACATAGAATAAATACAATAGAAAGTAATATTGAAGTATTACACATCCAGATATAAATCATTTACACTATTTTAAACGTTCATTGCACAAAATTTGTCACATTATTTTTGCTGAGCAGAGATTAGTTAGGAAGGTGTTTTCAAAAATTGACCCACAAGAGAGTCACGGAGCGTAATAAGCAACAAAAAAATCCTTTTTATCAGCTATTAGATCTACAGACTAAAAATTTAACAAATATGGTTTTTGTTTGTCGGTTTGTTTGTTCAGCTGAGATATGAATATGTAAAAAGCTTTTTCTTTGTTGTTGTTTCATTTGCAATTCATGTAAAATTAACTCATTAAAAACTTCTTTATCCTTCAATCTGTATTAATTTTTCAATTCACCTGTGCGAAGAGCGGGTATACCAGCTAGTTTAATATAAATTTTCATTTAAAATATCAGAAAAGTTTAATCAATCTGTAAGTTAGAAATATATTTGCAGGGAAACAATTTCAGATTGCACTAGGTATACTAGGCTGAAAACAGATTTTTCCTTGTTGAAATGTAAGGATTTAGAAACTTTTTTTTTAATATGGAGTTTTAAATTTCGAAATCACGAAATATTCAAATGCTGATATATTCGATAAAATCATGTCTCCTCCATAATAATTATTATTAAATAGCTCTTACCTAGCTTTGTCATAATGGACAGTAATTAATGATTTTTAATGCAACATTTAATTTACTGTTCTACAATAATTTTTAGAAGTCATAATTCAGTGCGGATTTAGAAATGATTATCAAGATATCTTCAAATGAATTTCCATTAAAATATTTCAAGAATAACTTTTTTAAACCTTAGTTGTATCCAAAGGACAAAGGCCATTTTCTACTTACATCTGCAACAATAAAAGATCAACAGTTCTTCTGAAACAGCTAAACTATCATGGAAAAAAATAACTGAAACCAGAACAGTAGAACTAGAAGAAAAGCTCTTGTCAGAAAAGCAAATAAGAAATGTGTGCATTACTTAGAGCATATTCCAATCTCCATATTTTTGGAATCACAAATCAGTTTTTATCATCAGAGCATATTTTTTCATAAGAAAGACGAAGGAAATTTGAAAAAAAATCACAGTAGGACAAAAATGCTTTTTCTGTTATTTAAATTTGGAAGAATTATATTTTATTTATTTTTTTACTTTGTTTATATATTATTTTAGCAACAGGAATGAATGATGTAGTTTTCATTTAGCATAAGAGAGAGATAAAATACTGATGAGTAATTAAATTAATTTGAAAAAGGAGTAAAAAACTTATTTAAGGATCACACACACACACAAATCTTATATTTTCCATCTTCAAAAGTTGTGAGAGGTATTCACCTCTTTCTTGGGCACCTAGATGTGTGGGAGGTAGGGAAGAAACACAAGTAAAAATCCAGTCAATCTATTTATTGATCACACAATATAACGACACAAATTCAATTAATAACAGTAAGAGAATGTCTCGGTGCTAACCGCGAAAGTGGAACAACGACGAAATACACGAAAGATTAGGAGATTATCAAACTCGATCCTTACTTTATATATAGGATCGAATCTATTATCCGATTTAATCCAATATTAATTTAATCAATCGTCACTTTAAATCTTTCTCCGAATTATTTATTCACAATAATTCAAAAATGATACCTGTCAGTAACAATCTCACCTGATTTCTGGTTTTCATCCACTTCTACTCTCTATTCTAATTAGAACACTTCAACTATATATAGTAAACTTAATTTACACGTCACAATTTCTTCTTCCGAAAGGTTGGTTGTGAATAACGCGAATTGATAGCCCAAAGATTTCCCAAGAGGATTAGTGGAAGGATCGCGAATAGATCCGTCACAAAGTAAGATCAAACACAATGTAAAAATATTACAGCTGTGGTAGCTCGAACATTTAAAAATAAAATACTATGTACAAGGTTCCGACTTCATTATATTCCTAACTATGGGAAACTTATATAAAAAAGTGGCTAAAAAAATGCTATTTAAATAGAGATGCGAGAAGATATTAAGAAATACTATTTAGATTTTGTTAACATAAACACACGGAGCTTAAAGTTTTTACGTTATCTAAAAGCATATGCTGTTTATTTTACTAAGTATTATTTTTTCGTGAAATAAAGATGCATACTTGTTTTTGTACATCCGATTTTTCAAAATTCTATTTTTATTCATTTATTATTATAATAATTTCACTGCAATTCCATATCTCACAAGTTATATGCTAAAGAAAAATTATTTTCAATCCTGAAATATTCCTTGACTTTTATCTATCTGCTTTCTGAAAAAAGAATGGAAAATGTTTTAGATTTTTCTTATAAAATCCGGAAAAAAAACCATTTATATTTTTACCCAAATTCGGTATTGAATGCATGGGATTTTCTAGCTTCTGTATTTCCGCCAATACGGTTTTTCAGATGTTATATGATGAAAAAATAAATGATTGAATAAATAAAACAAGGAAAAAAAGCGACGTCTGCAAACTCAGCTTCCTTCTGTTTGCACAACTCAAGACTATAACATCCTAAGTGTGAAATAATAGTTAGTAATTTCAATCTGCCTATTAAACGTAATGTTAGACAAATAAACTTCCTAAAAGATTGTTTTAAGTATGAACAAAAAAAAATTCAATAGAAATGATTCGTATAAATTTTTATTCTTAGGTTATATTGTCTTTTTAAAACAATTACGTAAGGAAAGTTTAATCGCCTGTTCAATACCACCTGAAGACTTATTTTAAATAAGTTAGAAGTATAATTAGAAATTAATTAATGTCAAAAAATTGCATAACTTTGAATTTCCCAATTGTTCTCCAGCATTATTTTTTTTCAAGCTTTGGGGAGAAAAAAACAGTAACCAACCGGATGGCAAGGAATCTTCTGACTTACATAAAAAAAAATTATATAAGGTAAGATACATAAAGAAGTATACAGTTTCAATGCACTATAAATCAAGAACAATGTAAGATGTTGAATGTAACCTGAGTGAGTGAGTGAATATTAACGTCGCACTGTTCAGCTACACGAGGGCTTTTGGCGACGGACCACGTAATTTTGCACCATGGTCAAGTGACGTGGACGACACCTGAGCTGGCGCCCCCTCTCCTAACTACCACACCACACCAATGAGAGGACGTTTGAGCTCTCGACAGATTTAGCGTGCGTCGCTGCCCTCCACGGCGGGTTTTTAGTGGTACTGGGCGCGAACTTATGACATGTTTGTCATGATCCGATACCTTGACCACTGGGCCACCGCAGCCCCGAATGTAACCTGAGACAGAATTAATTGTATGGGATTATATATATTTAAAGTTTTGTTAGAGACAGTCACAGGTGTGTGTTCTACATGTGAACACTTAATCACGCGACACACATCGAGACGGTAATCTGCTTCCACCCGAACGCTTGATAAAATATCTGAATCAAGTCCATGGATTACGGTTGTGATACGCTGTTTCAACTAGATCTACAAGAAGAGAAGGAAGGAATACCTTATCCTTAACCTACCCCCACAAGAAGAAATTTCACGGTGTTAAATCAACCTTTCTAGGTAGCCATTGGGTAAGCGACATGTTGTAGATCGTGGCTCATCCAGTCCATCCGTGAAGGAGATATTCATTGAAAAACATTGCCTCTACTTGCCCAACCAGTGTAGAGGTGCACCATCCAATTGGAGAAAAAAGTTTTCAATGATGTTCTACAACTGTGGCATCTTCGAAAGAGTCAACGTATCCAAAAAAAAGTGACCTCTGTGACAGTTTGTTTAATTTATCTGCATATGCTCTTTTTTTCATTTGACTAGTCACATGACACATATGCTATTGTATACATCACTTCCGTCAGGGGCAAGACACATACTTTAAGAGTACATCTACCCTACAGTTCGCTGAGGTGGTGCGTGTCTTTGATTATTCGTATTTTACAACACCTGGAAAGTGTATGCTTCTTTATGAATAGCTTTGTTTATGAATATAAATCATGCGGAGGTTGTTCTTATTTTTGTTATTTAGCATTACTTCATTACTACTTCTATACTTCTTCCAAAGAATCCACGTGGCAGCGATAGCCGAGTGGTCATGATTGCTAACTCCTAGACGGTGTTGTCGAATCATGAGTTTGAGTCCTTGTGCCATTTAAGGTCCTGTAAGTGAGAGAGGCTGTTGATCGTTAAATCTGTAGAGATTCTAAGTCTTGGTGGGATGTAGAACAGTGATGGGCCGGTTCCGGTGTCGTCTTTGTCTCAAGTGGCTTGAAGTGACGAGACCTGTTACCAATTTCCTTCGAATTTTTTCAGAGAGCAACGTTAATAAACAATCAATAAAATAATTCTCTTTCATTTCATGAAGTTAGTTACACAAAAAGATATTAATATTTGAAGTGAATTGAATGTTTAAAAAATATTTTTCTCATAGGCAATCACGAGCCGAAATATGTTGCTCTAAATCCCTTATGAAGATATTAACTGTAACTGTAACGAATAGAAATATGGTTAAAATCAATTATGAGTTGGAAATTTAAAATATTGATTTTGGGGTTGTATAGAGAAGAGGACGCCGATTTAATTCTAGATGTATCGAATCTTGTTTTAGATTTTGCCTTTATTTTAAATTGCAATTTACAGTTTTTATACTTACTTTCGTTCTCACAAGCAGTAACTTACTTTTCTTATATTTCTCAGATTAGAATATCTAAAAAAGTTTGTTTAAATGGAGATAAATACTTAAATTTGATAATTACTTAACAGTAGAAACACCAGATTCTACTGTTTCTTAGAATCTGAAAATTTTGTCACCGAACACTGGAAAATAACCGAGGATATTACCAAGTTTTATATCGTAATGATGATACAAACAAATCTCAATACTTCCAAACAGAAGCATCAGAAAAAGAACTAAAATATATATATCTGAATTTTTTTTCACAGATGTCACAACCAATTTCTTAGTCTTTATCATTTTAAAAACAAAGCACAGACGAGGAAAAACAGAACTCTAAGCCCTTTCACCGTAAAACATTAAGACCATTAAACAGCCGACCCTAGCGGCGCAAATAAATAAATAACTATAATCTTATTATCCTAAATGAATTCTATTTACACAGCACGCATGCCCCTAACCTTAATAGGTGCAAAAACAATCTTAACACTTCCCCAACAGCAGAGTAAAGGTATGACACATTTCCTCTTTAGGGCAGACCATTGCCTTCTTACGAGGACAGGGGTGCGAAGGCGTAAAGAATTTTAAGAGGGTCTTCCCACCCCTGGTTGCCGATCGATTCGTACGGGGGTGTTAAGAGCTTGGCAAAAGGACCGGCGTATTAAAGAAACAAAAGCACCCTTCGTTCGACGGATTTCGGAATGAAGATGACTGAATTAAAGATGAATATTAAATGTGTTTCTGATCAATATGTTCGGGGCAGGAAGGGGGGAATGATGGATTTGCGGATGCATCATTTAGGGGAAGGGTTGGCTCTTCTTTGGGATTGGAACATCTGTGGAAGAGCTCTACAGCCTCTTATGGCTTGAAGATGATGTGGAGGGGATTTTATCGCGGTTTTTGGGCCAAGTGTGTTTGGGAACGGTAAAGTTTTATTGTTCGACTTGGGAGGGTGTTATGTGCAGAGAGGAAAGCTACATATTCTTTGTAGTAGAAAACACAGAAATTGCACTCAATAAATTAAGAAAAATAATTTGTAATCTTAATATAAAATTATTAGTTAGACTTGTTTTCTTTTATAAATGATATTTAAGATTTTCTCTCTTTTACAGAATAACAATCTGATTCCAGGATCGTTAAACTTCTGTTTTGGACATTTTTAATTATTTAATTTTATAGTATTTTCAGACAGACTACGTGTAAATTCGTCGTAAAAAATATTAATCTATTAATAATTATAATTATCAATGAAAACATTCTCATCGTTTGATCTTTCCAGATATAAATTAAACTCAGTTGCTATACAACGCATTTTTTTATATTTAGTAAATTAAGTTAAAATTTAAAATTTTCTATTAATATGGGAATTATTATAAAAACTTTCTAAGTCATTAAACTTTATAAACAATCCACTTTCAACGCATCTATATTCTGATATATACTCATGTCCAAAATTAAGGTCCACAAACACATTTTTCATCATAATTTTAAAATGCCTCCAGTAAAATTGATAGAATTTGTATTTTATATATTTTGAAGAACGGAAAGTACTATATAATCTTCAGTTTAGATAAAGATGTTGTTTAGCGTTAGTTTTTGTAGAATTACTGGACTGATATCGTTCAGGTATATGGGAATTTTGCCCCTCCAGTTTTGCTAATATTGCATTAAAACAAACAAGTTAGTCTTTTGGCAGTGAGAATAGGTTTCCATAATCGTTTAGATGGTTTCTTGAGACCAAAAGTCGTTACCAGGCTTGAAGCTGGCCTGTCTCAAGCAGAGACGGCTCAGTGATTACAAATGTCCCGAAAAAGATCTCCGGGTTATGGAATCAATTCAAAACAAGTGGTACTGCCATCAAGAAGGTCGGTCAATGTTACCACAGAGCATCGACATCTGCACATGATCTATACTTGGCATTAAGCGCACGATGGCATAGCCAGACAACGGCTCCTCAGCCTGCTCGAGACCTTACTGCTGTGTCTGGTAGAAGAATTTCCAGGCAAACTGTTCACAGCCTAGCAGAGACTGGCCTTTATGTCTGGCATAAAGTTTGGTGCGTCCCTTTGACTGCACCCAGCACGAAAGACCGGATATTGTGGAGCTGAAAACATCAGTTGCGGACACCACAAGAATGGGGGCGTGTTCTTTTCAGTGATGAGTCAAAATGTACCAGAGAAAAGTGATTCTCGTCGAGTCTTCACCTGGAAAGTAAATGGAACTCACTTTCATCCCTTCTATGTAACAAAAATCGACAGATTTGATTGCAAAAGAATCCTTGTGAGTGGTGGCATAATATTGGGCAGTTGTACACCACTGTACGTTTTCGATGCGGGTATTGTCAACTCACATTGCAAAAGGGATGGGGTCCTGCAAGCCTATGTGAGGTTTTTCGGGGTTCTTGGGGTCCAAACTACATTTTTATGGACTACACTGCACGGTCACACAAAATTCACATTGTTGATGAACTTAATGAAGGAGCGAATATTTGCCTTATGGATTGACCCTCGAGGTCTCCGGGTCACAATTCTATTGAATATGTTTGGGATGGTCTAGGAAAAGCCATTTCCCAGCGTAGCTCCCCTCTCAGAACTACCCAGGAATTGAAAGTCCCCCTTTCCAAAAAATGGGCTTTGTTGCCAAAAATACTTATTGACATCCTCATAAAAAGTGTGGCATCTCGTTGTGAGGCTTTTACAGCAGTTCACAGTAATCGCATTCCTTTTTAGACAACTTTCCCGAGGTAAGCACTTTATCTCTGGTTCGTGATCACACATTTTGATATGAATTGTATCTTAATTCACAATAAAAACTTTTCCATATTGTTATGTTAATATATTCTTCCTGAATTGTAATATGTCTCTGTGACAAACTTTGTGGTGACACAGTAAATAGTTCATCAGTTTTAATGGATTTTATGTTTGTGACCTTAATTTTGGACATGATTGTATATACATACATTTAAATGCAAGACTCTTTACTTATAAGAGACTCTAATCTTACATATATATTTTTTCTAAATCGTAATTCCGTATACCCTGTTTTGAAACGGGTCTCATTTCATCTCGCGTTAAAGGATTAAAACCCATAGTTTAACGGATTTATTCGAGAATCCTCGTTAAAAGGATTGACCTAGAACTGATTTATTCGTGATTCTCAGTAAAAGAGTATCTTAATAGCTTACATGTGTCTCACTGAGTGGTTCAAACGTTTCTCTAAAACACATACTTAAATTCTAAAAATACCTTATATTTCCCTTCACTTGAACACGTTATTATGTTTTCCCCCAATATGTTTTCCCTTCTTTTGCGTGTGCGTGTTCGCGCTTGATATAAACTCGGTTAAAAAGTTATCACACCATATTGAAGTAGCAAAATGTTTTATCTACAGAAATTTTTCTCTAGTTTCATAATGAATCAACTTTAAAATGCAATCAAAGCGATTTATTTTTGAAATATCAAAAAATATTTCACTTGATATATTAATTTAAATTTTAAAATGATAAAATAAGCGACATAGTTTCTGTTCTAGCTTATTTTTTTCGCACAATACTATTGTATTTCCATTGTAGAGAAAACTACAATAGCCTACGATACAATGGTTCTTCTCACATTCATCAAACAGAATAACACTAAAACTTCATAACCTTTGCTTTTAAAGTCGAGGTTATTCGGATGCATATACCTTTGTTACAAAACCCAATTAAACTTTGAATCGTGATCCTTTAGGTAACAATTTCAATAAGTTCATTAATTTCAGAATGAGTAAAACAACTATTTATTTTTCATCAGTTAATAATAGTTACTCAACTCGGATCAGTATATAAGTAAATAAATTTATTAACTGCAAACACACACACACTTCGAAAGTTTTTTAAAGGTCACAGTAGTCTAATAGCCAGACTTTAGTATACGTAATTAATTACAATAGATTCATTCTCTTATATTTTCACCCGAAGTAACGAGATTTAATGTGCTTAAATGCTGTTGAGTTTCACAAGCTTCACTAACCACACTAGCGTGGAGATATGGTCCGTGATGTTTTCACGAGTGCAGATGCTTAGGTCTTATTACATGTTCAGATCACATTCCTCCAAAATTCCTTTCGTGAATAATCCGTATGAAATCCACGTATAAGCCAAAAATGTTTGGAGCTTAAAGTTAAGTAATTGGCTTATATGTACGGATCCGCCAATCTTGGAAAATAGCGTAGTCAAGGAAATATACGAATATATATATATATATATATATATATAAATATATATATATATATATATATATATATATATATATATATATATATGTATATATATATATATATATATACATTACTTATTTCGTGAGCTATGCACAAGTTATTTTAATCTTTTAGTTTTTGGGGTGCTTTGAATGGTACTTTTATTGTAAAAAATTAAAAAAAGTCACATAAATCCTTCAAAGTTAGTGTTTGAATCCATGTTTCAAAAAAGCTTATGAAATTCACGTTAACTCATTGGAATGTTTGAAAACATCATAAAGAAATTTTTCCCTCCAAGGCAGGAAACATAGGGCGACTATCACACATGCTGTATACTAATTTCTCTTACCACTCATTTTTCAAACAAAAATGGAGCAGAAAGTAGGAGTAATGCAGAGAGTGTGTGCGATATAACAAATGAATGAGGAAAAAATGTGTTTGCTTCAAATACGAAAAAAATAAATTTATCGTCATTGGCGTCTGGCATTTTACTTGTGCAACAATTTAATTGAAAAGCATTCCGCCCGTTTAATAACCTTTTGGCCTCTAGATGACATGTTTAAAAATTACAGAGTGCCCCCCCTCCCCTCATTTGGCTTATATACGGATTTTGAATTTTGAGTAAATTTTTCTCGGTTTATGCACGAATCAACTTATATTCGGAAACATAAGGTAATGGAAACAGTTACATGATAAATAAGATTGGATTTCCAAGTTCTTACACAATGAGATAGTTATTAATGTCGAAAAAATTGTAGCTGATTTTCTTGATATACTAAGTATCTTCATAGTACATACAAAAAAATCTTATATATCCATGCAATAATTAATTTTGTTAAATCTCTTTTACATTTTGATAATGCATCAGAGTCTCTAAAACTCGGCCTAATGTGAGCCGAAGGGTTTCCAAGTTTGTGAAAATGCCGAGTAATCAAAAAATTATAAGTACGAGTGTTTCCTCAGAAAATATTGTTCTACACTTGTATGTATTGTTTTCTTGAGTATACATCAGAAAATAAATTGCCGAAATACCTTTAAACAAAGGGAAAAGGCGTACTTTAAGAAGCCGTAGAGCATTCACTACGTAACGATGATGGGGGTATTTTGACTTGAAAGGGTGTGATTAAATTATCCGGATTGCTGGGTTATCGTACCGAGTTTTCAAAACTCAATTGTATTGATTTTTTCAAAAGAGTCAAAAGTTTTCCTTATTTTTCCGGATATATAACGTTAAATTTACATTTAAAACAAAATAGGAGGAAGATTGATAGCCTCTTTCCATGGTCAGCCATCAATTTGTTATTTTGTGGTGGTCATCGTAACCTCAATGTTCGTTCCTCTAAGATAGCATCCCTCTCACGTCCAAGCCCTTAAGATGGGGGGAGTGAAAGATGGTAGAGAGGGAGGTTTTAAGATCCCTATCCTCCCCTCAATGATATCATCGATCTGATCAGAAGAAGAACGGCACACATAAGAGAGACAGAGAAGGGAGGGTCTTAAGAAAAAGAAATCAAGACAGACAACCTTCCCCTTCTCCCCATATATTTTCACGGGCATCGCTGTTTCTTCGGCAAGTTAAGTGGACTTAGAGGCGAAGGCACGCGGGAAACTTCTGTTCGTAAGAAGTAAAAGAATATCCATGAGAAACGACATTTGTTTGAAAAATGATGCCACTTTAAAAAACAAGGAGTACTTTGAAGTGAAAAAGTTAGTTCCTGAACGATCTTTTCAGGCGATCAATTTGCTGTCTGGGCTTATGTAAAGAAGATTTTATCAATTTTTGAAAAAGAGGAATCGCGCAAAACTTTAAAATCAAATGTTGAACTTAGCACATACATTCGCTGTGTGAAATGATGTTCTTTAAAGTTTTTTAGATGGCTTTGTAAGCTTTTAAATGTTATCATTAACACAGCTGAAAACATAGATTGCGTTTTTTTTTTGCTATTTATTGGTAAATTAAAGACTTAATTGCTTAAAATAAAGATTTTTTCGTTTGAATCATCTGTAATTTTAAAATATCTGAAACGTACTTACACACATATGTGTATACGAGGTGCGACAAAAAAACGAGACTGGTCCAATAAATCATCGTACTTACGGAATTAGTTCTCCTTGACATTATCACCTTTAAAGCAGTTCCATTCAGCTTTCATACACTTCTGAATTCAATGCTTCCATTGCTGGTAACAGTTATGGAACGAGGTTTTTGGAAGGCCCTTCAGGAGATTCTTCATTTTTGCCTGAACCTCTTCAACTGAGGTAAAATGGGTTCCCTTTAAGCAAGATTTAACTGTAGAAAATAAAACAAAAGTCTCATGGGACCAAATGAAGTGAATAAAAAGGATGCCCCATCACAGTAATGTTTCTGCTGGTCAGAAACTGCTAGACGGATAGGGCCTTATGAGCAGGTGCATTGGTTTGGTGCAACAGCCATTCATCACTCCCCGGCCTTTTTTCCCTAATTCTTTTACGGTCTTTTTAGTACTTCAATGTAGTAGTGTTGATTAACAGTCCGACCTCTGATGTGAGTGGAACCGACTCATATCACGAATTTTGGCAATGTTTTGGTCTGCAATTGCTGATTTTGGGTGCCCAGCAAGTTCGTCATCTTCCACACTGAAATCAATCCCCCCTGAAAACCGCTCATGCCATTTAAATACATGTGCACGAGACAAAGTTTCTTTTCCATAAGTCTCGGCTTATATTTGAAATGTTTTGGCTGCTAAAGTTTCAGAACAAATTTAATGTTGATTCGACATTTTTCCTGCATAATGCAGTTGCACGTGTTCACTCAAAGATGCAGTACTCCCAACCGGTGTGATCGGTTAAGGCGAACTGGGCCAACACCTCCTAGATACAGGTGCTGACTGAGCACATGGATAGAGGAGGTGCGTGGGATGATGTCATCAAAACAGATGCTGAAAAAACCCCACTCTTTTTTCAGGCTACACACTTAAGTCTCGTTTTTTTTTTCTTTTCTTATGTGTCACACCTTGAAAAAGAAACTGGTTTAACCCCTCTTTTCTGTTTTTATAAAAGCCGTCCTCAGCCAACATTGCTTACGACTACAGTATCCATCTTTTACGACCATGAAATCTCATTCTTTTGTTATCTTCAGAATTCAATTCCTTTCTGTCAATTAAATAGAGTTTATTAAAAATTATAAGTATATTTACACGATATCGAATTTTTAGACTGAAAAATGCAATTTTATACGCAAATATTTTTTATATAAAAATCTTCATTCAATAAATCCATTTGGATTTCTAATACATTTCAAAATACTAAAGAGATTTTAAAAAACTGCGAGGTTTGTTTAAAAAGCTGCTAATTTTTTTATGGTATGTAATTTAACATATGTTAGATTATGGTTTCAACGATTAAAATCAAAATTCATGGCGAAAGATCTATCGGTTTTAAATATTTTAAGTTTGAGAGAAATGATATTGTTGTTAAATCATTTTGAGATAGCATTTATTAATCCTTTAAAAAAAAGGTTTATCGCCCATTTTTCGTCACATATTTGTTTATCTTTGAAAACAAATTGAGTAGCCCAATGTGTGTTAAGCGGAATTAGACTTTAATAGTCGACTGCATTGTAAAGTTGAGAGAGTAAGGTATAACAGCCCTGTAATTTTAACTAACAATTAATTGTTAGCCATTTATCTGAGTTATGAGGTTTATCTCCAATATCTCTCCTAAAATAGAATTCTACAGCAACGTAAGCGACTGATGGTTTGTGAAAAATCTTTGATATTCCGCAGAACTGGAATTTTATTTATATTTTTAGGAACATTTAGTTTCAATAATGACGATTAACAGAACGTATTATGCAATATGGATTATACTTTTGAAAAAAAAACTATTTCTTTTAGCTACTTTTGCTGGTACATCTGGTGAGATTTGAAAATTAGGGACAGCAACCATGGTAAATTGGTGGAAGTTTGTTTATATTATTTTGTGTGTGCTTGTTCTTGCTTTTCTAAAAGTATCTTTTCAATGATATGGAAATGTAAACATGGAACTGAACTCAGTGGCGCAAAAGCCTATGAGGGCCAATGCCAGTTGTAACTATCTCAGCTTTCGTGACCTTAAGCGCTGAGGTGCATGTGCAGATGTCTCGGTCAAGTGGTCAGTCTGACGCTAAACCCCCAGTGTCCAGTTCCCAAGCAAGCTTCGTACTCATTTATCGACCCGCTGAAGGGATGAAAGGCTGAGTCGACCTTGCCTAGCCCGGGATTTGAACCCCGGATCTGTGATGTGGAAACGCGATACGCTACCATTCAGCCACTAGGTTTCTGGAAATGTAAATAAACACATAAAAAATAAGTGATAATAATAGTTATATAATGACTGCCATATAGTGGTCAATCATATTAGAGGTCCCTCAAACATAAAATTATACATTTAGTGGTCCTTGAACCTCTAAAGGTCGGCGATCGCTGCTCTAGAGGATATCAAATCAAGATAAAATTAAATCACGCATTGGTTTTAAACGAATACTTATAGCTACGTAATCGAATAAATGTACAAATATAAATAGCTTACAAATTGTTATCTTGAAATAATTTGTAAGTCACTTAATTATAATAAAAAAGCCTTATAACTTTTTTAAAAAAATAGGGGAAATGTAAATTTTTTTTTTTAAATCTGTCACATACAGAGTGTTTTTTTTTCCAGGTATAGAAGTTTAAGTTGGCATTACTTTCCAAGATGGCGACCGATTTAACAGCTGTCAAGTGATTTATTCTCAGTTTGGTTTGGCAATTCATCATGAACAGACTCAGGCCTGAACAACGCTTTCAAATTGTGCAATTTTATTTCGAAAATAATGGTCGATTTTCATAAGCGAATTTTGTTTAGCGATGAAGCGCACTTCTGGTTGAATGGCTACGTCAACAAACAAAACTACCGCATTTGGAGTGAAGCTAATCCACAAATGTATGTTGAAACACCGTTACATCCAGAAAAACTGACTGTTTGGTGCGCTTTATGGGCTGGTGGAATCCTTCTTCAAAAACGATGAAGGCCACAACGTTACAGTCAACGGTGATCGGTATAGAGCCATGATTACTAACTTTTTCATTCCTGAATTGAACAATCATGATGTCCAGGAGCTGTGGTTCCAACAAGACGGCGCAACATGTCACACAGCTCGTGCCACAATCGATTAATTGAAAGACACATTTGGTGACCGCCTAATTTCACGTTTTGGACCTGTGAATTGGCCTCCAAGATATTGTGATTTAACACCGCTAGACTATTTTCTGTGGGGCTATGTAAAGTCATTGGTCTATGCGGATAAGCCACAAACGCTTGACCATTTGGAAGACAACATTCGCCGTGTTATTGCCGATATACGGCCACAAATGTTGGAAAAAGTCATCGAAAATTGGACGTCCAGATTGGACGACATCCGAGCCAGCCGTGGCAGTCCTATGCCAGAAATCATATTTAAAATGTAATGCCACAAGATTATCTTTCGAATAAAAAAAAATTCATGTCAATCGAATAATACATCGTTGTTTTATTGCAATTTAAAGTTCTATACCTCTAAAAAAACACCCTTTATATGTGCGGCGTTATGCACCGGATTTAACGGTACTTTAAAAAAAATTAGAGATAAATAATTGCATAGTTACAAATAATTCCTGTATAAGTTTTATTGCTATTTTATAATGATAGCAATTTGATTGCAAACAATATAAATGCCGTATGGAATTTTACCATTTTTTACCTATGGGCTCTTTATTTCAACAATCTCGAGTCTAAAAACATTCACACCAGTAATATTTCAATGAGTAACAGCAACTACAATGACCTCTTTTGCAAGTAATAGTCTTTTTGGCAAACACAAACAACAGAGAGCGTTTTTAACTCGGCTCACTGCCACTGATGGTAAGACTCAATCAATAAAGTTTTCTTCAAATGCAATAGAAATGACATTCATTTTTCCGCCTTTGTCAAACGTTCCGTAATTTGATTGCCTGGTCCCATTCTCCACCCCCATTCAGCTGTTAGGGAGAGGAGTGCTCCTTTTACCGTCCTCGCTTCCAGGAGACAACCGTCATGAATCACTTGGGCTTTTTGCAGAGACATAAGCTTTTAGATGATTTCCTACCGCATCTTCGGTCTGCAATTGCGCCTGTAAAGTTGGCTTTCTTCGGAGATTCACTTTCGTGGTCAGTTTTTACGGATCGAAGGAATGTTATGATACATGCTTCCGCTAAGATAAAAGCGATGAACTTAAGGTCTTTTGCGGTATTCTTACTTATAGGAGCAAAATGAATGGGTTGATAACTTAAAAGAAGTAATGCCTTGTGCCTTAGGAGAGACTCGTAATACTCAAACGATAATTTAAGTACACAAAGAAAAATAAAAACAAACGTACCACAAATAAATATTTTCTCAATAGGGATAAACTTATCTATGCATTTTTCCAAGAGAGATGAAATTTCTACATCATTCTCAGAATAGATACTTTGACTGTTAATCTTCAAATGTATGGCGAAGTAGAACTACATTGTATGTTTAAAATCTCATATTTCTATATGTAACAATCTTTACATAGTTTTTATTTATTTCTTTTTTAAATTTTAGTTTTACCAAAACTAAGTTATTTTATCGTTTCCGAACACAACTAGAATCTTTGGCAATTTAATTTTTTTGGTTCGTGACAATTTTCTCTGTTGGTGCGCTATCTGAATACAATTTCATTTCGGCGGGTGTTACGAATTACGACTATTAATATGAAAGGTAATAAAACGTACAGGAAAAATTGTTTTCGGAAAGAAAAAAGGTAAGAGTGAAGAATAAGATTTATATTTTTGCATATACTAATAAATTTACTCGTGAAAAATTTAACTTTTTTTGTGATGTAAAAATACATCAATATGCATAATATGATTTTGCATTTTTGCAATTTACTACATCCATTTCACGGTTAATTCCAAATTTTCTCTTAATATGTATAAAAAGAGTTTTTCATGATGCTGTAATAAATTTATTATGTACTATCACAACAATGCCATCGTTCAAGATTACTCGCCAAGTTGGCAACCCCAATATTGCATGAGTCGTACGCGCTGAATTGGCAACTACGTGCTTGGTTTGATAAACGTCGCCAATATGGTGACGATAGTATATTATTGCATGCTCTGACAGAAAAATATCACAACGATTGCCTGGACTGGAATACTTACGTGAGAAGAAAGGCGTTGTCTCATACGAAAACTTATTAACAATCAACAGAAATAAATACTCAATTCTCCAGGAAGTTGTAAGAGCTGCAGGTTTATCAAAATATAAGGACTTTATCAATGAAGTGTTGGACGATACAGCTTCAGTGATGAATTTAACTGAAGTGAAGAGCCAAAAACGAATTTTGCAAAAAAAAAAGGACATATAGATAGAAATGCACAATACATATATATTACAATTTTACAATTAAGCAATAAGTATGAGAAATTGTATAATTTGCACAATGGAAATCGGTCTGCAGTTTGGTGGATAGGAGTTATTCCCCCTAGTATTTATTAAAAAATAAAACTTCATGCATTTAAGGGTTAAATATAAGTTTTTAAAATTATAAACAATTTTTAATGTTGCCAAAATATGTTTTTAGTATTTAAAACTAACTCTTATTTACAGAAATGGAAGATAGGTACATTTATATTCTAAGTCAGGAAATCTAATTTGAAATTAATATTAAGGGCATTAGTATTGAGGGTATTAACATCTAAAGGTACGATGTTCTTTAGTTCAACTATTTTGAGGTCTTATATAGACACAATGTATATGTTATTCAATCGAAATAAATAAGTTTGAAATAGTCATTTATTTTTAAGTAAGCCGATAGTAACAAATAATATACTTATTTCTAGAAATAATTTTTTTAGAAATATTGATGAGTCCACACGTAAATATAATTCACGAAGTGAATAATTTGAAAAATGAATGCAGAAATATTATAGATTTGAACAAAAACAAATGCAGCTTAAATGAAGTGTTGTATTAACACTCTAAACAGTTCAAAACAATCACAACTATTATTTTTCTCATTGCCTTAGCTCTGTAAAACAATTTATGAGACAAACGTATCTAATACAAGCATGCATATGTTTCCTTGTAAGTATCAAGTACTTTTTAATGAAGACTAACCCCAACAAATCGATAAACAACAAGACAAAATAGCAATGCTTTAGTTTCGAGTAGCTCTCTGCTTTAGCTTGGCGACATTTTCCGGTAGAATGCTCCTTAAGAATTAGCTCCCTTCTCCTTTTGAACTGAAATTATGATTTTGTGGAGGACCCTCATTGTAGGGGCGGAGCTCAGAGAGATGCAGCTTTTAATCGCTCGTGTACGCTGAAAGGCACCTAAGATAATATCTATTTGAAGGATATCTTCAATTATTTTCCCCTCAAGATGAATACTTAGTTATAGTTTGAAAAGTAATAGAAAAAAATTCACGTTTATCAAATAATTCGGTTAGAACATTTTTCTGGTTTTTTATATGATCAGACGAAAACTTTTAATAATTTGTAAAATTTATCAAAAAATATATATCTAGCAATGTTCTACAAATTCTGCTGATCTCATAACTGCACTTAAATAAAAGACATTTAAAAAAATGACTCAAGAATCGTTCTACTACATATTTTAAATATCTTGGGGTCAAATCTACAGGTAAAAGGTTTTATTACTTAAATTTTTATACGTTAAAAAAACCCATTATATTTATTTTACAGAAAGGATTCTCTTCAATTTTTATAATTTACTTTGGTATTAAATCAAGTTACAGTTTTTATAAATAATCTATTAATATATAGCGGGAGACATACGATAACTCTACAAAAAATATTAACAGTAAAATAATCTAAGAAAACAATTCATTCTGAATTTCTACATACATATTTTTAAAGAAAATACAATTATATAGACCTCCCATATGTCCACACAAAGGAAATAGTAAATGAAAAAGATAACTGCAAACACAGCAGACACGAGTTTCCTCCTTAAAAAAATGTACCAATAATTTATACCGCTCTCTCTCTCTCAATATTTCTTCCTTCAAAGAATAACCCAAAACCTCTGATTTGCATCTAAACCATGACATAGTACTAAATAAAGCAGACACAAACATTAAATTTAAAGTTGTTCAATGAGCTTCCTAATGTAGAATTCGCTTTGAATCTTTTCTGCGAACCCTGTTTGTGCCGTGTGGTGTGTACAAGAAGACTTATTAAAGCTTTGCGGAACATCATCTCCCTTCCATAAGGCACGCCTCAAAGAACAAACACTGAAGATGTAAAAGGGTCGAGAGGGGATGAGAGGTGACATTCGAACGCTTGAGGGAACATTTTCGACATTTACAGTCTCATTCATTATAATAAAACGGAAAGGAAACATGCGGCACATTTTGCGGATAAATGGATAGAATTCACTTTTCTCAGTTATTTGAAGGAATAACAATTTGAAAGGTATTAAAGAAAGTGGAATTCTCTTCAATAGAAACATCCTTATTAAGTAGTTTGAATTTTATACTTTAAGAGGAAATTTCTGTTGTAGTTTTTTCGAATAAAAACCTAATACTTAAGAATATAATAATTTTGTATGCTTGAGTATCCAAAGAGAGAGGTAGTATGTGATTTATACAGTAAAAAGGTAAGGGTTTCTTTGTTACGAAACAAACATGTGAGACGAAACAGAAAACTTTATTTAATTCTCAAAACTGCGTAAAAAGAGTGATAAAAAATCAACTTTTTAAACTTTTAGGTGTGTGTGTTTAATATTTACGCTTTTCGCATTTAACACAGCATAATATTAAATTCATATATATTTGAATTAACATAAATAAAACTAGTAACACATAAATATTGCTTCAAGAAAAGATCTAAACTGTAATACTAATTAATAGAAATAATTTTAACGAGCAATTCGTATTTGCTTGTTGATAATAAGCAAGATTTATTTACTACGAGAAGAAATGGTTGTCCTCACTAGGAAGATCTATCATAGCCACTATGGTTGAATTCATCGAAGATTTTTTTCTGGTAGTGTCGTTTTGAGAAGATGAACTGCTTCTGAAATACACATTATGCTGAGAGTTATTTATATATTTTGCTGTCTTGGTTATACGAGTTCCTTATATAGCTCTTGGTAACCAACTAAATAAATTTTCAGATTCCATTGACATTTAAAGGCGGCTAATTTTGCAATGTCCCAAAATGATTGTCTAGATTTGCACCAAGTTTAAGGCCCCCGGAAATCATACCTAACAGTTGAATATTGAATTTCTCATTGAGTCTTCTCGAGATAATCAGCAATCCTAAATCTTGATAGAGTAAATCAGCTATCTAAAAAATAGGTGTTTTTTTTACCTGGACAGTTTTATTTTAAAATCATGTAAAAAGATTACGTAGGTAAACAAAGTAACACAAACAATTGTAAATGAAAGATAATCTGATAAAGAAAATTATATTCGATTAAGAATGAACATATATTTCAACAGTTATATGAAACAATATATAGACAACAATTGTATATTAAAATTTTAATTAAATTTTGATTATTGTTATATAACTTGACTGACGCATAGTATGTATTTGGGCTTAGGGCCCAAAACCTGAGTTTGCAGGGGAGCCCTAATGTTCTCCGTTTGCTCACTGTCTCTGGGGCTCCTAGAAACGCTTCTGTAGCTCATTTTAGACTTTTGACTGAGCATGACTGTCTGAGATCTCATCCATACAGAATTGGTATCGCCGACTCAACGGACTGTACTCTGTATGACTCTGATCAGCCTATGACCGCTGAACCTATGGTCATGTAACCTGCTCTAATTAATCTTAATTCAATTGAAGAAAAATATTGGAGAGCACGTGCTCTAATGGCATTGGTGCTATTGTAGTGTGTGGCATTTGTAAAACAAAATAATTAGAACAAGAATAAATATATTTATTTGATTTTGAGATCTTCAGGAAACACATTTGAGACATTTTCTAGAAGCAGAGACACTTTTATTTTGTAATAAAGTATTTTATCATTTAAATATATTTTTGCTTCTAAATTTATTTATAATATCGATCATTGAGACGTTCTGCAAAATTCCAAGAGGGCGTTAAACTTTAAATGTTAAATACATTTAGAAATAAACAGATGAATCATTTCTACGTCATTCACTGAAATGGCATTATCATTATTTTGAAATTGCCTGCGGCAACTTTTTTTATTTCGTGTTGTTTAAATTAACTGAAAAAGCAATCCTTCTAATGAGACATTATTTTCATATCTTAAAATAAAACACCCCTTTACAGTTACAGAAAATGCATTTTTTTGTTTTGGGCTAGCTACAATAAGGTACATAAAACATTTTAGGAAGATGAGATTTAAAATTGTTTGCAATTTGGAAAGTACTGTGTAAAATGAGAGGAAAACTAATTGATTCTACCAGTTTTCAAAGAGTGTAATCTCAAATAAATATTAATATGGATATTTAAAGAAAAAAAAACAAATAAAATATGCACAAATTTTCAGATGGGCTAGCCCTCATCTGAATTTTTTTTTACCTCTTTATAAAACTACAACAAAAAACACTATAATAAACCATAAGTTTAGTTTTTCAGAATGTAAGGTTACGAAAAACACGTAGAGTTATTGAACTGAAGTAACCGCTAGAAATATGCTTTACTTAGCGCATTCTTGAATTGCATAAACATCTTCACAACAAAAGAGTTATTAAACAACAATCTTTGTAATTATACCTTCTTACATCTCTAAATAAAACTCCCCTTTACAAGTGCACAGACTCAGGTCAAACATCTCTGATAGAAAAACTTCACCCTAATAGGTCAAAATGTCAACCCGACTAGGTTAATATGGAAGGAGGTTAAACTCCTCATTCCAAGTCTTTTTAAGGCAATAAATCTATATTTTATTTATTAAAAATCTTTCTAAAAGACGAAGCATTTCTTATCCGAACAAGTCATAAATTTTAAAAAGCAGCTAGACGCTTCAGGGTATCATTAAAAATCACGAAGAACGAAATTATGTCTTTTTTGTGAGCTATTTTTTATAGCAAAAAATAGTATTTAAAACTTTTGGGTGATATTGATTTCCTTTATAAGAAAGTGAACAAAAAAGATTCTTAAAGTTCAAAGAAGATAATAATTAAATAAAACATTAAAAAGTCTCATCGAATTATAAATACATTGAAAAAAGTAACAGACATCTCTAACGCGAAAGATTATCTTAATAATAACAGAAGAATAAATTTATTTTAATTTATTTTTAATTTTTAAGCGCACTTTAACAATAAATTTTTTAATAATATACACTTCATTTCTATGCTTCGGTTTCATGTAATTTCTTTTCTTCTTTTTATTAACAATTTTCTTTTTATATACTTTTTTATAACGCCGTTATTTTTACATTTTCTTGATATACCTGTTTATATTTTTACACACATATCTGCTTATATTATGGTTGGTAAACTAGTGCCATAGATTCCTACAAACGAGAATTTTAAGCGCATCTTCCCTATGGGAAAATTCAAACTGCTAAAACAAAAATGGTTAATTATTTCCCTTGAGACTGTGGTAACAATAATTAGTGTACCGATTTTTTTAATCGATTGTAACTTTATCGTCTGATTTTATGTTGTAGTTCTAGTAGTTGTTCTACATTTTACGTGGTTTGGCTTGTTAATAAAATGATGGTAGAAAACTTTGCAATGTCTACTTGAAATTGAACAACATGGACCTCGTAATAAGGAAATATATTGTAAAATGTAATATGTACCAAATGCATACGGGGTTATTAATGTATAACCTATCACCTTCATCAGATGCATAATTTCAGTTTTTCTAATAATTCAAGACATACTACAATGAATTTCAAATTAGACTCGGAAGTTTTAGTGATAGAGAAAGTTTACTAAAATTCCATTTAATGTCTTATTGGTAACTAAAGAAAATCAGAAAATTCTAAAACAAACTTTTAAAAGAATTGAAATTCCTTAATGTAGAGGATAAGTAGAAGTTTGATAAGAAATTATTGTATAACATTAAGACAGATTTTAAAAAAATGCTTTTGGTAGATAACTTAGGTTTAGTGATAGCATGACCCTCATTTAATGCATGAATCATGATAAAAATATTGAAACCAAAATATAATTTTTTTATTTGCTTTAATCGAAGTTTTTAAATCTGGATTCTTTTTAAGATTCAAAGAAGAAAGCATATGTATAGAACATAAAGAGTTCCACTACATTATTAATTCATTCACGTAATTTTGAACATTTTCGAATTTGAACTTTTTTTTTAACATTTGAATAAATGAGAAATATTTCAAGAGTATTCAGAGTCTCGTTTCATATCGAGAACAATCTATTTCAAAAAAATTTAACATACCTTTGTAATTATATATCTTAACACACATGCTGTGTATCGTGGCACAGATAATAATATTTCTACTTGAATTTAAATATTATTTTAGTTAAATTGTAAAAACTTTAATTTTCTTTTGAGAATTTTTTTTTAAAAAAATGATTATAAAACTCGAGAATACATGAAATATATCTTTTGAGTAATAAATATATCGTACTTTTCATGGCCTTTTTTTTGTAATAAAATACAACTTCTAATTTATTTATAAGTACTTCCTTAAAGATTTACATAAGCAGAGATTTGTTGTTCAATGTTATTACAAAAATAGAAAGTAAATCGCTCAATAATTAATTCCTGTTATAACTTTTTCCAAGAGAAGCTGTATTTATATCTTTTTCAACAACACAATGAATTGCTGTAACTTTCATTTCAGTCTTAAAACTCATAGAAATGTAAATTTATTTAAAGAAATAAATGGTATATTTTTGCTGTTTTTAAACACACACACATTACTAGACGTATTTTAAGTATAAACTCAGTGGTTCAATGTATATACTTGTATAACAAAAATAAAAACAATTTAATTTTTTGTAAATTGGGTTATTTGTAATATTAAAAAGTGCTCTTAGTTTTAGCCAAATTTATTTAAATTCTGATGTATTAAAAAATATGGCCTAAAAAAACATAAATTAAACAATAGATTTATCTGTAATATTACATGTCTGTCGAAATAATGGGTACCAATAATAAATTGTTGGGTACGTAATTTTAGAAATAGAATTTATACTTTACTATCTGGTATACCCGTTCTTTGCGCGGGAAAATTGCAAAATTAAACAATAGAGATTGAAGGATAAAGAAGTTTTTAATGAGTTAATTTTACGTGAATTGCAAATTAAACAAAAAAATCTTTTTTTACATACCTCATCTGAACAAAAAACCACATTTGTTAAATTTTAAGTCTGTAGATCGAATAGCTGATAAAAAGGAATTTTTTTTATTTATAACGCCCCGTAGCTCTCTTGTGAGTCGATTTTTGAAAACACCTTCCTAAACTGATCTCTGCTCAACAAAAATAACATATTGTTACACATTTTGCTTAGTGAACGTTTAAAATAGTGTGAATAATTTATATCTGGATGTGTAATAAGTTAATATTTCTTTCTGTTGTATTTATTTTATGTTAAAACTGTGTGTAAGATTCGCAAGCAACACCGTTCCTTACATTATAAGGGCGGTTCAATGAAAACATAGCGAAATGTTGACGATAGAGCCAAGTTGGCATCATTTTTGGCGATCCTGTGGGCAACTTGGCAATTCATTGAACGGTGCAGAATTTGATACGCTGTAGGTGGGGAACTGCAACAAAGAACATAACACAAAAGCCTTCTCCATAAAAAAATACATATACATGCCAATTTTCATAGTGATCGGTTGAACGGTGTTGGAGAGAAGTGAGGTCATATATACAAGTATCCATTTTATATATACAGATATAGTTTTCAAACTACATTTTAAAAATCTTTCGATAACTATGCATGGTGATAATATCTTTTAAAAATATACATCTACTTATGAAATAATTATAAATCTTTATCTTTTAATATATAGTCTCTTTTATAACTTTCAAACTATATTTTTCCCAAAACTTAAATTTAACATAATTTTCTTTAACTGGTCTAAATTTTTTTTTTTTTTGCTTCCTGCTCATAAATTTCTTTAATCTTCGTCTTTTTGCATAATACCTTGCTTAAACGTCACCTTCTAATATTCATTTCCTTGTACCAAATAAAAAGCGATGAGAAAAACTAGAAAGGAAACAATCTATAAAATTTATATCCTATCCACGAGAAGCTCAAGTATCTTTCTACTCAACGGCTGGAACATCTCCTAATTACAGAACTGACGCTACTCTCGACAAAATAGTGCCTTCCCCAAGAGACTCATAAAACTTGCCCACAATGCTGAGAAAAAATGTGCCTCCCTCCCATCAAAGGGAAAAAACCCATCCTCCTTATTATGGAATGGAATGGAACATTAAATATCCGTTAGAGAGAGAGTGTAAGGAGTTCAATTAGAATATAAAAGTTTTTTCTGGGGGGAGAGAGGAAGTAAAATGTTGGAGGGGATCGAATGTCAGGAAATGATGAGTTAAGTTTTGATAAGAAAAAGGGTTTTTTTGCTCTCTACTTAATCTGAAAATATTTATTCATTTCTTGAAGGAATTGGTTTTGAGAGATTATTTAATTCGCGGAGAAGAGGAAAAAAATTGTTTTTTGGACTGGAAGTAATCTTAATATGGGTACTGAAATGAAAGTAAAGATAAAATTTAGATGCAACGTGAAGGAAGTTTTTTTTATATCCAAGCTCTAAAAAGTTCAGTCAGTAATCGAACAGAAGCTGGAATTATACCGAAAGAAAAAAAAATAAAGTACTTCAAGATATGTCATGGGGAAGGTTTTTATAAAACCAAAAATAAAATATTTTATTGATATATTAGCAATTAATTACAACAAGGAACTTAAAGAGAGTAAATTTTACGGATAACATTTAACCCCTTAACTGGTTTGCCCGTACACGTTACGGGCTACCGAAATTTGGCCAAAATCGGTTTGCTTGTACGCTTTACGGGCACGGATATTTTCTTATTCCTATCTTTGATTTGCACATACTTTTGATTCTTATAGTGAGATTATAAGGGCTAGTGATTTTAAGAGATGTAGGTTTTCCATGGTATTGAAATACTTCTCATCCGGGATTTATTTTGTGGTGAAGGAATGGAATTTTTCATTGAAGACAGGAATTTAGATTCTTGAAAATATTTGATAAAGAACAGGAACTGGCGAGGCAATGTACAATTTTTTGCTTGAGAAGAAATGAAAATGGAAGGATAATCCAAAAAAGCCGATATTATCATGTTCCTATTGCAATATAAGACTTAGTATTACACCATGCTAAAAATTGTAAGCGCATATATATATATATGCACGCACACACAAAATTCTCAACCGTTTGAAAAAAAAGGTACAAACATCAATTTTTTTAAAAAAAATTTTGTAAGTATGAGAGAAATTCTTTTAAGATATATGGAATATTCCACATAGCATGCAGAGTGTATTTATAAAAGCAAATATTTAGGGTTTTTTGTGTTCTCCAATTATAAAATAAAAAATAGCGTGAAAACTTTAAAGTTGAAAATTAAAGTAAAATTCTTCCATTTTTACATTTTGTTAAGTATTATGCTTAGTTATATGCAATAGAAAAAGTATCTTCTTTTAAAAACATTTTGGACAAAAAGATTGACCGCTTAAAGGGCTAATAATAAGCTATATTTTAATTCAATCATTTCAGTTTACATTGTTTTATTTTATCGGTTGTCAAGTGACCTTGCTCCACCGATTCCGCGTTTGCGAGTTTATTTTTTTAAAAAAAATATGATTTTTAAAACTAATTCCTATGTTTATATTGGACTAGAATCGGTTATACGATTGCACTGATTTATTAATTTTATAAAAAAAAACATTTTAATTGGAAAAAATGTAAATTTATGTAGAATTCAAATTATTAAGAATGAGTTGTGTGTGTGTGTGTGTGCATTTTATTTAATTTTATATAGGTAGATTATATTATTTATTAGATTATGTAGACTATTTTATAGATTTATATACTTATTACTTATATTTTTCATTCACTGTCTCTTTTTAGAAAAAAATAAAAGGACATTGACTTTTATTTATGCAAAATAAAAAATTAGCTGTAATATTTTACATATTTTTTTTCTCGATTTCGATCAAAAGTAATTATTTACTACAACCAAAAAGTATATTCTCATATTGATTCCGAAGACAAAAAGATGCTTGAATATTACCTTTCTTGGAAAGATTTAATGCAAGCTTTTTCTTGATATATTTGTTATTTCTGGATCACTGATTATTTACTTACCTTAAAAATGATGCTATTTTTTTTAAAATGTAATAAATAAATATAAAAATAATAAATAAAGTTCCTAAAACGGCTTACAATAACTCTATACAGTAATATCTCGACTCTAACGCTACCCCGACTTATGTGAAACTGGAGTTGCGTGATTTTTAAGTCCCGTCGATTAGTCTTTTGTTTGAGCGCTACACAACTAGATTACTCACTCCCCGCTTCCCGTATAGCTAATGTATACGCTCGGATGTATCGCGTGGAATTTACCCTTGCCATAATAGTTTATTTGAGTTTTTATTCGTACCTGCGAAATGTATCCCACAATCATAAGCTGACCACTGATGAGCTCATAGAAATGCATGAGCATCAGAAAGACATTGAAGAGTGACCCAGTTCAATTAGATTTTATGGTTGGGATTTGACAGAAGGCCTCAGTTTAATTGAAAAAGGGTTATATACATTTTAGAAAATATAGACTCCAACGAAGAATGTATTTTTTCAACAAAATAAGGAATAAAAAATTGTGAGAATCCCCTGGATTCCAACCTGGTCAGCAAGATTGATTTGAGGCAAAGAACAACCTGACGACATTTTTACAATAACAAATTATATTTATTCACTTGAATCAATTATCAAACTTCTAATTGCAAAGAATAATCAATATGTCTACGTCAATGTGATTGACCCTTACTATTAAATTAAATCACGGAATATGATACTAATCAACTATTAAACTCAATATCGATCAGGATTACCGGAATAAGAGGATCAAGAGATACACGCAATTTGAATTACTAGCGCATTCATTAAATTCCCACTAACTTTATTATATATTTACTCTTATAATCCGATAATCTAGATTTAAATCTCACCTTCCTTTTACTACCTCACTTTCCAGACGTATCAAACTTTCCAATTGTAGATCACTGCCTAATGATCAGAGAGACGCTAATCGCATAATCAACTTGAATCTTCTTAGAATACCATCAATCTATCCCTTGGCATAATAACCTGCTGTTAACTTACAACACTCTCCTTAAATACTTTGACTAATTTGCATATCCCGGTTTCTTCTTTTAGAGCTGGCTGGAAATATACGCGAATTTACAATCCCCAAAGACGCCTAAGAGTATTAGTGATAAAGTGCCGTACAGATCCGTCACCAAATTTATTAATTGTTACGAGAAAATTCTTTGAGCCGACAGACTACTTAGATTTTGTGAAACCTTCTACATCAAATAATTTCAATTTGTGAAATTGTATTTGTGTTTTTTACCTAAGATTTTTCTCAAACTCTTTTTCCTCAAGAATATTATTTTCTTTTATCTCTGGTCCCAACTAAAAATAGTCTGCATGTATTTATATGCGAAGTTATATCCCGACTTAAGCAGTTATCATTCAGTTCCACCTATCGCCTAAGCTCGGGGTATTACTGTAAAGGATTGCAACAATTGTTATTAATCTTCATAATAAGAATAAAATATGTAATTTTCTAACGTATTCTTTTTCATTTATAATATACTGTAATCTAATGCCGTCGTGTGCTCCTAAAAAATCACAATAATAAAATTGAAGAAAAATAAAAAAATTGCTGAGAAAGTTTTACGTTTTTATAAAATTTTAATCAGTTCTAATTCAAATTCAATAAAAGGTAGAGTCAAATTAGTTAATACTTTATAAAGCCGTGGGAAGTTAATTTTTAATTTCATTAATTTTTATATGTCTAGGAGGAAATTTTTTCCCACTTATGATTAGTGCTACTAGCACTTCTAACGCAAGTGATTTTGATTTTTTCAATTCGCGAATGCAAAGGATGACCTGTAAGCTTAGCGAACGGCAAAAAGAAAGAAAAACTGTTCCGGATGATGTATAATTGTCTAAAAATGATGACCATGTGCAAATTTGATAAAAAAAAATACATAGACATTGCCGTTTGTGATCTACTAAATCACATGAAAAGAGAACAAGATACCCCCCCATTTGTACAGCTTGCAATGTCCCACTATATGTTGGTCCCTGTTTTCTGAAATTTCATGGCAAGTAATGCGTATAAATTCTTGAGCTTTTGAATACAAAAAATATCTAATTTACAATTCCTTTTGTAGATTCCATCATTTATAAATTATTCTTTATGAATATCATGTAATGCGATATAAAAAGAAATACGAAACATAAGATATAATACTTTCAAATAGCTCCCTGTAGGAAGAAAAGGAAATATACATCCCTCCAAAAAATAAAACGGTCTTAAAAATCAAATTAATTTTAGGTAATAAGCTAAAAGAAATTCTTTTTTAAATCAGTCTCAATCTCAAAAATATTTTGGAATAACTTACTAGAAAAAGAATAGCCCTATAAAGGATTAATTAAAATATTTCATAAATATTCTCTACTTTATCATATGCCAAGAGCTACATTAAGAGAAAAGTGTTTTTTATTTTACTATTTTAAAAGAACTCTTCACCATTTACTGGTTTTCTGTTTAAAAACTTTAGTTTCCTTTTTTAACGAAATAAAGGGTAAAGTTCTAAATATAAACAATAAAAGGAAATACGCGACAGAAAAAGAAAAGTATATCTATTTCTACACTTTTCTTTTCTCTGTCAAATTACTTTGCAACTGATCGAGATATTTCTTTGTACAACATAACAAACCAAGAGTCAGAAAATATCTCAATCACAACCTTACCACATGGCATTATTTCCCTCACAACGGGAAGCAATAGTTGGTAAAAACCAAACTTTAGGATGCTGGCTTCTTCAAACCCTCATCTGCCTGCGAGTAATACCAATCAAGCACTCTCCTTCACTGCAATTGCGGAAAATGAAAATACAGCTCCGGTCGTAAAAAAAAAAGGCACAGGGACACGGGATTCACCCCCTCCAAGTATAAACTACTCTTTCTCCAGAGAACTTTTCCTCACTGGCTCTTAAGTAAATGGAAAGTCAATGCAATGATAGCAAAAAAGAAAAAGCAAAGTGGAGGGTGAATCAGGGTTTTCGTCTGGTGACTTTTCTTTCTGTTAATTTGACATCAAGAGTATGTGCTGAAGTGTCTGAGGAGGGAGATGTCAGGTACCGGGAAATCAAAATTACGGATAAGAAATCGGGAGTTGAAGAGAGGTGGCGGGAGATTGTTTTTTGATTCAACACTGAAGGATGATAAAAAGGTTTTTAAGAGACAGTTTTTTGAAAATAAGTTCGATTTCAAATCTGGTTGAAAAGTTTATTATGAGATGTGATTAAATAAATCCTAAGAATTACTCGAGAAGATTGATCATTTTTTTAAACTTAAATTTTAATTTTCTGGATCATTTGATAAAAAGACATTTAATGGACTAAATTCAGGACAGAGTCACGTGATAAATACGATTACTCGTTCTCCATAGAAATCAAAACTGGCATTAGACTTGTTCTTTTAACTTGTAACATTTAGATAATTTGGTTATTTGGTAAAGTTGTTCCAATATTATGATTCTTCGAAAAGGTTTTCCAAAATTAGAAAAAAAAATAGTTTGATATAAGTGTACTTTTTTTTTTAAATAAAGCGCATTTTATTTATCTGTCAACATTATTATTGTTTACAAATACATACTTTTTAAAAGAATCTGCAAAAAGCAAAAATTAGCAACAGCGAATAGCATGAACCGATTGGCTGAAAACACGGGATTGTACTATTTGGCATGCAACTATTACGTAACATAAATTTATGAATTGATAGGTTTGAAACACGTGTTTATAGTTATCATGTGACTATGACGTCACATGAATTTATCTCATTGGAAAAAAATGAATAGTGTAATTTATAAATTGTAATAAGCCCACATTTAAAAAGCATCAACTAAGGGTGTTTTAAAATGTATTTCTTCCAAATATTATTCTGATGAAGGTTAATTTCATATTTTTAAAAAATTTTATCAGTTTTAGGTGAAGAAAATCCACACAAATAGGTAGGTATAAAATAAGTAATACATTACATGTGTATATAACATATCTAACACGACATTCTAAATATAGCATATGACATTCTAAATTTCTAAGTTCGATATTTTTTACTTGGTTATTTCTTCGCCAAGTCAAAATGGCTGTATAATTTGGGAAACTTGAAGAAGACTTTTCTAAAAATTTGAATTAATTCAAATGATTTGAATTTGTGAACCCAGAAAACTAAGTGTAGCTTTATAAGAACATCAGCCCCACTATCTGGAGTAAATAACAAGAAAGCCCTCTTAGAAGATATTTGAGGTGCGTTAAAAGTATTTCTTTTTATAAGATAAAATTGTCTCGAGACTATCCGTGTAATATTATACGTTTATCATTTAAGTACTTAAGTCAAGAAATGTTTGATATATATTCAAATTACATCGTATTTTTTATTCTAAATAACTTTAAAAATTTATCGTAGAAGATATATTAAAATCATATACAGTGTGTCTACAAATTAGTTGGGCACAAAGAATGATTTATTGTATGAATTTACAGGGGAAAAATAAAGTATATATTGTTGTATGATAGAGTAGTTCGTTTACCATTGACACTAGTGTTCGATGTGGCTACCTTTCGTTACTCTGCAAACACTCCATAGGTAAATCAGTTCTTGTTACAAATTTGTCAGCATGTTTCCGTTTATCAGATTAATGGCGGCTTAGTAAGAGTGTACATTTTATCCTTTACAAAACCCCATACACCCAAATCCAAGTGTTAGAGATTTGGTGATCGCGATGACAATTGAATAACACATCCACGACCAATCTAAACTGGTACCTCAGCCTTGAGGTATAACGTCAATGGGTTGTGACAAAAAAATGTAAGTTCCTGGTATTTTTTCTTTGATCATTGGCATAAAGAAAATCTATAGCATCTTCAGGTAAAAAAACTTCCGTGACAATCTTCTCAGCGAAGAAAAATGGGCCGAAAACATTCGAGGAGCTCTCTACACAAAACATGTTTACTTTGGGACTATTCCTTTCATGTTCCAAAATGGCATGGAAATTTTCCGATCCCCAAATAACTTACATAATGACGCCTAACACCGTCTATAAATATAAACTTAAGATATATTACTACTGGTCTGACTTTAAACAGGTTAATTTCATTTAATATTTCGGACTTTCTTAACTTACGAAATAGCCCAACTAATTTGTAGCCACCCTGTATAATGAATTCACCAGAAGGGAATACTTTATAACTTCTAACGACTATGCGACAAGTATAACGCGAGCGCTGCATCAAAACCTTTTTTCGTAGAGTCAAGCATTTCTCAAAGCAATGTAGGGATAGTTTTACCACAGTTATTTGTCTAATGTTTGAACACCTGCTACAATATTTGCTGAAGTTTTATCGAAATCAATCATAATTTTCCATTTTATCTGTAGCCCTTCTTTATTATGTTGTGATGCATATATATTTATCACAGAAAAGAATACGGATTTGCTTCTATTTAAGAACATTCTAAAACAGCCTCCCACGAGACTTTTAATATCAATTATAATGCAACATTAAGATATTTTTTTACTTATGTTTTCTAACGCTTAAAACAAAAAAGTCATAATAGCTGTATATACTTTTATGTCTTAGAACAGATTCGAAATATAAACATTATTCGGATTCAAATTTAGTTCTCTCTAACTTGTCTTAATGATTTATTCAACGAAATATTATTATCTAAATTTTGGAAAATAAATTCATTTAAATATTTTATAAACTATTTAGAGATTTTTTACCGACCACTTTCAATAAACCTTTTTGAAATATTGTTAGTTTCCTTCTCAAAATGTATCACAAATTAACTTAAAAAGCATTACCTATGTCTTAAAACAAAGAACATACGAGTTTCATCTATGATGACAATGAATATTAGTGAATCATGAACTTTATTTCTGATTTTTTAAGGATATTAATTTGTTTCTTACGAGAACCAAACACTTCTTCTAATTAAATGGAGATCTTTCCCTCGAATAATAATTCGGCATTAAAAAGAAATTTTTTTTTTAATTAATGATAACTATTTGTAGATTTAATAACTCACTTCAACTTCGACTTTTATGAACTCGAAAAAAAATTCTTATTTTTTTCATTACGGTGACTGTAATTAGAATAACATATTTGTAATACTTTTTTTAATAAAGAAACTTTTCATAGTAAAAATAAAAAAATAAAAAGTAAAATTACTTGTTACAGCGAATGTTTTCTTCTTATATATAGAACTTTTTTTCATAAATATTGGTTCTTAGAAATAAGAATGCAGCCAAACTGTCCTTTTGTATTGCAATATTCTCCATGATCGTAATCAAAAGCAGAAATTTTTACATTTTAAGTTCAAGCAGATCATCTTTTTGGTATCTGATGCGTGCATACTTCATTCAATGAAAAGACCAAAATGCATTATATTCGGCAATGTTCATTTTCTTTTGTTGATGGTCGGGTAATTCAAATAATAAGTAATAAATGCTCAAAATAAAATTCCAAAAGTTTAGCTTCGCATCCTTCTTCCCCTATCCTATCTCCTAACTTCTTTATACACAAGAGTATTTCAGAGAATGATTTTCATTTCATTTATGAATTAATTTTTATCACACCCCCAATCTCATTAATAAAAAGGTATAAATATAATTTAAAATATACATATGCGTGTAATTTTTTTTAAACTAACTTCAGCTGTTATAGTATGAGGGGTATTAGAGACAGACCTCGTAATTTTGAGCCACAATCAAGTATCGAAAACGATACCTGAGTTGCAAAATGGAAATCCTTTACTCCTAATTTCCATTCCACTTTATTTGAGGACTTCGAGGCTCAATTCCCTTTAACCTGATGCACATCTAATTATTCATCACGATTGGTTAATGTAATTAGGACTCGAATACGAGTTCCAGTTTGAATACCACTAGTATGAAATAAGTTAAAACTTTGAATGCAATTTTCAACTATTGAATGCAATTTTCAACTATTGAATGCAATTTTCAACACAGTTAAAAGGAAAGTGCACCAATCTAATTTTACAATAAAACAAATTAAAGCTTTTAAGTAATTACTTTTAAAAGCTGGATGATTATGTTATAAATAAATTTTTATTTGTTTTATCCTGTAAAGGTTCCTTCTAGTAATTAACGAATGGCAACAGTAATTGAAATCGCAAAACAATTCAAGCTTCATGAAGCATAAAAAGTAGATAAAAAAATACAGTATGAAAAAAAACATTCTAACAACGACATTTTAACAAAAATAAGATAATTAAAGGAGAGAAATTCTTTTTTACTCTGAATACCTTTAAGGTTTTATCTTCTTTTAACTCAGAACACGTAGAAAAATGAAAAAGTTTCGTATTAAAAAAACCTCAAGAGTTTTACAAAACACATGATTAACTCACGCGATCCAAAATTTTCTTAAATTAAACTACCTTTTCCTTCGATTTTTCTTTTGTGTTTCTTTAAGAACAAAATTCTTCTTATTCTCTTCAAAAAGAGAACAGGTTTTAAAGAAAATTTAATTTCCATGGTAAACCTGGCAAGTCACGTGAAATATTATGTTTGAGGTAAAGTTAAGCAGATTAAAGTAAATATTTTTCATGGAAAAAATTATAAAGCTATATCTAAAGGGGGAAAAAATGGCTTAACTTCTCATTCGAAAACTGGAATTTCTCCAAATAGTTCATAAGAACTCGATTTATTGCATTAAATCTATTGTATATAAATTGGCTATAAAAGAAATTAGTAAAAAAGATATTTTATAGTAAATCTTTTTTTAAAATTCATTTAGTATATCCAGATCTTCATTCAAGCTTTCGAAATTTCAGCTATTTTTTAAGGTATCCTACCAGTTGTGACAACTTTTTTTTAAAAAAAATGGAGATATGGGGATTTTTTTGTGGTTTTTAGACTTATTTAGTACATTTTAAGAAAAAAAAGCTAAAATTAAGAGGAGAAAAATAAATTATTACTACTAAAATGCACTGGCGTAGCTAGTTCTGAGTGGGCCCAGTATCAAAATTCCTTCGGGGCTCTTTTTTAGACATGAGAGCCCTGTTAGTGGGGCTGTAGTTACACATTTTGGGGCCGGCCCCGTATCATTGATACGGTTGTAGCTACACCCCTGCTAAAATGAAAAAAAAATGGGCAAAAATAAACAAAAAATTACATAAACGGGTCCCACTCTATATAAATAGTAAATGAACAAATTCTCGATTTTTCAAATTTGACGTATTACTTTGCTATTCCTTTTTGAAATGAAAAATTACCTTCAGGATAAGATATGTTTTAATAGTATATATATATATATATGTAAAATATTGGCCGAGTGGTATATTTTGTCGAGTGTTAGCAGAGTTTCATTAATACATCTTCTTTATTGTGACGCACACATCAAAAGCTTAGGACAAAATTACGGTACATTTTCACGTTGACGAGACAAACTTGAGGCGATTATAAACCAGAGTGGGCAGGAGACAAGCAGAAGTGACATCTTGACGGACACAACACAAAGACACAGAGTTGAAGCTATGTATACTTTTACATGATGAAGGCAGAGAGCGGGATTACACAAAAAGTTTGGTTTTATACCAACAGTACAAGCGCGTGATGATTACGTAATCGTAGTTCTGATTGGATAGAATGGGCGGGACAGGGATTTCTGATGTACTAATATTAGTTGATTACGATTAAGATCAGGGTGTTAATTTCGAACCAAATAATTAAAAGATTATTTCAATATTGTTAAAAGAGTTAATTAAAAGGATGCTAGAGGGAATTATATATTTTATATATATATATATATATATATTGTGGTCCACCAATATGCAAACCCAAGAAAAACGAGAGATATCCAAGCTAAAATTATTAATTAGATTAATATACAGCGAGAAAGTGATTAAAAATAGCGCCTTTTTCGGGATGAGGAAGACAATGAAAACAATTTTTGCGAAGCATAGAATGTTGCCGTAAACGTGGCGAAAACTATTATCACACGCTTCGGTATTAAATGAAAGAGGCCTTTTGAGTAATGCCATCTCATATTGCCTCCATACATTACAAAAGTTTAACTGGATGGTGCTTATATAACGGGCCAATCGTTCCCCAATAATCGACGTGTTCAATAGACCTTAGATAGGGAGTAAAGACAGGCAAGTTTTCAACAAAGTAAAAAAGTTTGTAGGCCGCATATCATCACGTATTGTCTTGTTGGAATATGGACTTATGAAATCTTTGAAAGTTATGAAGGACAACAAGCTCCAAAGCCTCAGAGATCGAAGGCTGGCTAGCCTTTGAAATGGTAAAACGTTTTAGGGATGTGGGAATAGATTCCAGTACCACCACCAAACTATAATACCGGGTGCATGACCAACATAGCAATATTCACGGTGTCTTCAGATTCTATTCCAAACAGTGTAGTAGCAAGAAGTCGTGAAATTCGGTTGCCCATGCCCTTCGTTCAATGCACCGTTGTAGATGCAAGCGCCAAAGTTTTTGAAACAAAAAAAAATCGTAGCAATGGATTCCCCTTGTAGACATTCCACTATGGTACAAATGACGTCAAATAGTATATACACATATTGCTGTGAAATGGATCGTAGTTTTGCTAATATGGTATCTGATGTAGCAAAGCGACTTTCACAGTCATGTGCACATTATATCTATCGTAACGAATTGTGGTGTGACGAGATTAGTACAATTTGTGCTGTCGGTCAGACGTTCACTCCTTTATGCATCTTTTACAAATCAGTATCGCAATTGCCTTATTTAAGTTCAACACGATTGCCAATTTCTCGGATGGATAAACAATATTCTGTATAGGGAGCAATTCTTCCTCCAACTCAAAAACGAGCGCAAGGATGCTCGTATTCTTCTACGAGGTATATTGAAGCTGCTCAGGCAAAACAATTGCACGTGAAAGCACTTCTAGTACTTGAAAATAACACATATTCTGTTCGTTTTTTTTTTTTCGTTTTTTTTTTTGGTTTATGGTTTATTTTTTTTACTCAGCGCTTGTTGAGGGATGTTGTAAATGCCCATGATGTCAGTTTATGTTGAATTGTTAATCATTTGCATATCCCATCGCGGTAAACAGTGAACATTTCACAAGGATTTTATGCTTTCATCCTTCTGAGATTCAGAAGTGTAATTGACTAAATATGCTTGATATTAATTTAATAAATCATTTTATAATCTTTATTTTATATCCATCTTCATCTTTACAACTTGAATTTTAAATTTAATGGTCTGTGAAGTCCGATTTTTCAACGAATGTCGGATAAGATTACGTAAATATACGAGTATATTTCAGTTAAACAAAATATATATATATATATATTTATATTTATAACTTTTTTAAAAACACATTACTGATTTATTTACATTTTAATTTATAACTATAATTTATACTTATAATTATATGATAATTAAATATTTTCTTATTATTCTATGGAAAAAACATCTTATTCTAAAGACAGAAATACTCGAAGAATTTTTAAAAACTATTACTCGTGTATTTATACTAGAAGAAATATTATGAATACATCTTAACGTAAGAAGCAAACTATTGGAAGCCCTAAATGTGAGAAGTAAATGTAAATAAACTATACAAAATAAGCATATTTTGTATAGTAATAGATTACTACTTTAAAAAAACTGCCGATACATTATCACCCGTTGCAATTTAAAAAAGGTGTAATTGGACTTGTAAAGGGCTTTTTTGCATTTGCAGTGGATATGTTTAGGAATTAGATTTGAGTAAGTAATAAATTTACTACACATTCTAGAGATAACATCGATTATTTAAAAAAGACTTTTCTTAACAATCGATTATCCTTCATACACATAATACTTTTTTCTTCAGGTAAATGCACGAAAAAATTAATATATCCCGATTATAATAAAGAAAAATTAAAAATACTCGTATAATAGTTCAACAAAAACATGAATCTAAGACTTCATGACAACGTCAAAAATCAGCTTTAAACAAAGATGTATAATTCAAATTAAAAAGAACTTCTTAAATTTTCAAATTATTTAGATATACACATAACTATCTTACAATTCAAATTCGATCATTAAAAATATAAAGACAAACATTCAAAACAATATATGACAGGCATGTGACAATTTTTATACATTTCAGTGCATACCCCCCAAACACACACACAAATTCCACACAGTTTAAAATTATTATACCATATATTATATTCAACTACTGCAATTTCGAAGAATCCAACTATCAATAAAAAAATTCAAGCGATTTTAAACGATTTCTGTGTTATTGTTCTTCCAGCGTGCACAAATTTTTAATTTAAAAAAATGTTACATACCTTTATAGGGTCTTTTCCTTTTTTATCGGGAACCTTTTTGGGTATCCGAGATTCAGATTCAACCACTTCAACTGTTGTTTCCATTTTGGAAAAAAAATGTTTTCATGAAGTCATTTTTTAATTCGAATAATAAAATGTTCATGAAGACAGGTTTGAGACAAATTCTTCAAAATTTTTTGACGTATTTCTTCTATAAGGTATCCTGTGGTAATAAATCTAAGAGCAAGATTTATTCGATTCGACAGATCCATTTGATAAATATGTTCTCCTTCCTAACTTTAACCAGCTATATTTGAAAGAAAAGCAAGAGAACACAATCATTTTAATTCATTTAATATTCTTTTCTCAGATAAAATCAATCTTTATCACAATTTATTCAGAACTAAAAATATTATATGCAACAGCTATTTTCTTTCATCAGGCTTCTTGCTAAGCTGTTCTAATGGTTTTTAGATATAAGCAGTATTATTATAAAACTCAGTTATTTTAATTCCTATTAAAAGTATTATATATATGTTGAATATTTGCATATTATTTAGAATTTCTGTCTTTGTAGTTTTCAATCACAGAAATGTCATGAATAAAATAAAATAAAAAGTCTGTTGTTATTTTTTCCTAAATCTTTCTTCGCATACTTTTCATACATTCGTTTTCAACCGCAATTTTTTCTTGAGATTGGCTTGGAATTCTGTTATTTCTTTTTAAATTAGCTTTAAATTTTTCTAAATCTCAAAACAAAAAATTTGGAAAGAAAATTTTTGTAAGATAACACAGACGTTTCTCGATAACGGAGTTCGAAATAATATGCTGAGAAAAGTTTTTCTTTTTCATCAGACGATTTTATTCCAATGTAAAGAACAAATATTGATGGCAGCTGAAATCAATGTTCGCCAGATATTCAATTTTTCCCATCAAAGAATTCTAAGCAAATAATGTCTGTACAGCTAATAATCCTTTGACACCAGATGGATTTTGCGTTTAGAAAAACAAAACTAAATTATAGTTGATAATTGATTAGCACACGGATTTAAAAGTACCAAACGATTTTTTTTCCAAACACATGATATTATCTCAATGCACAAAATTTAGTCAATGATTCCCTAATATAAAAGCAAATTCATTTAAATTTATGAAAATAAATCTGATACTGATAGTTCTAAGTCGTAATAGATCATTTAGAGTAAAATTTTAAGTTTTTAACTAATATATACATATATATTGCGCAATGCCGTAGAAAAAAAAGTTTTAAAATAATCAGAAATCATATCCATCGATACGGCATGTCACACATAATATTTTCGAACTGACACGATCATAAAATTCACCATGAAGTCCATCAATTTTGAGAGGGAATTATTTTGGCGCAAGTTCTATCTCGGAGAAGAGCGTCGGGATGAAAACTGAATGAATGTTCTTCGCTCCAACACGTGCAGAGTCAGCAGAGTCGATCACGTGTGCGCGAGACCACGTGCGCCGAGTGAATCGCTCGTTTACTCCTCCTCCTTACGTTAGTTAGGTTTTATCAATGACTTGTATTCTTTTCTTTTTTTTTTATTTTCCCGAATAAAATGGAATTGGCACTACAGAAAACATTTAAAGATTTTGAGAATAATTTTTGTTCAAATTATATTTTCGGTCATGAAGTTTATTGTATATTTCATGAACGATGTGAAAACTTATCTTTTTAAAAATAATTATTTTAATTCTTTTTTCCTTCATTATACAACTGATTCTGGTACGATATGACGTTGGAATGACTTACAATTTACTAACTGTATCATTTAGTTTTTTTTTTTTTAGATAGGTGTGTGTTATAACAAATTACTATGATATTTTCCTTATTTGTTAATAGTAATTTGCTTATTTGTTAACTAATATGTACATTTTTTTTAAAAAAAGTTTCTGCAAAAATTGAAAGTTAGCAACAGTGAAACTGTAGAGTTGGGAAAATTGGCTGGATAGAATTGGCAGGAAACGCATGATTATATATTTATCATGCGAAAATGACGTCATATGAATTTAACCTAATAAGATTATATTAATTTTAAAGGAACTCAAAACTGTAAGATATTTCAAGATTTTTTTAATGCTACGAAATAAAGTATATATATATATATATAGTGAAGGTAATACTCAATACAAAAAATTGAGGAGTCAAACTTTACAGAGCCAGTAAATTTCATCAAAGTTAACCTTATGGAGATATATATATATATATATATATATATATATATATATATATATATATATATATATAATGCAGCGTTAATTACAATTAAGACGAAAAATATTCGCATATAAAAAGGCACAACTATTTAATAATTCTGTATATAAATTAATTTTTTTTTTCCATTTTAGAACATTAGATGAATGACAACTTCAAGACACAAAATTATAATTTTCTAGCTTTCCGAGCTCATCAGTTAACATGGTAACAGTGGCGCACACAAGGAAAAGGGTGGTGGTGTCCTGGGGGTCCAGACCCCCCCTCCAAGACCCTTGATATTTTTTCCGATTGATTATGATTCTAAGTATATAGTACGTAAAATTTAATTAAGTATTTATTAATAATTAATTTTATTAATTAATGCTAATTATTTATTCAATAATTAGTTTTTTACTGTGTTTTGTTCCCGAAAATCGACAAAATCAAAAGGAGCATGATACAAGAATGGTGAACTTTCGACCCCCCTTCCTTGAAAAATTCCTGTGTGCGCGACTGCATGGTAACATAACAAAAGCTTACGACAACACTGCTACGCTTTTTATGAAATTCAATATAAATGCCTAACTTTTAAAATTGCTATATTGTATCACAAGGAAATGCCTCAAAATGATTTAAATGAGGAACACTTTATCTAAACCGTTATAAAAACATGTTAAATTCCTTAATTTTATATTTCATAAAAAAAATCTATAAGATTTTTCTGAAGTATTTATCATTAGAGGTTATAGAATACATAATTAAGGCAAACATATCAACACTGAGGAACACTTTACGTGTTAGTTAATTAGGAGGCTATAGACAATCAAAACATACCACTATAACTGCTTTCATAGTTAAAATATAACCCTTTTTTGATTATTTCTAAAAATAATATTCATAATTAAGTCTTTTAGATAAACCGTTTCAAAAATACTGTATATTTAGTTATATGTTGAAAAAGTAAATAAGATTCTTAAACCATTCTCATTTGAAATAAATAAGGCTAATCTCTCTCGCATGTATGTTTAAAAAAAACTGCAAATTCTCATCTTTGAACAAACTTGTTTGAATAATCCAGTTCATTAAAATAATTCTAATGCTAAAAAATATCAATAACATCAAAAACCTTGTGTATTACTCATATTTTAAAAAAAGCTCAAAATATAAAATTTCTAATACCCTACTGATAAACACAGACAACATTAAAAAAAATATTTTAAAGAACACATTAACTTTTTCGTATTCTACAGCCTTGGAATGTGCTCTAATTTTCTTTAACTTATGATCTCAAACATCTTAACAAAAAAAAACTAATATAGTTTTCAAAATAACTGCTTTGACATTTCCGATCAATTTTAGTTTTTAAAAAATTGATAAAATATTTAATTTCATTATAGGACTAGATTTCATTTGTTATCAACTAATAAAGGAAATAACCGATTAAAATATGAAGAAATAAATTAAATTAGATAAACATCAGTAAAAACGCATATATTTTTAATGGAAGACTTTCTCCTCGATGAAGTTAAGCCTAAATTATTCAATAATTTTAAGGGAAATAAATTAAAACTCAATAAAATCGTGCATAAATTCTTCATAATAAAAGCCTAAAATGAAAAACGAATTATTATGAAAAATTAATACTCGAACTTTGACAAAGGAGAAACAATTCATTTATTCATTTTGCAAACAATTTTTTATATATTAAAAACAAAACACATATTCATTTTTGAGAATAGAGTTGTAATTTTACAATGTTGGAAGCCAAAATTTATTCGAAATGATCAACATAATAGGGCAGAATTTTCAACATTTTTATAACGATTAATGAACAGAACTATGTTCATCCTCTTTAATTATCAAAATGTCAGTGATAATTTATGTAATCAAGTTAATATGGAATTAAAACCGAAAATTATTTACAATGATATTTTTTATGTTAAACATATATTAGCATTATAAACAGTAAATTTTATATATTCTCGAGAATTTTAATATATTCTACAGCTAACTGATTATGATTTATAGTAAATATACTGGAGTATCTTTTCAGACGGTGAAAAAAAACTCTTGAAGCTATGTCTGCCAAAAGAAATTCCATTGACATATTGACACTATGAAGAGCTTTTATTTTTAAACGGACTAAAACGCAAGTAGCACTTTGAAGAAAACCGCTGTTTCGCTACATCGGAAAGTAAAATATTATCTTCATGGGGTTTTGTAAAAAACAAAGAAAGAAAAAGAAAGTGAAATCACATTTTTTTTCTGAATAATACGTAAATCATTTTTAAAGGTCGATGAACACTAAACACAGGTCACGTAAGAAATATTAAAGGGTGTTTTTTTAGAGGTATAGAACTTTAAATTGCAATAAAACAACGATGTATTATTCGATTGACATGAATTTTTTTTATTCGAAAGATAATCTTGTGGCATTACATTTTAAATATGATCAAGCAAGGCGTAGATTCGTCGAATGGGCCCAAAACGAGATTGCCGTTGTTCCCGATTTTCATAAGCGAATTTTGTTTAGCGATGAAGCGCACTTCTGGTTGAATGGCTGCGTCAACAAACAAAACTGCCGCATTTGGAGTGAAGCTAATCCACAAGTGTATGTCGTAACACCGTTACATCCAGAAAAACTGACTGTTTGGTGCGCTTTATGGGCTGGTGAAATCATTGGTCCGTACTTCTTCAAAAACGATGAAGGCCACAATGTTACAGTCAATGGTGATCGGTATAGAGCCATGATTACTAACTTTTTCATTCCTGAATTGAACAATCATGATGTCCAGGAGCTGTGGTTCCAACAAGACGGCGCAACATGTCACACAGCTCGTGCCACAATCGATTTATTGAAAGACACGTTGGGTGACCGCCTAATTTCACGTTTTGGACCTGTGAATTGGCCTCCAAAATCTTGTGATTTAACACCGCTAGACTATTTTCTGTGGGGCTATGTAAAGTCATTGGTCTATGCGGATAAGCCACAAACGCTTGACCATTTGGAAGACAACATTCGCCGTGTTATTGCCGATATACGGCCACAAATGTTGGAAAAAGTCATCGAAAATTGGACGTCCAGATTGGACTACATCCGAGCCAGCCGTGGCAGTCCTATGCCAGAAATCATATTTAAAATGTAATGCCACAAGATTATCTTTCGAATAAAAAAAATTCATGTCAATCGAATAATACGTCGTTGTTTTATTACAATTTAAAGTTCTATACCTCTAAAAAAACACCCTTTATAACATATCTGTCTACTTTTCTTTTCTTTTTTTTACGGTTAAAATATTTTACGCGGGATCAATTTAGGTTTTCTTATTCCATTCTAAATAAAACATGCATACAATTGCTTGGACATCATTTTTAATTATTTTATTTTACTAATGCCACACACTACAATAGCACCTATGCAATTAGTGCACGTGCTCTCCAATATTTTTCGACAATTGAGTTAAGGTATCCGACTACGTTCGGAATCGTGATTTTAAAAAGGCGCATAAATGGATAATTTTCATAATATTTAGTGTCACTTAGATAAGAATACATGCATAAAATTGTTTTAAGGACATTTTGACAAAAAGAATTATTTAAATACAATATTTCGGCTAAAAATTAACTTATAATAACCTTTTCTCAAAACGTTCTCCTTTTGTGAAAAATGCTTCTATTATAATAATATTTTGTCTGTATACAGCTCAGACCTCTGTACAGAGGTTAAACTATATTTTTTGAAAACTTCACATTATTTTCAGAGTTACAACCATTTAAAATAATTATCGGCGTTTTTTCTTAAAATTTCTCTCCTCTGTTGTCGTAAAACATGGATAAACCCACTTCTAAATTATATATTTCAAAAATTCTAGTTGAGCCTCTGTAGAGAGGTCTGAGCTATATACAGGCAAAATATTATTATAATAGAATCATTTTTCACAAAAGGAGAATATTTTGAAAATGAACTATTCTATGTTCCTTTTTTGTCAAAATATTGTACTTTAATAATTTTTTATTGTAATACTATTCTTAAAACAATTTTATATGCTTTTTCTAATCTAAGTGACTCTAAATATCATAAATATTATCCATTTATACGCATTTGCAAAATCACGGTTCCGAACGTAGTCGGATACCTTAAGATAAATTAGTGCACGGCACATGACCAAATGTACAGCGGTCATAGGCTGACCAGAGACACGCAGGGCACAGTCCAGTGAGTCGGTGATACTAGTTCTGTAGAGATGAGATCTCAGACAGTCATCCTCTGTCAAAAGTCTAAAATAAGCTACATCAGCTTTTCTAGGAGCCACAGGAACTCAAGACGGGTTCTCGTTCAAGATTGCTCAGTTCTTGTCCTTTGACATCTCCGCAGCTTCCATTTTAAAATTATACTTAAAGGCCATATTAGTAACAAGCTTTAAGGAATTAAAGGTTGAAATTCTCGCGGGTCTTTGGATCACAAGGGCTCCTTTCTTAGCAAGAAAGTCATCATGCTCATTCCCAGCAATGTCACAATGTGTGAACCGGTATCCACACTGAAAAGAAATTTTATGAGGAAACTCTTTTAAGAACGATCGGTGTTTTAAAATTCTTTGTGAATTACAGAGGAAATTTTGAGATAAAGCTTGTAATGCCGATTTAGAGTTCGAAAAGATTACGGTCATGTTGAACTCAGAGCTTCTTAGTGATAGTTGCCTGAACGCTACTACAATAGCTTCAATCTCGCCATCGAAGGCAGTAGTAAAAATACCTATTGGTAAGTAAAAGCTAAGCAATTCACAGAAGATACTGACTTCAGCGCCATGATATCTATCTAGAAAGGAGCCATTCGCAAAAATATGTAGTCATTCACTTGTTGGGAATCGACTGTCAATAGTTTTGTTTGGATATCAAAGAATATGCTTTTAAGATTTATGATTAACATAAATATATAAAATTGTTCAGGGGTATGAGTGTAATAAAAGATATATTTTTTCATGGGTTTTTAACTGTTTATTTTTAAATCTAAGACTCGAGGAAAATTTTCAGTGTTCTCAAAACCAGAAAAAGAAGCCTCGACCCAGATGGGTATTAGCATGTTAAAGTAACCTTTCTAAAATTATTACTATTATTAGCAGATAAAGATAGAATAATAAGAGTAAATTTTTAGTAGGCGTTTCCAACCTTTACCCTAAAATGCATTCGAAAAAATAAGAAACAGAGGGATTTGGTTTTACTTTTTCTTTTTTAAATTTCTCAAAAATTTTTCAAAAATTCTGGTTGTGGACTTTCAAAATCTACACTGGTGTGAAAAAATTAAGATTAAGCAGTTAAATACACACAATTACGTTAATTAGCTTATATCTCAATTATTATGCATAGTTTGATTTCTTGTTCCTGTTGAACTGGCAAAAACATCTTAATTTTTTAAAGTTAATATTGCAGTGAAACTAATTTTGCAATAAATACCATCAAGCACGCAGAGAGGTCTTCTTTTTGTTTTAATTCTTTAATCTTAAATGTTTACCCAAACTAGAAGTTACAGACTATGTAGCTTAGTTATTACGCTTTACATTCGCTCATCACGAAAACAGTTATTTTTCGCCAATAGAAATCAAATTTTTAAAGAATATTTCCTTTAAAATTTAGTTTTATAATAAATTGTACAATAAACTAATTTAAAGTAAATAAAATAAATTTAAAACCACTGATTGTTACGGTCAAAAAAATTTAAATAACATTTTCTCTAAAAAAAATCTTTTCAATTCTAGTTATATTACAATAATTTGTAATTTAAATCAATGTAACAACAGCAAATTAAATAACTTATTATAATAATTTAAATAACTTATATTTAGATCTACAATAACAGTTTTAATAGTCAGGAATATAGGACCTCAGAATCCAAAAACCCGATCAATGGGCTAAATTCATGTGACGTTATAGTCACATGATAATTGCAGTCCCATGTTTTCAGGGAATCAGTTCAGTAATTCATGTGACATCATACTTATATCATAAATGTAATCACGCGCTTCCAGCCAATTAGTTTATATATGCTTCACTGTAGCCAACTTTTATTTCTTGTAGAAACTTTCTTTTAAAAAGTATATATCTGTCAACGATAATAATGCACATAGTTAAACAAAATGAGCTTTAATACACGAGTATAATAAGTTTTTTTTTAATTTAATAATTATTTGTTATTGTTGATGCTCATGCCACCTGTCTGATATAGTCAGATCGAGGCCCACGAAATTCATCGTGGCAATGGGCTAAATGTACGCCTGTCTTGAAGAATTTTAACACGAACATTTTTAACTAATCATCAAATTTTAAATGTTATCTAAGCTTTTCTATTAAATAGTATGTCAGTTTTTAATCAAAGGAGAACACGTGATTGCCTTTATCATGTGACTTTCATAAATTTAGTCCATTGTATTCTTTTGTCTTTATCTTTCAGCTCTTACTTTTACTCGTCTCAAGGCTTATTTCAGTACTTCATAATTTTGAACTTTGAGATGATGACGAAGTCGTCATTTGAGTCGGCTCCTCACTTTTTATAGCAACACAAAATGTATTACAAAACATTTAATCTTTCGCATTAAGTTCATTAATATACCCATTATTCTACATAATGGCCTTTGAATGTTTGTGTGATCCTCAAATCCGTTACCTAATAACAGGAAGCCCAATAAGCACTTAAAATACTCATCATGTGCGCGGCTCTACAATTGAATCTATTCTAACTTAATTACTAAACCGTAAATATGATGCAGCAAATATCATTGTATATATAAAAAACATCACAACTATTAATTTTCTAAAGGATGGATATCATTCTGAATAAGAAAATAATCAAACTGGAATAATAATTTATTAGAAGAATGTAGAAGACATTGTCCACAGTAAATGAATGTTAATATAGAGGAAAGTATCCTTTTTTTATAAATATAAAACTATGTGACTTTATATGATCGCTTAAAAATGTTACTTAGTAAAAGTTCCGATAAATAAACAAATGTGTTTATGAAAAGATTAAAAGATAATTTTTGTGAGCATCGGAATTTGATAGATAAGGCTCAGTTAATGGAGAACAAGCTTGGACCTCGTAAACCAAAATAAAGAAAATCGCACAGTATAATGAAAGGTAAAGCTTCAAATGGCCATGATGTAGAGAATTAAATGTCAATTCTCAGATGCATACCACTTCATCTCTAACTGAAGTGGCGCATATCGGAGGATAGAACCCGGTACCTGTGGTTACGTAAGCACATAAAATATTACTAGACAAAATCGATCCCCTTTGTTCGGAGGTTGTTACTGGCTTATGTAGATGATATCGCTACATAATTGTTCAACAACACATTACTTCATCAAAGTTACGGGGCAAATTGATTGTATTAAGTGGACCTTTAAAACGGGGAGATAAATAGGCAAACAAAAGTGTTCAATATAAAAGCAATTTTTTTTTATTTAAGACTTTTTATTTTTAATGGAAAGAATAAAAAACCCTTGATTAAAATATATTTGTCTTGTCCTTTGAAAATAATGGTTGTTGTTTCATATCCCCCTGGTCCAAATACCTAGACCAGGTTCATGATACTGTACCGCTCTAATAATTTCAGAAACGATGGTACTTACGTATTATACCGTTCGATCCAATTCACTAAAATCATAAGACGTTGCCAATTCAAAAAATGTCACCAAATACTGTCATCGTTATTATTTTGGTATTTGGCGACGTCTTTCGACTTGACGGAATTGGTCGACGGTATAACACGTAAGAACCTAAATAACTTATAGCATACATATTTTGTTTCATAAATGGAAACAAATAAGACAGTTTTTAAGAAATATTTGCTTTGTTTTATTTCTCCTTAATTTATTTTATGGTTTCTTTTAGTTTATTCAAAGCACTCAACTGATTATTTTTTTTAACTAAGTGAAGTTCAGTTCCCAAATTTATGCTAAAAAACTAAGTTGTGGTTACAATTATCAAATTTCTGCATTCTATTTATTCAAGAACTCAAGGATTGCCGGGAATCATCAAATCCTATTATTCTGAATCACAGTCCGATTGGTTTTATGGAGTTTTAACCAGTTTAATTATAACAATTAAAATTTTAATAAATACGCAACTCTACTGACTTACATTTCTTTCATTTGCTTATTATTACTTTAACAAATTTGGCATCGATATCTTTGTTTACAAATTTCACTATTGACTCATTTCCTGTATATATTCATGCAAAAATCTATAAAATAGTCAAAATAATCTCATTTCTGTCATAAAATATAAATTTGGGAAGGCTCAGAAAATATATTTATTATAGCTGTTACATATTTAATACCATAAATTAAATTTAGTACTCTATATATTGCCCCTATTTACTATATTTTCCACTTTTCAAATATAAGCTATAGTCTATCAAGTTATAAAGTTTACACCAAAATATTTCAACAAATTTGCAATGAATTATTTTAAAATAAAGAAGATACCTGGTGGTGAATTATGTTTCGCAAAATGAACAACTTTTGGGGACAAATATGAGATTACTACTGGTACCATCCCATCGAGAAAAGTAGCAATCACGAAAACTTGAAGAATTTCGTTACTAAATAGTGGGAAAAATGAAGAGGATAGAAAGTAAAAAGAGTAAGCCTCTTTTTCCGTCTGTAGCGAAGTTTTTGAACAAAAAGAAGACGGTGGCAAGAACACCTCTTCCCAGTCAGTCAAGACTTCCTCAGGCTAGCTCCAGTCGGGCACTACCCACACCACGAACATTTCAAGAACCTAGCGAGCCTCCTACAAATCAAGGATATTTAATTAGGGAAAACACTGACATGGTAACAGCAATCAGAAACAGACTGGCCGCAGGAAGAAAAGAAAGGTTTTATTACCTTACTATACCGGGTATTATTCGAGTCATACAAGTAGTAAGTAGATTGCGTGTTTAATCATTGTTTATATTTGTGATGATACTTCTATTTAAAATCAACTACCACTCTTTAGAAACAAATAACTTTATATTACAACTACTAATTACTTACACCTTGCATATAACTGAAGTACCTCACACCTCATAACAACCTCCCAAACTCTACAACAGTGATTCCCAAAATGGTCTATATGATCCTCAAAGGGTCTATGATGACTTGAAAGGGGGTCACGTCAGAGAAAAAATAATTTACGTGTCCATGAGGTGTAAATGGGGGTCTGTGTGCGCGATAGTTGCTCTCATTAAACCAGATCACGACTTTAATTTTAAAAGAAAATCTAATCATGGGGAAACCAGATTTTTTACCTATTTAACAGATTTATTTACGAAATTTAATTAGGTTAACTTGTACAATTAAAAGGAGACAGTATACATTTTATTGAATCAAGGACCACATCATTTTAGCTTTTCTTGCCAGATTTAAGCTAAAAGAATATAACATTGGACGTCGCGAATTTTCACTGTTCCTCATTTTGTCACTGACAATCTACAGAAAGAGGATGTTTTAACCTACATGCAACATCTAAATGCCCTCTATTCAGATTTTGAAACCAGGTTTTAGAATGATTTCCCTATAGTAATGCCACAGTATACAAAGAAATCATAAGGTCACATTGAAGAAAATAAATGTCATATTATAAGAGGAACTGATCAGAATAAGCACTAACGAAGATCTTAAAGTAAAGTTTAGAAATGGAAGTCAGCAATTTTGACTATAAAAAGAGATACCTGTTGTTATTGAAGCGTCAGATTCATCCCTCCCATTAAAATTTTTTTGTTTGTTACTCAGTCATTTTGTGTATTGTTAAATTTAAATTTAAAATTAATTAAAATATTATTTTTTAGTTTTAAACATTTTACTTCCCTACAGTTAAACATTTAAATCTTTGAAAGTAAGTAGCTCTGTACCAGCTGTCAAAAAGGCATTTGAGTTGATAAATGTGCAAAAATTTAATATTAGGTAAGCATGGGTCTACCCCAAAACTAAAAACATGGCAAGGGGTCTATGAGACAAAAAAAAGTTTGGGAGCCTCTGCTGTACACTCTAACTCTTTCAAACGCTCCTCTCTTTCTCCTGTCAAGCACACAACCTGTCCCTCACACGTTCAAAGCTAAAGTAAATTGGTTTAAATTCGTATTGTTTAAAAACTGTGCTGAATGATTTTGTGTGTATAAGATCGTACCTCGTTATCTTGACCCCCCATGTAATTTGAGAATTCAGTTGATGACCCAGATAACTAACATATTAAGTTTTCTTTCAAATGGTAATTCTTTTTATGAGTTTATTTTGGGAGATTTTTTTCATTGATAAAAAATATTGATAGTAAAATTATACAATATACATTGAAGAGACATTACATTATGACCACCCCTTTCTTAGAGTAATAACCACGCACAGAGACAAAATCAAGATGCACGCGCGGCTGATGTTGGAGTACATAAAACACCCATGCATTATCTCTTAACATGTTGCAGAATAATGAGAACAGCAGCCGATTTATCACACTTTTATAAATGCCAAATCTTTGACTTAGCACCCGGGAACATCGATTTCAGAAATAGCGTGTTTGATAGGCTGTTTGCTTGCTGCTGTTGTGAGTACTTATAAGAAGTTGTGTGTGGATGGTGAAACAACATGTCGCTGAGCAGAGGTTTGTCGGCCAGAGTCTATTGATTCCAGTGGAGAGATTTAAGCCGTGTTCGCCATAATCGAAGGGCTATAATGACCCTGAAATTATTGTCAAGCAGTGTCAAACGGTTTATAAGAAAACTCGCCATTAACCTTGCCCCAGGTTTCATTTTTTCTCACCAAACATGGCCCTTTCTCTGTTTACTTTCATATATATATATGGGTGTCTAGGGGTAAGTAATGTTCGGGATTTTGATATTTCAAAGAAATAAGCAGATTAGAAGGAAATTACTGTTTAATGAAACATTAGATTATTTACAATTAAAATTTTACGAGTTATTTCACGGAGCATACTCTCAATTGTCACTAAGCCTATTGGCCTCCACGTTGACCGAAAAACGTGGCTTCTCGCCTGTAAAACTGGAGTCTCTTCTCTCGCGTCTGTCTCGTTCCGCGTCTCAATCGTTTTTTCTCCCCTAAAACCCGTCATTCCGGGTAATACATATATTCGCTGGTAGCGCCCTCTATCGGTGAGGTTCTAACCTCACTGATCGGAGAATATATTTAATTCTCTAATACTTTAAATCCTACATATACATATATATATATACATATATATATATATATATATATATATATATATATATATATATATATATATACACTGGTGTGCAAAAAAATTAAGGACGAGACGGTTTTTCAATATAACTTTGTACAGAAGCTTTCCAAATCAACACATTTAATACCGTAAGATCCCCAATACGCAAGGACATGTGTAATGTAAGCAACACTTACTAAAAGAGAAATCAGAGGGATAAAAAGAAACTTGATTGGAAAAGTAGCATGGAGCGCAATGCGACTGAAGGCCGAAACATCCCTGTGATGGGTGTCCAGCAAGAAATATCCGGTCTTTAGTAGGGGATATGATCTCCCCTGATTGCTAGGCAGGTTTCACAGCGTCTGCCCATGCTGAGAATGAGGGTGTCAATGAGTTGTTGAGGCATTGCTGCCCATTCGTCTTGCAGCGCCAATCGAAGCTCCCGAATCGTTACTGGTGGTAAGGTACGAGCTGCCAAGCGTCTGCCTAGAAAATCCCATACATGCTCGATGGGATTGAGATCCGGAGATCGTGCCGGCCAATCCATACGTTCAATATCCTCACTCTCTAAGAGCTGTTCGGCAGCTACTGTGCGATGACATGGTGCATTGTCGTCCATTAAAAGGAACTGCAGACCCATAGCGCCTCTAAAAAGACGCACATATGGAAGAAGAATCTCGTTACAATAACGGGTCCCGTTGACTGAACCTGCGTCGAAGATGTGAAGGTCTGTACGACTACCAAGCATGATGTCTCCCCAAACGAGAACACCGCGACCACCATACCTGGCCCTTTCAATGATGTTCGAGGGATAATTGCGGCTTCCCCGCTCTCTCCAGATGAGAATCGCTACTCAAACTGAATCTGCTCTCATCTGTAAAGAGTACTCGTCCCCATTCATTGTCTTTCCAATTCCGGTGTTCCCGGCACCACAGAGAACGCCTTCTCCGACGGGCAGGCGTTAAAGGTACACACCGTACAGGGCGTCGTGCAAACAGACTACCACCGTGCAGTCTTCTGGCCACGGTAAAACACTATATCGGTCGTCCAGTCGCCTGTGTCGTGTGTCTAGCGATTTCTCCCGCTGTCTGCCGCCTGTTTCTTCTGGCCTGTAAGACAATGTACCGGTTATCTGCGGGTGTGGTTCCTCGTGGACGACCACTACTGAACCCCCGGATAGCTGTTCCTGTAGTTTGAAATTGTCTCCAAAGTCGTGAAACGATGCTGTGAGCAATTCCGAACTCTGCAGCCACACTTGTCACACTGCGGCCTTCCTCCAACTTCCCAAAGATTCGACCTCGGGTAAAAGCATCCAGATGTCGTCTAACAGATTGATTATTCGCCATTTCTTGCTGAGGCAGCAACTCGGTGTGATTTTAACTGCTATACGGCGTGCAATCTCTTTGCCAGAAATACTGATTTTACACCGACAACATGCTTTATACTACTCAGACACTCTTCCATTACGTCTACCTGCATATCTGCGCATGTGCCCCCGTACATCACATTATTTAATCTCCTGATTGGTCTTTCTGTCCTCTCTGCCTCTTCGTTCAGCTGATATGCTAATTTTTCGACTTCGTCCTTAATTTTTGCACATCAGTGTATATATATATATATATATATATATATATATATATATATATATATATATATGGGAGACAACAAGGGGTCCAAGACATTTGTCTTTCTTTAACTATTTTAAAATTTAACAAAAATTAATTAAAAAGGTAGCTATTCTAACAGATAAGTTTCGATGATGTTTTCATGGTAACGCCTGCTCGCACACCTCCGTCGTTCCTCCTTTCCGCTTTCTCTCTTTCTCTAAAGTCTTAAAGTTTTTCTTCTACTTTCACTAGTTCAAAAGTTTCTGTTACAGTTTCACTTAGCTGCGCCTGCACGCGAAGACTGCTTGGCTTTGGCTGCATGCCACAACCGGCCAATCTGACTGTACGCTGTCCGCAGCGGTACGTCCTCCTTTTTTTTTTCATCGAGACCAGAGGAGAATCTGAAATATACAAAAAAAAACGGAACAGACAAGGACTATACGACAAATGCACTAAGATTTAACATATCATAATTTTTCTGAACTAGACAGTTTCTCCATCATTTGAAGGCACTTCTTCGACATCCGGAAGGTTCAACAGGGAAAACATTGTCTTTCACAGGCATGGCATGATTCTGAGATGACGATAGTACGCTAGGATGAACGGAATCATTTATTTTGCTATCTTGGTCTTTATCAGTTCCATCAGGCATAAGAACGCTTTTTTAATAAGTTGATCTTTGGTTGAACGTATCGATATTTTCCTCTCTAGAGTTCTGGACGTCTGTTCAAAACGATCTCTCTTTTTCCTCCGTTTCCACTGCCAGGGCTGGAAGATTCGTCGGAGCATTGCAAACCGTCTTTGTTTACTCTTCATAGGTGAAGGGGTAGGTGAGCGGGAAATAAATTCCACGGAACTCGTTTTCATGGCACCATTGACTTTCTTACACAATACTATATCAGAACATTTTTCTCTTACAATACTCAATTTTAACTTAGTACTCTTAATTTTATTACATTTATAATTCTTAACTAGAGAACTCAAATCATTTCTAATATTAAAGTTTTTAACATATGGCAAATCATAACTAGAGTTTTCTATCACATTTGAAACAGAAACAACACCTAAATCAGCACTCAAAGAGGATCCACTTTCACTCAATAAAACATCGCTCTTTGCGTGGCCTAGTTTCTTTATTTCAGCATATACACTGGGATGCATAATAAATTCTTCGGTCAAGGTCGGTGATATTGTCGTTCGAACACTTAAACCAGGAGAGTATTGATTAAGAGAAAGATTTATCGGTTTAACTTCTACCATACGCTGTTCGCCAAAACATGAGCTTAATGTTATGATCTCTTCGGAAGGCTTGTTCACTCTAATTAGTGAGGAATTTAAAACTGGGATCTGGCAACCTGAATCAATCAAGGCTGTTACGGGCTGATTTTCCACAAAAATGCTTACATATTGTAGTTGTGCGAACTCATCGCTATTTTGTTTTTCGCTCTCGACTTTCAAAGTATTCACGTTTTTTCTATTATGGATGTGGTCGTTAGATTCTTTAGGTTTAAAGCGCTTCTGACAATCTCTTGTGTAATGAGATGAATCACCGCATATATATAGCAATTTTTATTTTCTCTTTCAAGATATTGGGGATAGTTCTCTTTAATCTTTGGTTTAAAGTTTTGTGATCTATTTTTAAAGGGGTCTTCGGTATATCCACAAGTAATAAGAGTTTCTTTATGTGATCCGCTTCTAGATGAAATATAAATATCTCACTCTTTAGCTAAATCGATAGGCCTAAACCAATCTTCTGCTTCTCGAATGCCAATATGAGTTGCGGTTTCCTTATTTAAAGTTTCAAATAATTTATCAGAAATTAAAAGATCACACAGAGATTCAAAGGAATTAACTTTTCTTAACGAACAATAATATTGGAAGTTTGCCGTCAATCATGCAGCAAATTGGATGTATGTCTCGCCTGATGATTTTACAGCATTTTTAAATGAGTTTAAACACTCGCGAGGGGTTAATTGGAATTCTCTGAGTACTATAGATTTTTGTTTTTCATAGTCATTTAATTTCTCCTTTTTAATATACAATAAGACATTATGAGCTCTTTTTCGCCCAGAAGATTTATTAAAATTTCAGATTTATATTCGTCATTTATTTTCTTGGTTAAAAATGCGCGTTCTAATGATTGGAAGAACAGATTAAAATTTTCAGATCTGATGGGAACAGGAAGAGATAAAGTTTTAATGCTTTTGATCATATTTTCTATGTTTGTTTCGAACTGTTTCTCTTCGACTTTAGCTGCAGGGTTTAAACCTAATGCTTTTTATTTTTAGCCGTTTGAAGTTCGATTTCTTTTTCTAATTGTGCTAACTGAAGTTTCGCTAGCTCAATTTTCTGTTTTTCTAAATCCCTTTCGTTTCGTGATACCCTCTCATCTATACAGTTTTTAATTAAAGTTTTAACGAAATCTGGATCACTTTCAAATGTACTACTGTTCTCAATTTTAGCCTTTAGTTTAGCTATGGTGTCCGTACTTTCCACAGTACCGTCTAGATCCTCAACAACTCTTATGAGATCCTCTTTAAGAGCGTTTTTATACATTTTAGAAAAAATATGGAAAGATCCTACCTTTTTTTTTCTAGCTCCCTTGTTGCTCGCACGTACGATGTATCCAATAATTGAAGAAAAACGTTGATTCCACTGATTTCACCTCTTCGCAGGTAATATAGTTCCGGCCTCTACACAGGCGGAATATTCACAATGGGTTCCAATGCAGAATTCAATTGAAGAAAAACGTTGATTATAATAGTTCCGGCCTCTACGCAGGCGGAATATTCACACAGGGTTCCAATGAAGAATTCAATTGAAGAAAAACGTTGATTATATAATAGTTCCGGCCTCTACACAGGCGGAACGAAGTTTAAAAATTCAACTTCTACACAGGTTGAACGAAGTTTCCAAAAAATGGCGGCGCGTCTCCTCCACGGACGCTTTTTTTTTTCACTGTCCAAACTTTGGTTCAAATCGAAATTTTATCGATCCCGGCCGAGCCCCCATAATTTGTGGGAGACAACAAGGGGTCCAAGACATTTGTCTTTCTTTAACTTTATTTTAAAATTTAACAAAAATTAATTAAAAAGGTAGCTATTCTAACAGATAAGTTTCGATGATGTTTTCATGGTAACGCCTGCTCGCGCACCTCCGTCGTTCCTCCTTTCCGCTTTCTCTCTTTCTCTAAAGTCTTAAAGTTTTTCTTCTACTTTCACTAGTTCAAAAGTTTCTGTTACAGTTTCACTTAGCTGCGCCTGCGCGCGAAGACTGCTTGGCTTTGGCTGCATGCCACATATATATATAGGTTCAAGTTGCTTTTCACTCCCAATTGCTTATGTGGTTCTTCTGTGGACTCACAGATCACTATGTTTTTCATTGCTCCCATACTGCCAAATTTCATGTTAAAAATCCTACACAAAAGAAACAATTAATTCCTTGTTACATTCTGTTTTCATCAAAGTTATGATTCATAATAAGTTGGTTTCTTGTTTCATATCTCACAATTTATCTGCGATAGACTAATTATACTTTCTTCTCCCTACCTCTACTTTGTTTAATAATAATAAAAATAATATTGCTTTGCCTTTTTTTGTTCATGCATAATTTTTTGTATTATTTCCTATCTATCTTGGAGGTTCGGGTTGTAGCTCTAAGCCCTTTGGGTGAATTTGATCTTCTCAAGTAAATAAATAAATACCATCAGCAACTACAATAGTTCGCATCCAGACGGTGCGCTTTAAGGCACAATGTTGTGTATACTGCTGCTTATGGGCCTACGCTGCCAACTTCTGAATCACGTCCCAGTGTAGAAGTACATCATCCCCCACAGAGCTTTCAATGGGTCATGGAACATTGGTACTGAAGCATAGAGGAATGGAAGATTTCATTTGCAAACTCTTGGTCAGCATTGTCGAATCTTGAGCCCGAAACTCATAAGTGCCATTGAAAACCCACCATGTATAGGAGCTGATGCTCATTAAATCTGCCGTGGATTAAAGTCCTCCCGTTATCATTGAGTGGAAGCTGAAGAATAGGGTTTCGGCTTTGGTGTCTTCCTTTCTTGACAGAGGTTCAAAATTACGAAGACCGTAGCCAGTAGTCTTTCCTTAGGATTTTTGTTAAAAAAAGGTGGAATATGGAGAGGGTTGTTTCTCTGGAGTGCGACGATTTGCAGTTCTAAACCCTTTCGGATAAGCTATAGGTTAGCTACATTAATAAACAGCCCGCATATAGTATTGCTCAAATATAAGCGGTACAAATTACCAGGCTTGGAGGGGATACTTAAAGCACAGACTATTTAGACCATTTGTGAAAACAGACGGTTCACAATAAAATTGCTTTGTGGTATATTTCCACAAACCGCTGTTTAACAGTGGCTGTTTCCACTGGCGTCATATTTCTTTGGAAAGGGTATAAACAAGTTGGTTTCCCAACATGACAAATGTCTAAGCAATGGTTGTAACGATGTAGAAAATAGTTTCCGACATGCTCTTCCATGTAAAAATAAATTTTGTCTTGCAAAAATATTTTTTATCTGAGTTATTCCAAAACGGTGCTTAGCTTCCGGACACGCCTCGTATAAAAGAGTTTTTCCAAGTGAAATTTTTTTTTCTATTCACTAATAGTTGAATATGATTTAAGTTTAACTAATTAATTATTGCTTGATAATACACATTTTTAAAGTATATTTTTATTATTAACTAAATTGTATTTCTTCAGCTTGCTGCAATACTGAATATTGCTGCCTTTGCCTTTTATTGCACATTCTACGAAGACGTGGTTGAATTTGTGATACCACCTTTCTTTCTGTCGACGACGAGGGAAGTATTTTTCACTATGGCAACATTTAATTCTCTTATTGGTGGTATGTGCCTCATTATAGCTGGAATTTTCAACACAATGAGCAACAGAGCCATAATATCGAGTTTATATGTAAGTATGGCTCCTTATCATTATATTATTACTAGCTGTTATACCCGTTCTCGCACGGGTGAATTGAAAAATTAAACAACACATATTGAAGGATAAAGAAATTTTTAATGAGTTAATTTTACGTGAATTGTAAAATTAAACAGGAAAAAAAAAGCTTTTTGCTTACTTCAGTTGAACAAAAAAAATCATTTTTGTTAAATTTTATGTTTGTAGATCTAATAGCTGATAAAAACGGGTTTTTTTTATTTATAACGCCCCGTAACTCTCTTGTGGGTCGATTTTTGAAAACACCTACTTTCTGCTAGGCAAAAGTAACATAATGTTACAAATTTTGTGTAATGAACGCTTAAAATAGTGTAAATAATTTATATCTGGACGTATAATGCGTTAATATTACTTTTTGCTGTATTTATTCTATGTTAAAATTGTCATATTCGCAAGCAATGCCTTTCCTTACATTATAAGGGCAATTCATTGGAAACATAGCGAAATATTAGCGAAAGAGCCAAGTTGGCATCATTTTTGGCGACCCTGTTGGTAACTTGGCGATTGATTGAACGGTGTAGAAGTTGATATGCTGTAAGTTTGGTAAGAATTCTTTATAAAAGGCTTATACTACATGCTTATAAAGTGCAAGACATGTTAAAGAACACTTGGTGAGAGCTGGAATACTGCCTATGTTGACATTCTCCTAGCTACCAAGGGAGCAAACGTTGAAATTTATTGAGATACGTGAGAGGTTGAAATATTGATATTGAATTACGTGCAATATATCCGAACAAACATATCAGAGCAAGACTTTTGATTCACCAAAAAAACCACTCACTCTCTCATTATGAAATCTACAAAACTATTAGGATTAAAGACTTGAAATTTGGAAGGCGTGTTTCTTTATTTAACAGAAATCCGCTAAGAAACGATAATGCAAAAATCGACTCCCAAAGAGACATTAAGGTATTTGACTTGCATACTTGAAATTTGGCACTATGTTATTTCTGTTCTTTAGAGATCTGTTTAAACGGATTTTGTGGAACTTAAAAATTGAAGGGTTACGGAGGCATTATAGATGAAAAAATAGCTGTTTTTAAACTATTAGACCAACAGATTTGAGAGAAATATGTTAAAGACTCCTGTAATTCAATGTAATTTTTGACAGCATTTTACTTGTCCATTACCATAATTAAAGAAAAATTTAAAAGCTGTTTTATTCTACTTCCATGGCACGAAAGAATGAAATCTTAAAAAAGATTATTTGTTACCAAAATTCTTTTTTTTTTCAAATCCAGTGCTGAAAAAAAATTCTTTCCTTTCGCATTGTTTTCCGAATCAAGATTCAGTCAAGTAAGGCGTGGACACAGCTGTTTCAATAAACAAATCGTGAAAATAAGAAAACTGGAGAAGGACACGAAGCATATGTGTCAATAACGGGGAATTTTTTTCAAGAATCAACAATACCCACTAAATGGCAAGAGGATATTTTTAGCTTTTGGTGAACTTGCATCGATGGGAGATTTTAATGCTTAAAATTTCATTTTTCCATCTCAAAGTTACCTCTGTGTTTTTTCCCTTTAATAATAGAATTAATTAAAAAGCATAGTTTTCATTGTTTCGTTAGTTAATAATATGAATGAAGCTGTTTATTTTTAGTTTGTTGTTTTTGTTTCATCGATGGACCAGCCACGCTTATTTCTTTTTTTCCTTTTTTATTTAACCACACAACATATTTCACACAACATATATATGCTATTTACAAGCGCAGCAAATTTTAAGTAATTTTTATTGTGAGCTTCGAGTATTAGAGTCCTATATTAATGCTCACGTCTGAGTATTAAAGAGAAATTTTCTCGTCTATCTTGCTCCACAGAAAGTTCTCAACTGCCGGCACAGCGCGGCAAGGAAGAATATTTGCATTTGTGCGCATGACGTTGGCACGCATGCGCCAACAGATGCCTTCACACAATTACTTATTGGTTGCTGATAATGGCTTATATAAATTGCTGTAAAAGTTGGTAATACAAGTGATGTAATACTTTCATATTTCTTCATGTTAGATCACGGATAAATTAAATTTAATTTATTTACACTAAAAGAGAAGACTAGAAGGAGTGGTTAGAAAATTATATAAATTTCAGGGTAAGCACATCTTACAGAGTAATAACAAGTGTGAAATGCGCCACTTTCCAAGTACTTGTTGAGTAAGAGGTAAGGAACGGTACTGTATAATGGCAATATCCATGCCTTTTTTGTACAAAGAAAATCACTGTGGAAATTTTTTCTTACCTCAGAGGACACGTGTAACAATAGAGAATGGAAGCGACATACAACGGAGGTTATTCCAATAGACAGAATATTCTGTCTTGAGCCATTCTGAAATTCATTCCCTCCACACAGTTAAAATGAATCTGACTTGGCGAAACCTTCCTGCTCCCCTCCACAGAGTCCTGGCCTATCTCCACAGTGCAGGAGATCTAGGGCTCTTTAGACGGCCTTGGCGCGCTTTAGAAGTGGTCACCTGCGTGGTATGACCTTCCTGCAGGGGATGAAGTCTTTCTTTACCTGAGTGGTTCCCTGCTCATCTTCTGGACTGCTGGGACATTTCCCTGAGACAGTTGTTTGAAGATCAAGACCTGGCCTGTGACATTCTTATGCGGAAAGATCAAATTAACTTGGTGTAGGGTTTCCTGGTCCAAGGGGATTTGGAACAACAACAACGAGAAGTATGGAGATTGGACTGAGAAGGACAGGTCGGTCCATACTTCAAATTTCATCAAACACCATTCTAGGTGCATCCACAGTGCACAGAATGTGGCAGAGATAATTAGAACAAGGTAATGTGTCAAATTTAAAGGGTTCTGGGGGGCAACCAGAGAGACGTCAGCTCGATGCATCCGGTAGTAGCGGTCTCTCAGACCACTTCTGTTATTTTTCAGCATGTGAACAATATCCTTGAAGCCATAACAAGCAAAATCATCATCCATCAATTGGTTGCAAGCAGCTTACACAAATGAAATTGATTAATACTATTACCATTGCCCCAGGACCATTTTTAACCTATCCTGCCCCCTGGGCACTTCAAATTGCTTCGCCCCTTTTATTTCCAGCGTATCCCCCTCCTTCAGGTCTTACCGTGCCAATTTTGCTTCGGGAGAAATTTTCCCTTAACTCCTTGATTTTTTGCGAGTCTTTCCGTTATCTGCCACCTATAGACCCGCTGAACTGGCAACTGGCATTCGTAAGAAAAGAATAGTGGCGTGTGGTTTGGTAACTCTCTTGTTTAATTCTTTCCTTACACGGCATCTAAGACCATCCATTCTTTTGTAAATTAGTATAGTAAACAAATGAAATCTTTTACAATTACAGTATGGCATGGATTATTGTATGAACTGTTTTCAACTTGTTAGTTATCCTCTTTTTCATCACTTATCGTTTTACTATGTTTGACTTTTAGACATCTTTATGCTTCGTTGAGTCACTGTCATTGGGCTTGTACAACAAGCGTTCTCTTCTAGCTTTGATCATTGCATAATCACTAATGGCCTCATTGTAATCAGTTTCCCTTGTAATATCATTTTGAGTGCATAGCAACATCCAACTATTAAGCTTTTCCTTTTCAATCTTTACTCTCTAAAGCGCAGAAATGCTTCTCTTATGATTCGCTAGGTGGTTGTAGATGAGCTAGAACTTTTTTTTTTTTTCACACCTTCTAATTTTTTGCGCTTCTAAATCCTCTGCGCCCTAGGCATGTGCCTAGTGTTCCTAAGCGGAAAAGTGGCCCTGAATTGCCCCCTCCTTCACCCCTGCACAGACAATTCCATTTGCAATAGTTCGAGCTAGAGCAACTTGAGCACAAAGTGGATCACTCATGCGAGTTGTAATGGCTTGCCCCCTGGGGAAACCTCCACCTCATCTAATCGACCTAAATCTGTGGAAGGTAAAGATTGATGACCCAGACTAACCATGATAAATGCAATTTATTATGACCAAAGATAATATTCCTAGACAAGCAAATTATAAAGGGAAATTCTAGAGTGATATAACGAGAGCTCAAAACCCTGTGTGAATAAGCACATGAAATCCTAATAGCTTAACTTTACTCAACGTTATCTTAAGAACCCTAACTTCCTTAATTTATTCTAATAGTTAAAGTACGACCTTTAGTCGCGCGGTTAAATTCTTATCCTTACCGTAACATCACTGCTTTCAGTGACTCAGTTTCTTTTCCTTCTACTCCTCGATTATTAAACTTCAACCATAACTTTACTAGCTAATCTGCATATCACGGTTTCTCTTTGAGAGGGATGGCTGTGAAATAACTCTATTTTCTGGCCCAAAGATTCCCCGAGAGGATTAGTAGAAGTTCTCGTAAAGCCCCGTCACAGAGGAGTTGAATGATGACAGCGGAGCACCTGATCTCGAAGAGGTCTTTTTCTCCTGTCGAACACTTGGGGAGTAGCATTGAAAATCTAACTTGCCCTTGTTAAAAATTAAGTATAAAAAGATAGTACTGGATTGCTGAACTGGCTCAGGGTCGCAATTGCGCCCGAGAATCTGAAGGGTGTCTCGCTTCGACCAATGGTCGGGGTTACCCGACCGGTGGGCGGAGCGAGCTTTCGAGGAAGGCGGGTTTGAAAAAAAAGTGAATCATTGAGTTAGTAAATCTTTGGATTTTAAAAGAGCTAGAAAATTAAGCGACTTTTAACTAGGTTTTGGTAGAAGATATCTAAACGTTCCTCGTCTTTAGCGTAGCTAAATTGCCTACCCTTTAAGAGAAAGGGGTAGTCGAGAAAAATCTTCTCAGTTCGCGAATTGCGTCTTTGAAGCCAAAATCATTATCGTTATTATTTTCTTTAGGTGAAGGGGTTTCTTCATTGGCGGCCGGGGTTTTTTTTTTGCTGGGGTGACCTTTTTTGAGGTTTTATTTGATTCAGTGGAGGTGTTTCGATTTCGGGTCGTTTCACCTTTTCTGGTTTTTTCTTGGGGAATTCCTCACATTGGCTCCAATTTGCCATGTGTCCCGTCTTGTTGCAATTTATGCAAACTGGATTTTGAATCTTTTCTTTTATGGGGCAGTCGTTTGTGCGGTGAGATTCACCGCACTTTAGGCATCTGGTGTGCATGAAGCAGTTTTTTTGATGAGTGGTTAAAACAGGTTACAGTTGTAACACTGTGAAACCCCGGTCGTCTGTTGAACGCGTCTACTTGCACCGCAAGGTAGCAGCATTTTTTGAGTTTAAAAATATCTGGGGAGTTTGTAGAAGTTTTTCTAGCTCGACCATGAAAATGGGGAGCGGGGCTTTGGTTTTAGACAGAGTGACGCTTCTTTTTGTCAAATGATAGTCGCCGCGTGCAAGTATTATACAGATATGGTAACAGGACCAATCAGACCTCATCTGAGGAACACCCTACTGCGAGACAATGCGGCAGAGCCCTTTCACACGAGTCAACTTGTGTTACACATAACAAGAAGCAGATAGTCGTAAGCTAATATTTTAAATAGAATTTACCTGGGTATCTTCATAAGTGATCAGCTAGACTCCCAACTGTGCCCCTCTCTCAAGAATTCGAAAACCCCGTTCTGCTCCCCATTAATTGTCTCAACTAAAAGTATTGTGTAAGTTGGATTCTTTTTGGCTACTTGTGTACTGAAAACGAAGAAATCGTTTTATTGCTTCTTCAGATTAAATCAGTGTTTCTCAAAGTTTCAATATTTGCGACCCAATATATTCAATCATAATTTTCATCACGCCTCCCCTCCCTACAAGGTGGCCGCGGTAGCCGAGTGGTATAGGTATCGGACCGTGGCTTGCTTTGTCACGGGTTCGAACCCTGTACCACTAAAGACCCGCCGTGTAGGGCAGCGATGCACGTTAAATCTGTCGAGAGCTGAAACGTCCTCCCGTTGGTGTGGTGTGGTAGTTAGGAGAGGGGGGTGCCAGCTCAGGTGTCGTCCACGTCATTTGACCATGGTTCAAAATTACGTGGTCCGTCGCCAAAAGCCCTCGAGTAGCTGAACAGTGCGACGTTAATATTCAATCAATCAATCAATCAATCACCCTCCCTACAAATAACAATGCATTAAATTCAATAATATTGTAGTACATTTTTACGCTAAAACTACAATACGACTTTAATATCTTAGTTACCACCAGCGCATATATACGTCTTGCTCAACCGGTGCGTTAAATACCTTGAAATATATGCGTCTTTCTGAAGTACCGTCTTTTCTGTGCACTGCTATCCATAAAAGTATTCCGAAGGCTTTGGAATGCATTAAAAAGACCTAGACAGTGTTTGCGAAGGATTTACTTATGTCAGAGAATTTACTAATTTTTATTCCTTTTATATTCCTCCCCTCCCCAATACATCACATACGCGCGCCTTTGAGGAACTTTTAGTCGGAAGTTAAGGGACTATTTAAAAACCGTACAAATAATCGAGATAAGTGTTAATTTTTGTATATAATTTTCTGTATGAAAACCCCATAAGGTAACTGGTAATTATTAAACTTGTTCTTAAACTAGTATTATTTAATTAATTATAAAATACATTGTGCAGTTCTGGTGCATTTATAAGTGTATTACATTGGTGTAAATATTAATTTTATTTGTTACTATGTCAGAATATATATTGTCTGTTTACTTTCAGTGAATTAATAATTTTTTAAATAATCTTTTGTTTTCGACTGTTCTATATGCTCACACCCTCCTCGTAGAGTTACACCCCCCCTTATTTAAGAAACGCTGGACTAAATCATCGTACTAATGAGTCCAGAATTCTCTTTTCCTCAACCACACTTACTTTTCAGTCACCTTTGTGTCCGCTTTGTGAATTGATTGATTGATTGATTGAATATTAACGTCGCACTGTTCAGCTACACGAGGGCTTTTGGCGACGGACCACGTAATTTTGAACCATGGTCAAGTGACGTGGACGACACCTGAGCTGGCACCCCCTCTCCTAACTACCACACCACACCAACGGGAGGACGTTTCAGCTCTCGACAGATTTAACGTGCATCGCTGCCCTACACGGCGGGTCTTTAGTGGTACTGGGATCGAACCCGTGACAAAGCAAGCCACGGTCCGATACCTATACCACTCGGCTACCGCGGCCCCGCTTTGTGTGAAAGGAATTTTCTTCCCTATTCAAACTAGTGGAGTGTTGACAGAAAACAAGTTGACCTGCCCAAAGTTGCCTAGTGTGAAACCAGCCTAAATGATTTGGGGTGCCATCAGGTACAATAGCAGGGTACCTTGTATTCAGTATACTCTAATGGCCCAGTGATACGTAGATAATATGTTGAGGACCTAATATACAACTTCTTTTGCGGAGTGCCCGATATCCTTTACCAGTAGAATAATTTCTGACCGCTTTAGTATAGTATAAAAGTAACATATGAGAAAGTAATGTAAGTATTATTAAAATATGTTAAAATAAATTCAAGATTTAATATAAAAAAACTCTTCCCTTGAAAATCTTTGATGAATAATAATTTTTTTAACCCTTTATCCCATCATTCCGAAAAATTATTATTTTCATTTATCAAAACTTACATGTTTCAATTCTTTTCTTTTACTGAAACAATCTACTTTAATACTGGAAATTAAATTACGTTTTAAGAAATAAGCTTAAAAAGAGATATTAAGACTATATTTACTAGTGATTTTGAATTTATAAGCGTAATGTTATTACTATAGAGTTTCTACTTCCCTTTTCAGATCAACTCTTGCATTTTTTATAGCTTCCAAAAAAAGCAAAAAATGGCGAATATAAATAATTAAATATTTCCTCTGAACTTCAAAACTATTTTGAATGGTTGAATTATGTCTATTTATATTAATCGTTTACCGAGCACTTTTTTTTTCAAATTTACATTTGAAAAATTTTTAGAAGTTAAAAAATTTTCAGAATATGAATTATAAAATAGGTATAAAATATTTTTTTAAATGCATTTCTACAGAAGAGAGATAGAGTTATTAAGATGCATATAAACTATTCTTTCTCGGATAGATGTAATTGCATTTAAATAAATACTAAGGCCAAGATTTGAGAAGAAAGATACTGTTACTAAAAAAGGTGACCAGTTTTTTTACAATGAAAAGGAGGAAGCTCGCGAAAAATTTAAGAAAAAGTTACAACATAAATATTTGAAACATTTTTAATTCAAATAAAAATACGCTAAGTACGCTTGCATTCCTTTTAATTATTTGCTTAAACGCGAGTATTTTCCCATTGAATATTTTTTGTCAATATATCATTTTCTAATGCATCGTAAATTTCGGAGCAAAAAAAATGTCCTTTATAATGAGCTTTACAGTAAGTGCTACAGCTAAAGTATCAACATTTAATCTTGATTTCTCACTTGTCCAAAAATCATTACCAACTGAAAAAACTATTTCAATATCTGCATTAGTTCCAGGTCACAGCACAACATAAATTCAACAAGAATAACAATATTATCATATAGAAAGTGTTCATTTTTGAAATGGTTAAGTATTTCCACCCATCTTTTACCGATTTCAACATGCTGATTTACCAATTGTTCCAATTTATTAGAATTTAAATATACATTTAGTCGTTTAATTTATTCAAACAGACAATTGTCATCGACTTTCATATCAGGCATTTCTTTCGAGAAAAACTCAACAAAATTTTCTTTATATGCCCAATTTACTTGCAATGAAGTCAAAAAACACCATTGAAAACTATTATTTCTTGTGATATTTGTTTCAGACCACACACATTTTTCGACACATTGGGAACATATCGGGTTCATCTCTGATTAGAGATTAAGAAATCCGTTTTAAAATATTGAAAAGGAGGACAAGTAGGAAAACACTTTTCGAAGAAGGACACAACCTATAAAGGGAGGACTCTCCTTCCTAAAGAAGGACGGTTGGTCACCTGACTGTTACTGATCTCAATACCTATATAAAATCAATTTCAACATTTTCATCAAGCATCTTTTATTTTACGCAACCAGTAAAACAATAACATCATTCCAATAAAAAAAGTCATAATATTCTACTGTCTTCGTGTTCGGCATGTCAGGAGATCGAGCCTGTAGACCAGTACTTTTCAAAGTTTCGATATTGCGATCCGATATTCAATCATAATTTTCATCGCGTACAATAACAATGTATTTAATTCAATAATAGACTTTGACGTTAAAGCTGCAATACAACTTTAACCTCTTAAGTGCCACCGGCGTATATAAACATCTCACTCAGCCAAAGCGTTAATTGTCCGGACGTACATATACGTCTTTCCGAAGTACGATCTTTTCTGTGCACTGGTATCCATAAAACTATTCCGTAGGCCTTAGAATGCAATAAAAGGACCTTGACAGTTTTTGCGTAGGATCTACTTATTTCAGAGGATTTGCTTATATATTTATTCCTTTTTCCCCCCAATACATCACATATGCACGCCTACGTGGAAAATGTTGGCATTGGGGAGCGAATCGCGTAACTTTAATTCGGCAATAAAGTAATTCAGGCAGTTATAAGCCGTACCAATTACCAAGATAAATGTTAATTTTTGTGTATTATTTTATTTTTGACAAGCCCATGGGGTCATTCGTAATTATTAATGTTATTCTTAACTTAAGAGTGTTAAATTAATTATAAAATGCATTGTGAAGTATTGATATATTTATAAGTGTATTATATCAGTGTAAATGTGTATTTTATTTTTTATTATGTCAGAATGTATTTTAATTGTTTACTTTCAGTAAATTAATTAATAAATTTTTTTAATAATCTTTTGTTTTCGCCTTTTCAATATGCACACGCCCCCCTCGTAGAGGTATCACGACCCCCTATGGGGGTGCGCCCCACAGTTTGAGAAACACTGCCATACACTCTGAAGACACTGATAAACGTTGAATCTGTCAAGGCTGAATTTGATATCGTATCGAAGTTCAGAGAGGGGTACAAACTCAGGTGCCATCGTCGTCACTTGACCATGGTTCAAAATTTCGATATCCATCACCAATAGCCCTCGTGTGGCTGTATAGAGCAACATTAATAAACACTTACTCATCACTCTGAGAAGGATTTTGCAACAGCCCCATTTGTCACCTAATCGTATAGAAATTCTCTAGGCATTATAGACAAATTCTAAGCATAATTGTGTGCAATCTTGAAACACGCATGTATCATGCGCCTGAATTTTGTCGCATACATATTTATACACGAGTATACCAGTACATATGATGCATACATATAGGCTGACAGAGAAAAATTACGAAAACCCTTAGAAAATATATAAATATGAAATCAGATTTATATATTTCTACGTTGAAGAATATCAATCTTTACACAAAGATCTGCATAAATCCTTGGAATATTTTAGTTTTTAAATTTCATTAATATATTTATTTCTATCGAATGAAGTATATTTTAATTATAATTATTTTTCTTATTGAAAATGAAACGTAACTATCATTTTCACTTTTTGTTTACGTTGTTGATTTTATTTCTTATTGCCTCATGCAGTGCAGATTTATCCATTGGGCGCCCAGGGGCTCGGGTCCCGGAAGGGCTCGTATAGGCCCGGATAACCTGGACTTAATCAGGTTTTCTGGTAAAAAATTTCGATCCACCAATGCCAAGGGACCCTGTAGATCTTCTGCGCTCAGAGCCCGAAATTAGCTTAAATTAGCACCGACCTCATGTATATAATAAGAATTATTTTAAGATTTTTGAAAAATGCTGACTTATTATATTTTTGTTTTATTTTCTTTCCACAGCCCTTTGTTTTCGATTTAATACAATTTCTTTTAGTCATTGCTTCGTCCATATCTAATATCCAATTCTATGCCAGGAATTATCCACTCCTTTTGAAGATAGCACCCAAAGGACTACATGTAAAAAATGGAATAGCGGTAAGTTTCTTTTCTTTTTCTTTCCCTTTCTATTTTTTTAAAATTAAATGTAATAAAAATGTATTGTTTGAGCACTAAATAATTTTAATCCATAATCCTTTTTCAAAAAAATTAAATATGGCATCAAAATTCTCACAGATTAAAATTTCAAACATGTTGCTTAGAATTTTCTGTGATACTGTAAATTTTTATCCAAAAACGAACATGTTTATTATAAACAATGAATTTTTCACTTGAAATAATACTATGCATTTTTTTAATTACCAGGTATAAGCCAACTTCAAACTTTAAAAATTCATAAAAAAAAGTCTGTTCAAACTTTAAAAATTCATAAAAAAAGGAAGATGATAAAGAAGTGCAGTTTGCAAGAACAGGCTCACAAGAAAGTCGAATTTTTTTAGTTGCAAAAACATTTTTAGTTAATCTAGATGGCACTGAAAATTTGAAACACAATGCACAGAACAACAGTATCTTCCATTCATTTATTCTCGTAATAACAACTGTTCAACACGATCTCCACAATACTGTCCGACACAACTAAGGCGGCTCACATCACCCATTACAGCTGAATGTGACATATTGGAAGGAACTGTAAAAACACCACGGCAGATACCGGGTGATTCAAAAGTCGCGCACATCCACATGGTAATCCTTGTTGCTTAAAAACCAAAAGGGTTTGTTGAGATTTTTTCCACTAGATGGCAGCAGGGGCCTCATCATAAGAAGTTTTGAACGTAGCAGACATCAGTTCCAAAATACTTGTCAGTTGAGCACAACGGGAGGAGCATGATGTTTTCCCAAGAGCAAAGAATAGCCATCGTGGAATTTTATTTCACAACAAAATCTCATTGCCGTGTGATAAATGCATTTCAGCTGAAATATCCCGGTGAAACAGCACCAAATGCTTCAACGATAACACGTTTAGTGCAACGGTTCCGTGACACAGGATCAGTTTCAAACAGGTAGTGATCGGCTAGAGGGTCCATAGTGAAAACGAAATTAGCAGATGTGGAGACCGCTTTACTTAAGTCCAGTGAAAAGACCGTCCGTCTACATAAACATCATTACGGAATTCATATCCTTACTGAACAGTGAGGAATGATACGCTTTGTTGTAGCAAGACGGCGCCACGTGTCACACATCACGGGACAGTATGGAAGTTTTAACTGAATTTTTCGATGATCGTATCATTTCCAAAGGACTTTGGCCACCGGACTTGTCAATTTCGGATTTTTTTCTTCTGAGGATATCTGAAAAATGTCGCCTTCAGGAATAATCCCCATACGCTTGAGGAACTTAACATCATCCATGCAATATCGGACATAAATTCTCACACACTTCGTAAAATGTCAATTACTCTCGGAAAAAAAAGCGTTCGATTGTTTGTCCAGGAAAATCAACACCATTTTGAACATTTACTGTGATTTTACCATGTTGACACTTGACTGTAAACATAACCGTTCAACCTTTATTTGTCCTTTATTCCATTTGTTAACATAATTCATCTGTCTTTAAAACTCAACCATAAAGATGTGCGACTTTTGAAACACCCGGTAGAATCTTTGAGTTCTGCCAATGTTGAGATAAATGGTGCACCAGTGATTTCAAATAGCCCCACAACCAGAAGTCATCCGGAATGAGGTCAGATGAATATTGTACCCATCTTGAAACCTCGACCAATCAAGCTATTTCCACCAAAGGTATAGTCCAGGGATGGTGAACCAATGGCACGCGTGCCATTGATAGCACGCGACATAATATTTTGGGCACGACACCGATCAAAAAGGTTTGCATTTTAGAATGCTCACTAAGAAGTATTACGAACAAACATGAGTAATTGGTCGTGGTGCGCGAGGCGGCGGGGAGCACAATTGTTTATTACTGTCTTACGATCCTAACATAAGTTATCTGTCATCTAATTTGCAACAACAGAAGTCACACTAATGTTACTTTGATTTAAATTACACGTAAAGGGTGTTTTTTCTAGAGGTATAGAACTTTAAATTGCAATAAAACAACGATGTATTATTCGATTGACATGAATTTTTTTTTATTCGAAAGATAATCTTGTGGCATTACATTTTAAATATGATTTCTGGCATAGGACTACAACGACTGGCTCGGATGTAGTCCAATCTGGACGTCCAATTTTCGGTGACTTTTTCCAACATTTGTGGCCGTATATCGGCAATAACACGGCGAATGTTGTCTTCCAAATGGTCGAGCGTTTGTGGCTTATCCGCATAGACCAATGACTTTACATAGCCCCACAGAAAATAGTCTAGCGGTGTTAAATCACAAGATCTTGGAGACCAATTCACAGGTCCAAAACGTGAAATTAGGCGGTCACCAAACGTGTCTTTCAATAAATCGATTGTGGCACGAGCCGTGTGACATGTTGCGCCGTCTTGTTGGAACCACAGCTCCTGGACATCATGATTGTTCAATTCAGGAATGAAAAAGTTAGTAATCATGGCTCTATACCGATCACCATTGACTGTAACGTTGTGGCCTTCATCGTTTTTGAAGAAGGATTCCACCGGCCCATAAAGCGCACCAAACAGTCAGTTTTTCTGGATGTAACGGTGTTTCGACATACACTTGTGGATTAGCTTCACTCCAAATGCGGCAGTTTTGTTTGTTGACGTAGCCATTCAACCAGAAGTGCGCTTCACCGCTAAACAAAATTCGCGTATGAAAATCGGGAACAACGGCAATCTCGTTTTGGGCCCATTCGACGAATCTACGCCTTGCTTGATCATATTTAAAATGTAATGCCACAAGATTATCTTTCGAATAAAAAAAAAATTCATGTCAATCGAATAATACATCGTTGTTTTATTGCAATTTAAATTTCTATACCTCTAAAAAACACCCTTTATAATTAAAACACAACAATAAATAAAGGGTTTTGAGTTGTTTTATTATTTTCCCAATAATCATAAGTCAGAATTATTTGACGGCACGTCTATACCTCATTAAACATTTCTACATAAAAAGTGGCACCTTGATCTATAAAGATTCGCCACCCCTGGTATAGTCAATAGGAATCGTTTTACTGTATTGGCATAGTATGGAGCTACGCCATTTTGCATGAAGCAAATTAAAGATAATATACCTCTTTGATTTAATGCGGCATGATTAAAAATATTTTTGCAACTAAAAAAAATTCGACTTCCCTATGAGCCCTTTCTTGTTAACTGTGCACTTCATTATCATCTTTTTCTTATGAATTTTTAAAGTTTAAATGAGCTTTTGGCTCATCTGGTAATTCTGTTGTGTCAGTTAAAAGGTAAAAATACATAAAACGTGGCAACATTCTCCGAGTTAATCAAGAAAAGGGATGCACTTGGCGATCAGTCATAATGTGTGGCTGCGTAGCAGAGTGGTCATAGTCACAAGCACGGGACTGGCGCATTTCTGTCGAGTCGCGGATTCAAGACCTGGTGCCATTAAAGACCCACCGCGTAGAAGGGTTAATGCACGTTAAATGTAAGTTCTTAGATTGACAAATAAAAAAATTTGGAGAATAGGACGCTGATTCAGGTGAAAGCCTCACCACTAAAAAGTGGCTTAGAATTACGAGGTCCATTTGCGCTGTTTCATAACGTGACTTTAATAAATAATCAATTACAGTTGGATCTCTATATAACGAAATCGCTAAATCCCGAAAAAAGTTCGTTACATGGAAAATTCGTTATATAGAAGTTCACCTTTTAATTTTCTTTATAAACCACATAAAACAAACTTTAAATTCATAAGCACTATATGATAAAAAAAATAGTTATTCACACCTTTTTGTAAATTAATATACATTTATTTTGTATATCTTACCTATCAAAAAGAAAACTGCAAGGAAAGTTTCTTGACGCCTTTATCCACTTCCTAAGGAATTAAATGTTTTTCTTTGATGCTCAAGCACTTACGTTTTAACATTTTCGAGATACAAGAAAAAGCTACCAGTGCGACTGATCAACACTACAAATGAATCAGAGACTAGTTCAATTGCACGGGGACACGGGGACACTCTCTACTGAGAGTGAAAGGGGATATCGAAGATGTTTACAGTGAACTGGACAATGGAGGCTAAAGGTTTCACTTCTTGGATGAAATGCCTAGAATTCTATTACTCTCGGCGTGTTAGGCATCTAATTAACCAGTTCAAGATTTATGACCACCATAAAGTATGTTAAAAGAGAGAATAACTTGAAACGTCCAGAAATACTTTAAAAATAGGGAGAGAAAAAATTGAATCACAAGGAAAAAAGTTCATAATATAGAAAATACACTTCGCTATAAGGAGGCTATTTTATGAAGAAAATCGTGAAATGTTCTTGGTTCCAGGAAAAAGCTCGCTACATAGAAAAATTCGCAGTATAGAGACTCATAATATGGAGGTTCGAATGTAATTATTAAGTTACTGAAGCCGAAAAGATTTTTAATATTTTTTTTATTGAAGGCAGAGATAAAATAATTCTCGTGCGCCCCCAGTATCACACGGGGCTTACAGAAGTAAGTAAAACAAACAAAAACAAATAAAATAAAGTATAAATAGCAAAATAAAAGTTACGAAACAAATAAAGTTACAAAATTAAACAATTATGTTACAAAGTGAAATAAGTGCATTGCAAAATTAAACAATTATGTTACAAAGTTAGGTTAAATACATCATAAAAATAAACAATTAAATGAAGAAACAAAGATCAAGATTGGGGTAGGGCATTTTTCCTAATATTGGTGTATTTTTAAAAAAAAATAATTCCCCTTTACTTCTAATGAATCAAAAACCGTCCGCTTAAAATGTAGAAAAAATTATTTAACTATGTTATCAGAAAATAAGCGGATATTTTTAGAGTTACAATTAAATAATTCGCGTAGACGTTTCAAATTGGCTGAATTCGGAGTGAAATGTACTTAGTGTTTACAAAAGCACAGTTCAAAATATTAATCTCCTTTACCGCTTTTAAAAAAGGTCGTTTAATATAAGTAAAAATAAATCAGTTGAGATTTCAGTTATTTTCATATTTACATAAACAAATTCGGGAATAAATGTGCACACGAAAGAAGAAATAAATTCAATAGTATAAAGTAAAATCATACAAAATGAAATAACTAAAATTAATGCACAAACATTATAATGTGTTAGTTATTTGTATTTTCAGTCAATTCACAAGAACTTTAACAATGTTATATTATTAAACACGAATTAGAAAAAGAAACTGTACTTATGTATTATTGCAACCTATTGGTGAAATTATATGAAACGAAGCACATGATAGCCAATTCAGCACAAACGACACATTCGAAATTAGGGTTGCCAACTTGGCGAGTTATCTTAAATGTTGGCGATTATTGCGGTAATACGTAAGTACCAAAAAATTTTTATAATCAATTGTAACCCATAGAGTCTCATGCAATGGTAATAATGTCTTTCTAAGTTTCCTTGTTCGTCGAGACAGCATTTATCTGTGTAAATACGAATAAACTGATATAATGTCATAAAAAAGAAAATTCGCTATGTATTTTCACTTATGAATTTTGATGCTGCATATACAGATGAAAATTTTGATACATTTCAATTTTAATATCTCAAAAAATAAAATACTATAATTTTAAGATTCAATTATTTTTCATATATAATAATTGACAAATAATTTTCAGTTTTCAGGAATTATTTTGAGCCTCCTTCATTTCATAAGTGGGATTTATGATATCATTTTCTTTATGAAGCGTTTAGAGTACATGAAGGACAAAGATGAAGAAGAAGATGATTTAGAAGCAATTACGAATCCTATTTAAAAAGAAAAAGATACGTCATCTGAACTTGTGTGGCCATTTTTTTTTTTGCATATTAATTTGTGAAAAACCTATAGGAAATCTTTTTTATTTGACCATTAATGAAGAACAATATTAAAACCAATATATGATGATACAAACTGAGTAATCTGTGACTTAGGTAATAAAATATATAATAGGAATTCGTCAAAGAAAAAAATTTGAAGTATCTTTTGTATTCCTTGAAAATATTTCCTCATTATATATATAATTCCAAAAACATTTTTTATTTGTTTATTTATTTTATTATTTTTTTATTTTGGTATTTTCTTTTAACTTTTTAAATTAGAAATCTTTGCTTATGAAGTCATATTGTGCAGAAATTTCAATTAAAATTAACTCAAGAAATAGTTATTTAGAAACCAAGGGAATACAAACTCACGTGCAAAAGAAAGAGTGTTTAAAGGGCATTTATATATTGGAGATAATCAAAAATTCATACTGTGATATTGAATTGAAAATATGATTCTAACATGGGGTAAGGTCCAATCTCACAATTAGACAAATCGCACAGTGTAACGTCGTATTGAACAGGAGACAGTTGAAGAGTCTCTGTTCAATTGATCCCATTCCTGTAGCAAGGAAGTTTTCAGCTCCGGGATCGTTCTTGGGGAAAATGGCGAGACGAAATTTCTCTACCAATAGAATCCCAGGCATACTTTATAAGGTCGTCAGAAGACCAGGGTGGGCACACACAATCCATTCGACGAATATCACCACTTTACGAGTAAATAATTGTCGACTGGCTGAGATCAATGTGGACGAGCGTTGTCTTCTATTATCAGAAACCCAGGATTAATTGTTCCTCAGAAAAAATCGAGCGTCGCACTCTTAGATCTCATCTCAACTTCATAAAAGTCATGGAATCTGTCAAATACATGTAGGGATGTGTGACCGTGCAATATAACGCCTGCCCAAACCGTTACATATCCACCAGTGTAATAAACCTGTTCCCTGATTAAGGAAGATAGTATTGTTTCTCACTCTCCAAATATAGGTACATCAAAAGTCGGTATCCATGCTGAATCTCGACTCATCTGTGAAACATTTGATGTTTCTTTGAAGTCTGATTCAAGGCGTCTGTTGTCTGTATTAAGCTAAACGCATTTTCTTGCATGCTACAGTTGGGACGGATCTATAAGCGACCTTCGAACTAATCCTCTTGGGAAATCTTTGGGCTATCAATTCGCGTTATTCACAACCAGTCTTTCGTAAGAGAATCGTGATATGCAAATTAACCTACTATAAGTAGGCGAGGTTTTCTAGCTTTAGTAAGAGAAGAAGCGGAGACATACTCTAAATAGGTGAGATTCTTATTAAAGGTATAATATTTGAATTATAGAGCTTTGATTATTAATAGAAGGAAACCTTAAAGTGACGATTGTTCACTAAGATTGAATTAAGATTAGATTAAATCAGATAAAAAGTTTGATCCTGGATTAAAGGAAGGATCCAGTTTGTTAGTCGGCTAATCGCTTACGTGATACTGTCGTTGTTCCACTTTCACGATTTTTATTCAGATATTCTCTTAAGATTATTAGTTGAAATTGTGTCTGTTCTTAGTGTTGAAATAAATAGGTTAGATTTGAATCATGTCGAGTGTTTCTTCCCTTCCCTCTGCACATCTAAGTGCTCGCGAGAGAATCGTGGATCTCTTACACATTGAGCGGCATGTAATTAATAGTCTTTGTGAAATACAGCTTTCTCATGAAATCTTTGGGCAAATGCAGATCATAAAACTCGAATTCCATTGGTAGAATACAACTCACGAAAGAGTTGTGAATCTGTAGATCCTCATTATTCGTTGTGGATCTTTGCCGACTTAGTCAAAGTCTTCTCGATATGGATCTAATATCCTGAAAGTGTTTCCATGTGTTGCAGACGACACTGGGCATAACATTTGTGACGGGGCTTTATCGCGACTTCTATTAATAAACCTCTTGGGTAAACTTTGGGGCCAGAACGGCAATTCTTTCCAACCAACCCAAGAAGAGAACGCGATTATGTAGATTAGGAAGTGTATATATTGGAGCTTTAGTATTCATGTGGAGTTCCCGGAGTCATGATAGTGAGTTCTAAAGAGGAGGTCTAATAGTGCCAGTGAAGTTCCAAGAAGTTCTAGGAGAGTGCTAGGAATGTTCTACGTGAAGTTCGAAGCCGGAAGATTATCCGTTTGTGGGATCAAGAATTAGTTTGACCATATAAGGACTGTAGCTGTTCGTTGTGGAAATGCGGTAAGATAATTTAGATTAAGCTTTAAGACTAGAGCGGATTCTAGTAAGTTAGGAAATCATCTATAAATATAGATTCGGTGGTTTATTGCGCTTTTTTTTTTAGAATTACAGTTTAAGTCTCATCACTACTGATCATAAGCCTCTTAGACAAGTATTGTTTTGCTGATTATAAATTAAGATCACAATAAACTAATTTTATTATGGAAGAGTTTGGTGGTCAATCTTTTATCCCCTCTAACTATGGTCACGTAGATGATGAAGAGATGATACCCCCAGCACGCGGGGTATCACACATTGAGCTCTATAGACATCTTAACATGTGCTTGCTTTGTCTCCAATCTCTACCGAAAATTTTTCATCTCATTAAGTCATCCGTATGTTCGGGGCTATATAAAAATTTACCCAACTTTTGCGGAAAACAGGGTGAGTGTCGTAAAGTTGAGCGATAACAAGCCTTCGTGCGCTTATATCCCCTCTGAATACACGCACATGTACGCTTACGTAATCTATTCTGAATATTTGATAAATTTCTTTGACGACGTAAATAGAGATTTTGGTTAAATACTCTTTTTGTAAAAATAGACAATTGAAGCTATCTTAATTTTTGAGGACGGGTGTATATTTACAGCACTTACAATTTGGAATTTTTAATCTTGATGAAATAAGGAGTCAATTAGGTACACTCATGTCCATAAATTAAGGATAATGAAGTTCAGGCAAAGAAAGAGACAGAAGCAAAACAAATTTGACTTATTTGTAAAGTCTATTTATTAAACAAAAGGTAAAGAGCAAAAAAGATGCTATATGTTTGACATAATTAATAAAATTGCGATTTTTACTCCCTGGAGCAAATTTCAAAATAGAACCTATTTACAAAAAACAGTATGACATGGTTAGTAGGATGGCTAATACGGAGTATGTCTCCCGGACGATGCAATACAGGCCTTACAACGCCTAGGCATGCTGAGTATCAAATTATCAATCTGATCTTGGGAAATATTACACCACTCATCAAGCAATGCCCTCCGAAGTTCCGATAGACAGGTGGGAGGGGGTTAACGGGCAGCAATTCGTCGTCCAAGTATATCCCACACATGCTCTATTGGATTCAAGTCCGGTGAGTATGCTGGCCAATCCAAGTGATATCCTCCGATTGAAGGTATTCGTCTACAATGTTTGCATGGTCAGGACGGGCGTTGTCATGCATAAAAAGAAATTCAGCACCCATGGCGCCCCGAAACAAACGTACCTGTTGTTCCAGAATGACATCCCGATAGATGAGGCCTGTCATCGTTACACTCTGAACATGCAGGTCAGTTCTGGAACCAAGAATAATTCCTCCCCAAACGAGCCATCCTGCACCACCGTAACGGTGTCGTTCAATAGTGTTCTCTTGGTGGTAACGGGTACCTGGCGCTCTCCATATTAAAGTCCGGTGAGAATCAGACTGCAAACGAAACCTGGACTCATCGGAAAACGTCACACAAGACCACTGTTGAGGTGTCCACAATGCATGCTCTCTACTTTAGGTTAATCGCAGGCGACAGTGAGTTGCGGTAAGTGGAACACATCTGACAGGCCTACGAGAATATAGACCAATGTACCCCAAGCGTCTGTACACGGTCTGCCTTGAAACTGTCGTACCAGTAGCTGAAGAGAGCTGACGAGACAGGTCTGATGCTGTGCTCCGTCTGTTTCTTTTGGCAGTAACTGCCAAATATATACCGGTCCTCATTCGGCGTTGTAACTCGGGGGCGACCTGTGCTGTAACATCTACTCACATTACCATCATCTTGGAATCGTTGCCAAAGCCTGGAGATGACACTCTGAGCGATTCCAAGTTCCTTGGATACTTCCAGCTGGTTACGTCCACATTCCAGTCGTCCAATAGTTCTACCACGTAAAAAATCATCTAAATTCTTCCTTTGTGCCATAACTATGCGGTTATTGCACTGAAAGGCTTTTAAAGCGCTTTTGAACAATTTTACTTCTTTGCCACTGGGTGAGGTCGATAGCTCTGATTTTAACCACAAATGGTGTGGTTATTCTAGAAATGTCTATAACGGATTATGAGCAGACTTTGAGTTATGTATAACTTGACTGCTCAAGCAAAAGGCGTGGACTGTATACTTTAAAAATGTTTGTTTATTGAGGACGGTAGGTACGTCCGCTCCGAGGATGCATTACAAGCATACTGACGAAATGTAAACAAGGAGGACTACTAGCGCCCTCTGCACATGCGGGTCGTAACAGAGTCCCCGCCATTGAAATGAAATTTCAATACAAATACATAATGCAATTGATGATACTTACATACAAAATACACAATATTTGCAAAGCAAAAAGGCATGCACAATATTTACAGTACTTAAATGAAAAATACACAATACATTTTATGATACTTAAATACGATTGAAGTTAATTTATACACATACAATAATTACTAATAACAAAATTCATACAGGTAATATACAAAGATTTCTGATTGTCCTTTTTAATATATTTCCGTTTGGCATACGCAGGTTCACAACTCGCACTTTACCATCGGTGCCAGGAAAAATTTCAGTTATTTGAGAATAGCGGATGGAATTTCGCAACTTAAAAAAAAAGCAAAAAGTAGAAAGAAAATAAAAATTTTACTTCACCAATTCACATCACAATCAGAGATTGTTGAACTTTTAAATCCTAACAAAATAAAATTTGAATCTGCTTTTCATCTCAGAAGTTTAATAGATTCAATTCAGAGTCATCTTAGAGCCTTAAAACAACTAGAATTAGAACCTAACGCTTTGTGTGAATCAATGTTAATTTTTGTTATAACTCAACGTCTAGATGATGAATCGCGTAAACAATATGAAATGGAATTACATTCTAATGATTTGCCTAAGTGGAATAATTTTTTAGACTTTTTAATAAAAAGGAGCCAAGCCTTAGAAAACGTACAAAGAAATTCTTCGTTGAAAAACAAGAACGAATATTCTCCAAAATTCAGATCATTTGTCGTGAAAAGCAATGAAAAAACCTGTCCGTTATGTCCTTCAGAGACACACCCAATTTTTAAGTGTAAAATGTTTCACGAGATGTCTGTTCAAGAAAGAAGCAACAAAGTGAGATCCTTAAACCTATGCTTTAATTGTCTAGGCCATCACCTTATTAAGAACTGTTTAAAACTGAACAGGAAATGTAGGGTTTGTAATGCGAACCACAATTCTCTTCTTTGCAAAACAAGTGTTCCCCGACAGATAAACAGAAACCTCCTCTCTCCACAGAGTTCATCAGGTGTCATTTATGACCCGAGTCCAGCCAATGTAATAAATCCTCAAACCGCGACGTGTCTTTACAATGAGAGTGGGGAGAAATCCATTTTGCTTTCGACCGCGAAGGTCAAAGTTCAGAGTGCGACAGGGGCTTGGCTTGTAATGAACGCGATCCTCGATTCAGGGAGCCAGAAATGCCTTTGTAGCTTGGAAGCGTCAAATTTCCTCGGGTTGGAAAAATACTCTATGAATTCAACTATTGTAGGCTTGAATGGAGCTTGCATTTCAGTGAGGAAAAGAATTTCCGCTGAAATTTCGAACGGAAGTTCATTTAAAAGAAAACTTAACTTTCTCATAGTCCCTAAAATTACTGGTTGCGTTCCTACACAGCCATTGGATTTAACAAAAATAAAATTGCCTCCAAATATAACATATGCAGATGCGGAATTTAATATTCCCAAACGAATTGATATTCTCCTGGGAGGTGAAATATTTTATGAATTATTAAAAAGTAAACAAATAAAATTACATGACAATTCAATAATATTGCAGGACTCCGTATTTGGTTACATTGTAACAGGTTCCATTCAAAACAAACCATCGAACTATTATTTTTGCAATTTCATCCAAGATCAGGTTGATAGAAATTTAACAAAATTTTGGGATTTAGAAGCAATAGGAATTAAAGCAGAGTCTAGTTGTGACCCAGACGACCAAGCCATGCAACATTTTAAATCTTCAGTACGTTTCAATAGTGGTCGTTATGAAGTTGGGTTTCCTTGGAAGGGCCATACACAAGAGTTAAATGACAATTTTTCCGTAGCAGAAAAACGTGTAAAATCCTTAACAAGAAGATTCATTCGTGATCCAACTCTGTACATACAATATTCCGAAATTTTGAAAGAATATGAATCTCAAGGAATAATTGAAAGGGTTCTAGAAACTGAAAAACCAACTGATAGAGCAGTATTCTATTTACCGCACCAAGCGGTCTTTCGCCAAGAAAGCCTAACTACAAAAATGCGCATTGTTTTCGATGCAAGTTCCCATGAAGATGGACAACCATCTCTTAATGACTGTATATGGTCAGGTGAGAATTTAAACCCAAACATATTCCACCTGATAATTTCTTTTCGCTTGAACACGATTGCTATCACCGCAGATATAGAACGTGCATTCTTGCAAATCTCATTACGTGACGAGGACAGAGATGCAGTTAGATTTTTGTTTCCAGACATTAGATCAAATCAAACAGATCCCTACAAGTTTCAAGTGTATAGATTTAAGCGTGTGATGTTTGGAGTCAACGTAAGCCCCTTCTTGCTCTCCGCAACAATTAAGCATCACATCGAGAATTACCGTGAGCAATATCCAGCAGCAACTGAAATGCTTGACACTTGTCTCTATGTTGATGACGTAATCAGTGGTGCTGATGACATCTCCCAAGCCTTAAAAGTATCAAAGGATGCTGAAACAATCATGAAGAATGCCAGCATGAAATTACGCAAATGGAATTCAAATGATCAAACATTGATGAGAACTTGGGAAAGGGAAGGCCTTGAGACACATCCTCGTCACCCGGACGACAGTTCCAAAATCCCTTCGTCAAAGGTTTTAGGGATACCATGGGATGTTGTCCACGACTATTTTACAATTGATGTTAAAGGACTTCTGCAATTGGACACGTCAAAACCCATCACAAAAGAATTGTGCTTCAATCAGCTGGGAAAATATACGATCCAGTTGGGTTCTTGTCACCCTACACGATTAGGCTCAAATGCCTATTACAAGAACTTTGGCTACGGAAGTTATCCTGGGATGACGAGCTACCGCCAGATATTCATGCAGTATGGTCACAATGGTGGTTAGAACTTCCATTTTTATCAGAGTTAAAGATTCCGCGAAAGATCCTCGATTCCAGTGGAGATTCAAGTGAAGTCCAAATCCATACCTTTTCTGATGCCAGTCAAAAAGCATATGGAGCAGCCGCCTTCTTGAGAGTCAAGCACAAGGACAGAGTCAGCGTTGATCTTGTAACATCCAAGAGCCGTGTTGCACCTCTGAAAAGGTTATCCCTCCCTAGATTGGAACTGATGGGCGCTCTGCTTGCTGCACGCTTAGCAAAAGGAAGTCAAGAAAATCCTAGATCAGAAGTGTTCAACCAGAGCCTTTTTCTGGACGGACTCTCAGGTCACCTTACATTGGATCAAAGGTCCAAGCCATAGATGGAAACCCTTTGTTGCGAACAGGGTTCGCGAAATCCAATCCCTCACCGATCCTAACTCGTGGTTCCACTGCTCCGGCTCGACGGACCACAAAACTGGGTGAGGTCGATAGCTCTGATTTTAACCACAAATGGTGTGGTTATTCTAGAAATGTCTATAACGGATTATGAGCAGACTTTGAGTTATGTATAACTTGACTGCTCAAGCAAAAGGCGTGGACTGTATACTTTAAAAATGTTTGTTTATTGAGGACGGTAGGTACGTCCGCTCCGAGGATGCATTACAAGCATACTGACGAAATGTAAACAAGGAGAACTACTAGCGCCCTCTGCACATGCGGGTCGTAACAGCCACCATTCCTTATATACCCCTCTCTTACACTCTCGTCATTGTGACGTCCTATTCGCGCCATCTGGTGGTTTCCTGTAATTTGCATATTTTTCTTCAAGATGTGTGTGATAATTCTACACAGGTGAAATTTTTATTTTAGAGTTCAATTTCTGTGTGGTTTTGAATTATCCTTAATTTATAGACATGAGTGTAGTAAGAAACTGGCGTAAAATAACATGAAAGATAACTTGCAACGAAAGATAAAATATGCTTGCCAGGAGAGAAATTCAGTAGTTCATAATAATATCTCGTTATTAAATTATCAATTATTCTCAACTAAGGAATGCATCTTAGCCTTCTAGTAAAGACTCGCAAATGCAGATAATTACTTTTAAAAAGGAATATCAATTAATTCTATTTCTGTTATTCATTAATATTTTTCAAAATACTAAATATTACCTACAAAATAAAAGAACTTTTCTACAAATATATCTCTGAAAAGTCTTAATGTTTCTTTAAGGCTGTTTTCGGTTAATGTTAAAGAATAGGGCCCGAATTTGGAATATTTTTTCAGATATAAAAGAAATGAAAAATTAATATGATATTCTGGCTTCATTATCCTTTAGAGAGCAGCATTTTTTATCATACTTCCTATTTTTAACCGAGTTGATTCATTTTTTCTGGTATAAGATGTGTTTCGCATTTTTAATCCTGTACCGTAATGTTAAATGGGCTTTGCCTTCACGTATTAAAACAAAAAAAGAATTAAAATTACTACATGGTTAACAGAGGAACGAGTTATATATAATATTTCAAATTTCCATGCAAATTGGGTCATTTTTCTGTCTGAAAATGTGCTTCGCATTCAGTTAGAGCTCTCGTACTTTTACCGAAGACAGCCTTAAATAAAAAATAATAGAAAACAGCAAAAAATATGAAATAACAAACTGGTTTTTATTTTGGATTTGAAGTTATGCTCAAAACAGACATAGCTATGATATCTTAGTTAAAATGCGCATTGTTGAAATCCGAGTCCTTAAAAATAACTTTATTTGAAAATATCCTAGAAATATCACCAGGGATGGCTCAAAAACTAAGCAGGTGGCTACAATTCTCACAAATTTAATATCATTCGTTTTAGTAGAGCAGGCTTTGTCTATTTGGTTATTACGAAGTCTGCCATTTCATTTAATTTATATCTCCTAGAACTTTCGTCGTCTTCAGCCTCTTTTTATTTGAGAAAATGTTTCCGCAATACTGCGGTATAGAGATATACAAATCATCCGAATAATAACTTTAAAAATTGCAGATAATGAATTCCAAATGAAAAGTTTTGGAAAAATTCTGCGGCCAACCAAGAAAGGTATCTTAAAGTTTTAATTAATACAAAAAAAAAAATTCTACAGCTCCCGTATCAGCTCTCTGCTTTCTTGGTTATTTTGTTCATATAAGATTTATCCATAGTTAGTAGGATGCTCCCCAAATAATTATTCCAAAGGGTTCAATATTTGCCCTGACAGAGCCGCCTGTTTGTTTCTAAAAGAGATTCTATTGGGTTCAGTAATAGCGGAACCCAACTTGCTGACACCTGCATTTTAAAGGTGTTTAGTTGATAAGCCTAAATGTAAATTAGTACTTCGTATCACGAACTAGATCAAGGATGGTAAACTAGAGGCCCGCCAAGACAGTCAGAAAATTCTCTTTGAAACGAAATTTCTCTCCCGTGCTCGATCAACGATTCGTCTTTTATTTTTCACTATTAGGAATGCAAATGTGTTTTTACTGATGTGCAGAGTTTACAGGACGTAGTTACCAGAAGATTTCAGGATTTTAAGAAAATTGAGTCTAAATTCAATTTGCTCCCCATTACTGATGATATTGATACAACACCTGAAGAGCTGCAGCTTGAACTTATTGACTTGATCACAGTGTGAAGAAAATGTTTAATGTTTACATTGACTTTTACAAATCTTTGTCTTCTGAGAAGTTCACGCTTGAAAAATTTTTGAGGGGAAATTTTTCTTTATATTTTAGTTAACATATATTTGTAAGCAAGATTTTTTCTTGTATGAAAATCAAAAAGAATAAATGCAGTTGCAAGTTGGCTAACATAAGTTTGCAGGTTGCGATGAGAATTTAAACAAGCAATCGCATTCCTGATTTTAAAAAAATTGTCGGAAAGTTTGATAGGGTGCATTCGTCTCATTAAATTGATTTTAAAATTAAATGTGCTGCTGCTATTGACAGTATAAAATTTACACAATAGTTAAATTGAGTAAAACTGCAACTACTTTATTTAACATATTTATTATTTTTTTATAATGAATGCAATCATTTTACGGTATCCGATTACGTTTGGAACCGTGATTTTTCAAACGCGTATAAATGGATAATATTTAAGATATTTAGTGTCACTCAGGTTAGAAAATGTGTATAAAATTGTTTTAAGAATATTATTACAATAAAAAATTATTTAAGTACAATATTTTGACAAAAAATGAGCGTAGAATAACCCATTTTCAAAACATTCTCCTTTTATGAAAAAAGCTTCTATTATAATAATATTTTGTGCCTGTATATAGCTCAGACCTCTGAAAAGAGGCTCAACTAGAATTTTTGAAATATATAACTGAGAAGTGGATTTATCCATATTTTACTACAACAGAGGAGAGAAATTTTAAGAAAAACGCCGATAATTATTTCAATTAGTGGTAACTCTGAAAATAATGTGAATTTTTCAAAAATTCTGGTTCAGACTCTCTGGAGAAGTCTTTACGTTACATAGGCAAAATATTATTATTATAGAAGTATTTTTTTTATAAACGGAGAACATTTTGAAAAAAGGCTATTTTAAGTTAATTTTTTGCCAAAATATTGTACTTAAATATTTTTTTGTCAAAATGTTCTTAAAACAGTTTTATACATGTATGCTAATCTAAGTGACACTAAACATCGTGAAAATTATCCATTTATGTGCTTTTTTAAGATCATGGTTCCGAACGTTGTAGGATACCTTAAAAAGTTGAGACTCTCTAGTATCCTACGCTCCCATAATGTGGCCCGCAAACCAAAAGAAATTGCTCCCCCCTGAACAAGATGGATAAAGATAATACTGTACCAACAAATATTTACTCAAAATACCACTAGATGGCAGCATGTCAAGTAGGAAACATGAAATACGTGGACGACTCTAGATGATTCGAAGTTGGAGGGACCAATAAAAAACTTCGAATTTTCAAGAGTTCGAATTATCAAAAGGATACAAAAGAAAAGAGAAAAAAACCTCCCAAAACACACGAAGAGAATTTTTTTTAACACATTTAAATTGAAAACTTGAAATTCAAAAAATTGAAAATGAAAAATATTAAATGTTCTCCATTGCTCTTCATCGTTCGGAAATTTTGAGAACTTAATGCAGCAGGATGTAAATGGCGCAGTATTTTCTTCTCAGCACAAAAGTTGAAAAAGAACTCTTTCGAGTTAGGAATCACAAACATTGTAAAACATCTATTTATCAGTATTTTAAAATTTCCAATTAACTGGTGAGTAATATTTCGGTATAGCAGTATTTTTAGCTACTGAATGAAAAATGTGTTAAATTATTTTTTTTTGTTGTTGTTCCAAAAGATAAGAATAAAGAATAAAATGCTCGGTCTTGATGAATTCGTTAACTCAGGGTCTGACTGTATTTGTCAAGGGGAAATCAGGGCCAGCTCTAGTAGTTTTGCCTCCGCGGACAAAAATGGAAAAAATCCTGCCCCACTCTCCAAAGAATAAAATTATAATTAAAAAAAGTAAATTGATCACATAGATACACACCTTGTGACGGATCTGTGCGGCACTTTATCACTAATACTCTTAGGCATCTTTGAGGATTGTAATTTCGCGTATATTTCTAACCAGTTCTAAAAGAAGAAACCGGGATATGCAAATTAGTCAAAGCATTTAAGGAGAGTGTTGTAAATTAACAGTAGGCTATTACGCCAAGAGATAGGTTGACGGAGTTCTAAGAAGATTCTAGTTGATTGTGCGATTAGCGTCTCGCTGATCATTAGGCAGTGATCTACAATTGGAATATTTTATACGCCTGGAAAGTGAGGTATTAAAAGGAAGGTGATATTTAAATCTAGATTATCGGATTATAAGAGTAAATATATAATAAAGTTAGTAGGAATTTAATGAATGCTAATAATTAAAATTGCGTGTATCTCTCGATCCTCTTATTCTGGTAATCCCGTTCGATATTGAGTTTAATAGTTGATTAGTATCATATTTCGTTATTTAATTAATAGTAAGGGTCAATCACATTGACGTATACATATTGATTAATCTTTGTAATTAGAAGGTTGATAATTGATTCAAGTGAATAAATATAAGTTGTCACTGTAAAAATGTCGTTTGGTCGTTCTTTGCTTCAAATCAATCTTGGTGTCCAGGGTGGAATCCAGGGGGATTCTCACAACCTATAAAACTTGAATAACTCTTGGGAACAAAAAGGCAGCAACACAATATACATAAGCATATATAATTTTAAGTCTTAAAAAATACAAAATAATTCGAAATTAAGGACATAATTACCTATTATTATTTCAAACGAGTTGAATGAAAAAGATGAAATCGCAAATTTCAGCAGGCCAATTTCTTTGAAAAAGAGTCTACTGATGGTGTGAATCACAAGTGTATATTTTAACTCATAGTACCTACACTCACGACTAAAATAAAAAATCTCTTGTGGCTCTCTATCAACAAAAAATTGTTATTACTCCTGTCCCTTTTTGGATAGTTGACACCGAACATCGTATGGATGAAAGGAATGTCCATTGTGACCTCACTCCTGGATGGGGATAATAGTGAAAGATGTGTAAGCATACCAAATTTCATGATTCAACGTATACTCCGACCTCGAACCCTTCAAGTTTAAACATTAAAAAAAAAGCTGATAAACTGATATCAAAAATACAGAGTACAAAATAAAGAAATAAGATAAGTTGAATGAAATATCCAATTCACATAAAATATTTCAGAAAATATATCTAATTTTTTTAACAAAGTAAACTATTTTTCAAATTTGATCAAAATGCCGCCCCGGACAGGGCTCCGTTTGTCCGGCCCTAGAGCCCACCCTGGGGAAATGTTTGTAGGAGCGTTTCGCCCTGTCTGGCTCTAATCTCCTTTTTTTAAAATTTCAGATGAACTGTGAAAGATTTTTCTATTTCTCAGAGTTAGTTAAAATAAGTAAACTAAAAAAAATTCCACCTTTTAAAAATTAGGAAACTACTTGGATTTTTAAAGAAAATTTACATTATATAAAATTTAAAGAACTATAGCAAAGAAAAACATAAAGTTATCGGGACGTATGGGCGGGGCAAGCCTAGCCAATCTGGATGCAGCAGTAAAGTTAGAAAGATGATAAAAATAATAATTTTAAATAATGCATTTCTGCTGATAAAAATATTTGAAGGGTGATGCGGAAAATTTAAATAGGTCCGAAAAGGTCAAAAAGCGTAAAAAATTTAGAGATGATTAAATAGTATTACAAAGAACTGGAGCTAAAAAAGTGTTAGTTAAAAAGTGGAATATAAAAGTAATAATTTAGCAGAACTTAGGATCAATTAAAATTTGTCTTGGCTTATGAGAATTTAATATGGGAGTATGTTTTTCAATTTTCTGAAGAGACAAATTCGTCGAATTACGAATTTTATTGAAGATTTGAATGCTTGTTTTTCAATAACTTGTCTAAAGATTTTAACTTTACTTACTCTTAAATTCAGAGTTTATATATATATATATATATATATATATATATATATTGAACTTTTTTCTTGAAGAACGAATGTGTTTTAAATTTATCTAATAAGGGGATCATGCACTGTTTCTTCGCAAAAGTTTTATACATGCCATAGTTACACACACACGTAAGTTTTTTTAAAAAAATAAAAGACATTTGGCAGTGACATTTATATTAATTGAAAATAAAAAATGAGCTAAAAATTGCTCATGTTATAATTGTTAATAAGGAAAGACAATTTCAGCTAATTCATGTACCCAAATCATCAAAATAACTTGACAGTTAAATAGTTAAGCAATAAATCTGACGGCAGGAATGAAGTATAAAAGCCAAGACAAAATAAGAACAAGTGTGATTAAAACGCAAAATTTTTTCTTAAACTGAAAATCACGTTAGTTTCACAAAAACTTCTGTAACAGTACTTACTACTCCCATCCACTTGGTTCCACATATACGCATGTAGAAACTACGGTGGCATCATCCACCAAGGTGCGACCCCGCTTCCGGTAACAAATCGAAAAAACGGGGAATCCCCTTTTCTGTTCTTCTTCGACACGCAAAAAGGGCTGCGGTAGCCCAGTGGTTAAGGTATCCAACCATGGCAGGCATGTCATGAGTTCGATCCAAGTACCAATAAAGACCCGCCGTGTAGGGCAGCGATGCACGTTAAATCTGTCGAGAGCTGAAACGTCCTCCCGGGAGAGAGGGGTGCCAGCTCAGGTGTCGTCCACGTCACTTGACCATGGTTCAAAATTACGTGGTCCGTCGCCAAAAGCCCTCGTGTAGCTGAACAGTGCGACGTTAATATTAACTCAACTCAACTCGACACGCAAAAATGCGTATTCCTCTTCTATAAATGAAGTTTTAAACTCTTTAATAATGTTATAAATATTGTTCTTGCCAAAAAATATTGTGCTGTTTTATATTTTTAAAAAAATTATCAAATGCTGCTTTTTTTAAAGAAATAGACTCGATTGGGATAATAACCTAAAAATTGTGACGTGGAAATGTTTACCTGGTGATCATAGTTCGACGCATTGTGAGTTTACTTTGGGAGTTGAATAAGAAAATTTCGGTGTTTAAAAGTACGGATAATTCAGGTGTTAAGTCTAAATTATAAAATCTTTTAAATTTTCAATAGAAATATGTTTTCAACTCTGAAAGTGATCGTACTTATTTTTCTCTGTCTTACGCAGGTATGTGTCCTTTACTTTTCTTTTTAAGTTCTGATTGTTTATTTTCTGTGCATTGTAGAATTTTTAACAATTTACATAGTTCTTCAATAATACATTGTGTCCATTTTAAGTTTTGGTGTTTAAAACTTTTGCCAATTAGTTTAAAAGCCGTATATAAATTCGTACAAGATTTAACAAAAAGCGAAGCTTAAATATTTGTTGCAAAATTATATATGTACGTAGAAAAATATTTATATTTTTTTCATTGATCAGTATGTATAATTTTTGTACGTTCACTTTTTGACCAAATTAAAAAGAAACAAATTGATAAATGTAGTTTTAATTTTTAACCGGCTTACTTTTTTGATCTACCTAAATAGAAAAAATCTTGAAATACTTTCATAGTTTTTTATAATTAGTGTAATAAGATTCAGCACATTCATATTATTTTGTAGACCTATGTGAAATTATATAAATATATGTTTAAATTTTTTCATTTCACTGCACTTAAATTCTTCTTTTTTTTTTGCCCTGGCATTTAAAAAATTTATATTTTAATTAGAATTGATTTATATAAATTAAAGAAAAAAGATTTTTATTTAGTATAACATTATTTCTATTTAATTGAAATTATTTTCTTAATTTAATATTATGTGAAAAAATTAATGATGGCAGACTAAAAATGTAATTGTATTAAAATGAATATTAAGTATATCATATCATTTGTTGTTGGTAATAAATTTTGAAAAAAAAATTTTAAATTTATTTTCTTGCATAGAACTTTTATTATTGCTCAAGTTCTTGTGAAAAAGATGAGAAGCACACACAAGAACAGCAAAATTTTTGGGTAAATATTCTTTCTACTGTGCATATTTTTTGTTAGATAAAAGTTGTTAGTGTTTGGTAGAAAAAATATATAGATCTCATTTCAAATTACATTTGAAAGGCTTCAAGTTATAAGCTTCAGGGGTAGTTACATTACAATTCAGTTGTTTGTATATATGTAATTGTTTTTTTCAAAGAGTTCTGTTGGAAACTATGGGAGTGTTGCTGTATGTTAAATTCAACTACACCATAAAATCCTCATAAGACATAATATGGAAGAAGGAAAGGAAAAGCAGCTAAAATATTTTTTTTCCCATATCACCATGGCTTTCAAAAATATTTATTGTTTATATCAGTTATGGACAAACAGCATTTCACCTATAGATTCTATCCATATTGTCACAACAAATTTTGAAAAAAAGGAAGAAATTCTCAATTTCATATTGCTTTTAAAAATTTTATTTTAAGATATTTTCAGTTTTTTGTGCATGAAGATACTTTTATGGTAATTTTAATATTTTCTGCTTATGCTAAGTAATGTTGTGAGAATTTCTATTGAAATTGATTAAATAATTTTTGCATGTCCAAAGAACAGAATTCATTCTAATAGATGTCCATAAAATTATCAAATTATTTGATTTATACTTAATTTTTTAAGAAATTAAAGAAGTAATGCAATCACAGCTTTACTTCTTGCATCAGTTTATCATCAAATTTTAGAGCCATGATTAGATTTTTTGTTATTTTTTTTATTAAAGGATTTTCAAAATATACCATTCTGTATTCTTTATTTCTCTTTGTAATGAATAAATTGGCCTGCCAACACAGTTTTTCTTTTCTCTCTCATTTCAGTTTTCTCTTAAAAAAATTTTACTTTGACCTATATAACCATGTAAAACTAGAGGTTAATTCAAACCATTCAAAATGTTTTAAATGACCATTAACTTATTTTTCGGTTTAAAATTAAAACTGTGTATATTAAATCAATTGAATAAATTTAGAGAGAAAAATATATATAATTTTTTTTAACAAAGTGTCTAAATATTTATACTGAATTATATGCACACTGATTTTTATCAAGAGAAAGATTTAAAATAAATTTAACACAAAATAGATTTGTGAGTATAATCTATGATATTTTTGAAGTTTTAATTTTTTTTTTTATTAAACTGATGAATTTTCTTTAGATTATTTTCAATGATTTTCCATGATAAATTTTAGTAGATTTTATGCATTTACTTACTTTATTTTTATTTATTTTTCAATTCCTACTATTGGTTCACTATCTCCCTATATATATCTTGTTCAAATTTTCTATTCTTAATAAGATACATTTTAAAGTGTTCAATTGAGGTGAAATTTTATATATACGATTATTTTAGATGACAATACAGTAATTTAATTATAATTAATAAAAAATCTATTGATTAAAACTAATATTCAAAGAATTAAAAATACAGCCACGTTTTCATAATTTTTGGCAACTTGGCGACCATTTTGGTGATTTGTGTCAAAACTTTAAAAGTTTTTTCTCACGTTTTAAAGCTCTCATTTGAGCTGAAATTTTTTATACACGATTGTTTTGGGTGACAATGCGATAGTTTAATTATAGCTAATTAAAATTAATTGATTGAAACCAATTATTTAAGAATTACAGATACAGAGTCACGTTGGCTTCATTTTTATAGCGACTTTTTTACTTTAAAAGATTTTTTTTTCTCACGTTTTAAAGCATTCAGTTGAACTTAACTTTTATATATACTATTGTTTTGGATGACAATATATTTTAATGATAATTAAAAATTGCCACTTAATATTATGATTCTGTCATATGTATATACATATTTATATTAATTGTAATTATTGATAAAAAGTAACTAAAATAAAGTTTTTCTTTGTTGACCTAAGTAGGAATTGACTTAAAAAAACTTTTCGTTATATGACTTGTTTCACTTCAATTTCAATCCGTACTTTTCTTTATATCAAATAAGGAAAATTATCTTTACATCATGTTAGACACTGTTTGTATATAAAATCTAAATTTTTTTATTTGTTTATTCCTTTAAATTGTGATAAGGAAACCTAGATTAATTATTTTGTATTAAAACCATGCTGTCCTTACTTTAAGGAGGTTCACCCATGTGAGAAGGCCTGTTTTTTAAGCATTCTTAGGGAATTTTTTTTTTTTTTTTTTTGACGACAAGTAAAAAGATAGAACTTTAAGTTTTTTATCATTTTTTTATATGCATTTTAAGAGTATGTATAGAGAGAATGTTTAGCCACAAAAATATCCAAAAGAACAAAAGTTAAAGCGCTCTAAACACACCCTCCTCGAAAAAATGGACGCTCACTTCCTCCACGATTCCTGCTATCTGACATAAAAAAAATGACGGCGTTTTAATCTATAAGCATAACTGCACAAAATGGACTATACTCAGTGGCTCACACAAGGCGGGGTCCAGACCCCCCAAAGCCCTTGATTTTTTTCCCAATCGATTATAATTCTAAGTATATAGTACGAAAAATTTAATTAAGTATTTGTTATTAATGATTAATTTTATTAATTAAGGCTAATTATTTATTCAATTAGTTTTTTACTGAATTTTGTTCCCGAAAATCGACAAAATCAAAAGGAGCATGCTACAAGAACGGTGAAAACTTTCGACCCCGGACCTCCCCTTGAAAAATCCCTGTGTTCGCTACTGACTATACTCAATTGTAAATATCAAAAATTGGATTTTTGGTGGACCTCTGAAGAAAAGGTTTCGAATATCATGGTTTTTTATGTTTTATTTTTGTTATAAAAAATAGAAATATTTTGAATTTTTTGGAATTAACGTAGCTTATTTTTGGTGCGTATATATGGGTTGAGTTTACCCTATAAATTTGAAGTGATTCGGTCAAGCCGTTCTTGAGATATGATGGAGGTAAGTTTGAAAAACTCAGTTTTGAGCAAAACGCGTCAAGGTTTCAAGTCCGATTAAAATATTGAAAATCTTAACTAAGTGATAAGAACAGCTGCTCTTTTAACACCAGCTTCTTTATAACGACTTCGAATTTTAAAAAATCGCTTGACCACCTTATTTTAGACATGTTAAGAAAGCAATTTATGGAAAAAAAAATGTTGATTTTTTTTTAACCCATCACATGGGTGAACCCTCTTAACAGATTTCAAAAACAATTCCAGTACCATTCTTTTAAAAAAGAACAGAAACGGGGATTTATCACTTAAAAGAGGGAAAGTATTTTTCAACTGTAATTAGAACTTCTGAATATATCTTCGTCAACTGTGTTTTAATAAGAGAATGATTCTTTATTACTTCACTTCCAAATCTTCCACCCCAGCCAAAGCTAAAGCAAGGCAGAATTGTATTGTAACTCCTCATTACTTGATCTGAACATCTTTCGTGAAATAAAGACTTTAACGCGCGTGGCTCTCTGAATTACACATATAGATGAACAAAAAGTAATTAATTTAGAAGTTAAAAATTAAAGCCTCATTGTGATTCTTTTCTTTTTACTTCTCTTTCTGAAAGTTAATTTTTTCCCATTTTGCGGTATAGAAATGTATGAGTAATTGACATTAGTGTCAAAATTAAAATAATTCAAATTTCTCCGAGTTCTGAACCCAAGGTAAAATTAATGCTTCCAAACTCACAAAAAGATCAGGGACGTCATAAGGCATGGGGCCAACTGGGCTCAGGGCCTCGACCACAATGAGAACCGAGGGACCACCACACCGATGGACCGATCACAATGTGATTAAGGTCGAATCGTTTTCGATTCGTCCTTAATAAGATTCTGATTCGAATAATTTCAACGCTCAAATGTTTTTTCCGGTTGTGTTCTCCGAAAAACTGGGAATATTGTACAATGTCAACTAGCTACATATAATGATCGTCGTCCTAGACCTTATTTGTTTCAGGTTATTGTTTGAACGAATATTTGACAACGTATGCTGTGTGCAGCCTACTTTTAAGAGTCATAGGTGGGGCCTACATTTTTGTAGGGGCCCAGGGCCTCAAGAAGTCTTAAGACATCCCTGAAAGAGATATATATAAAGATCTCTCCATTTAAAATACAAAATGGAGCAGCAAAATAGTAGTAATTTCATTGGAAGGATGACTTTCAAATTTTCTTCTGTCACCAATTAGTATAACTGTTAGTAGCAACAGTTGGTGGAACAGTATCGGGACCATAAACACCATTCACAATTTCAGCCGTCTGGCTTGCATTTTCGCCTTTATCTAAGAAAAACTGTAAAATGTGCCGAATTTGCTCATTGTTGACTACTTATTTTTAACACCCTGTAATTCACAAGTGATTGGACTAAAATTCACAACTGATTGGACCAAACAAAAAAAGCAAAAGTCACCTTCCAACGAGCATAAATCTGATATTATTGGATCGATACTTTACGAGTTATCGAACACTACAGCCATTTGCCAAAAAAAAAAATGGATTTCTTTTTCTCCATCCAAATATATATTGATACTATTATAGTTCATTGCTTGTATGCACTGGAAGATAGGGATAATACCCTTTTTTGCTCCATATCCCACAAAAAAACTGTTACTGTACTGGAAGAAAAATCGTAGCATGTACTAAGTTTTCTCTGTACATTTAATTTTCTTTTTTAAAAAAATTCTATTATCTTGTGATTTATTTTTTGCAATTCTATGGTTGCCATGGCAGCCTAGTGATTATGTTCACGAACTCGTGGCCATATTGAAGGTTCGAGTTCTGGTGACACTGAAGACCTGCCGTGTAAAGGGACTGATGCATGTCACATCTTTCGAGGCTCAAAGTCTTCCCTTTGACGTGATGTGATAGTTTGGAGATGTGGGTGCCAGCTCAAGTGTCATACTCGTCACTAGACCGAGATAAAAAATTACGTGATCCGTCGCCAATAGCTCTTATGCTGCTTTTATAGTGAGGCGTTAATACACTCTCCTACTTATGCTATTCTATGCGCCTGGTTTTTACTCTAGAACTTTTTATGTGAATGTGATGTGTACAATTTTTTTAATATGATTTTTTTTTCAAATAGGAATTTTTTACAATACACAGTTTAAAAATTTTGTGTGATATTTAACTTTTTTTTTATTCTTTATCTCCAAAATTCATTAAATTAAAAAATATTTTAAATTTTAATTTAACCTGTTTTGTACAGAAGAGGGAGGGGCAGAGTCGTTCTGAAGCATGTATATGTTTTAAAATATTTTTCCTTATAGGATACTGTAAAGGAAACTGTATCTGAAGCATCGGAAAATGACTTGTTGAGTGAGTAATGCTTTCTTATAAGGATTCAATGCATTTTAAATTTTTCCAAATATGAATACCTTTATACTGATATCTGAATATTTCTTTTTACTTTGCATAGAATTTGGCCTTAAAACTGGTGCTATTGCTGGTGCAGCGCTTGTGGCTGCTCCAGTTGTACTTACAGCTGCTGGTTTCGGAGCGGGAGGCATAGCTGCTGGATCAATTGCAGCTACTATTCAAGGAACATGGTTTGGAGGTACTGTTGCAGGGACGTCTGGTGCAGTTTTTGGTGCTCTTCAAGGAATGGGTGCCGCGGGTTTAGGAGTTGCGGCTAAAACTGCTATAGTCGCAGCAACTGGAGCTGGTGTTAAGGTTTATGATACGTTTAACGGCGGTAAAAGCAATGATTGTACTGAAGCAAAATCGGAGAGCTGTTCAAGAACATGTGAAGATTGCAGGAAGACGAGCGCACAAATTTGTTCAAGTACAAGTGAAGATTGCAAGGAAATGAGAGCACAAAGTTGTACAGGCTGTACCGACAGAACGGTATAGAACCTATACAGACTCTGTATAGAACCTATACAGAGACGAAAAATTGTATAATAAACCTTAATCCAGTGATTCCCAACTTTTTTTGTTGTTGTTGCGGTAGAGTTTTAACAATTTTCAAATTTGGCGGCACACTAAGAATAAAAGAACTTTAAAAGAATTTTACTTATCTGTAATACACTATGTAAAATAGTTTGATAATAATTTTCAATGTTACATAAATAAAATAATATGCACAACAAAGAAAAAGTGTAATTAATTATAAGAATATATTTCATGCGAAGTTTGAGCTTATAATGATTTTTGATAATTTCGTTTACATTTGGTCATGAAAATGATAATGTCATTATCATTTCATCATCTATATACAAGGTATGACACAAAAAAACGAGACTGGTCCAATAAATCATTGTACAGAATCAGTTCTCCGTGACAGTATCACCTTCAGAGTAGTTCCCTTCAGCATTCACATACTTCTGCATTCGATGCTTCCATTGCTGGTAACAATTCTGGAACGAGGTTTTTGGAAGGCCCTTCAGTAAATTCTTCATTTTTGCCTGAAGGTTGCCATGGTCCCCTTTAAGCAAGATTTAACTGCAGAAAATTTTTAAAAAAGTCTCATGGGGCCAAATGAAGTGAATAAAGAGAATATCCCATCACAATAATGTTTTTGCTGGTCAAAAACTGCTAGACGGATAGGGCCATGTGAGCAGGTGCATTGGCTTGGTGCAACAGCCATTCATCACTTCCCGATTCTGGCCTTTTTTCCTAATTCTTTTACGGTTTTTTTTAGTACTTCAATGTATTAGCGTTGATTAACAGTCTGACCATTGATGTGGGTGGAACCGACTCGTATCACGAATTTTGGCAATGTTTTGGTCTCTAATCGCTGATTTTGGGTGCCCAGCAAGTTCGGCGTCTTCCACACTGACTCTTCCCCCTGAACAGGATGCAATTTCACATGTTTACTCAATGACGCAGTTCTCCCAACTAGCGGAATCGATTAAGGCAAAACTGTCCACATGGGTAGAGGAAGTGCGTGGGATGACGTCACCAAAACAGTTGTTACCAACTCCACTCTTTTTTCAAGCTACACGTTTAATCTCTTTTGTGTGTGTGTCACACCTTGTATATACATTAAAGTCTCGCATCTTGTTTCTTATTTTTATTCTAGCCGTTACCCACCCACTTCACTGGGTATTTCATGATGTTACATGAATGTATACTGTTTATATATATAAACTATTGATATCTTAGCATTAGGAATTCGATTACATTGAAAAATATTCTTATAATTCTTAATTTAAAAAGGACAGAACTTACAAATAATATTTTCTAAATTTGTAGTAGAAATATATTTTACTCGTAACGCCGTCTCTAGTGGATTTCCCCAAAACCGTTTTGTAATGGATCTATTCAATAAAATAACATGCTTGCCAAATTTCAAGTCCAAATCTAATAGATCAAAAAGCGGGATTCTTTTATAAATAAACCCCAGTAACCACTTTTGAGAGTTGATTTCTGTAAGAACATCGGGGTTCTTACAGTACCCTTCAATTCAACAACAGAGACATACGTACCGAATTTCATTACTGTAGGTCTAGTTCAGGGGTGGCCTAACTTTTTGAAAAGAGTCTAGTGGTTGTAGTCGCGAACTCGTAGCCAGGGTACCATGAGTTCGAGCCCTAGGGTCCCCCTGAAGACTCTCCGTGTAAAGCAGATTAGAGTACCTATTTAAGCTCATTTCGACTCTTGGGCGCAGAAGATCTATAGGCACTTTGGCGCTGGAGGATCGAAATTTATAACCAGAAATCTAGTTAAGCCCAGCTTCTCCATGCCCTGGGCGCCCAATGGATATAAACCGGCACTGGTGTAGAGGGGCTAATGCACGCTAAATTTGTCGAGGTTCAAAGTCCTCCCACTGACGAAGTGTGAAGTTCTGATAGGTCTGCCAGCTCAAGTGTTCTCGTTACTTGAGCATAGTTCAAATTTACGAGGCTCGTTGCCAATAACCCTCGAGTTGGTTTATAGTGCGGTGTTAATAAACACTCGCTCACTATGACGTCGCCTTCTGTGACAGCAATATTACAAAGTTCAAAATTCACCGTTAGCTAAACATACTTGGGTGAGGTCGATAGCTCTGATTTTAACCACAAATGGTGTGGTTATTCTAGAAATGTCTATAACGGATTATTTTTGAGTTATGTAAACTTGACTGCTCAAGCAAATGGACTGTATACTTTAAAAATGTTTGTTTATTGAGGACGGTAGGTACGTCCGCTCCGAGGATGCATTACAAGCATACTGACGAAATGTAAACAAGGAGGACTATTAGCGCCCTCTGCACATGCGGGTGTAACAGAGTCCCCGCCATTGAAATGAAATTTCAATACAAATACATAATGCAATTTATTACATACAAAATACACAATATTTGCAAAAGCAAAAGGATGCACAATATTTACAGTACTTAAATGAAAAATACACAATATTTACAGTACTTAAATGAAAAAATACACAATACAATGATACTTAAATACGATTGAAGTTAATTTATACACATACAATAATTACTAATAACAAAAAATTCATACAGGTAATATACAAAAGATTTCTTATTGTTTTTTTAATATATTTCCGTTTGGCATACGCAGGTTCACAACTCGCACTTTACCATCGGTGCCAGGAAAATTTCAGTTATTCTTCCGGTACTCCATTTCTAATTTTAGGAAGATTTTTCATCTTTGATTAAAACTAAGGTTCCTACAGAAACATTATTTTTGTTAAATTTCCACTTGTGACGTTCTTGTAAATTATTCAAATAATCGCGTTTCCAAAGCCTAATATATGTTGGGTAATTTTTTTACTCTTTCCCATCTCGACAACTGATTCTCGTTTATATTAGTTATTTGCGGTTCAACTATGGATGTTAGGTCTACCTACTAAGAAGTGTCCAGGGGTCAGTGTTTCGAAATCATCGAAATTTGACGTCAAAGGAGTGAGTGGTCGGGAATTTAGCACAGCCTCAATTTCACAGAGTATTGTGATGAACTCTTCGAGAGTTAAATGTGCGTTCCCTCACGACTTTTAAGTGGAATTTAAATGCCTTTACTCCTGCTTCCCATAGCCCTCCATGGTTTGGGGACCTGGGTTTAAAAATTCCACTCTATCGATTCATTTGTCAAAAATTCTGCTAATGTGATCAGGTAATTTAATCATTTTGAACAATTTTTTAATTTCAGCATTTGCGCCAACAAATGTTTTAGCGTTGTCGGTGGTGATTTTTGCACACTTTCCTCTCCTACCAAAAAAACGTTTTAAACTTGCAATGAATGCTTGGGATGCGAGATCTGTCACAAAATCTAAATGAATTGCTTTTGTACATAAACATACATAGACTACTACATAAATTTTATTTAATGCCCCTTTTCTTTGATTTTTAAACTTAATGAAGAATGGGCCTGCAAAATCAACGCCCGTGACATTAAAGGGATAATTCGGTGTTACACGATCTCTCGGTAGTTAGCCATAATTTGATTCATAGGGATGGGCTTGTTCTTAAAGCAATCACACATTCATGAATAATTCTACGACAGTTATTTCTGCCATTGAGTGGCCAGAATTTTGACGAACAAGATATAAAAGTGAGTGGGGTCCTGCATGCAAATATTTTTTATGATTGGCTCAATATAATATCAGTTAAAACGTTTCAGAAGATACTAGGTAAAATTATGGGAAATTTAGCTTTCTCATTTAAATTTGAATTTGCGAAGTCTGCCTCCTACTCTAATGATTTTTCATCAAGAAAAACATTAAGTTTGGAGTTAATTTGCTTTTCATAGGAATAGGCTCACCTGCCAACAATTTGCGCATTTTTCATAGAACTCCCTTTCATGCAATGAGTGGATCAGCCAGTTCTCAGAAATTACCTCCTGTGAAGTAAGGGGTCCCTTTATCTTTGTAATTCTGGTTCTCAGTTGTGTATGAATCTGTAAAGAAAACTTCGAATTAATTTTACATAGTTGTTTGAAATATCAATAATGTTTTCAAGGAAATTGTTTTTAGTCACTGTCAATGTCAAGGAAATGTCCTTTTGATTTGAGTTCTTTCTCATTTCCGTTAAATACACTCTTTTTCTGGGATCGCTTCATCTAGTCCTTTGGTCCGAAGTCAATTTGACGTAGAAACGAGGATCCATTCCACCACTTGAGTTGGTTGTAAGAGCTTGTCTACGCTGATTCCTCTCGTAAGTAGATCTGCTGGGTTGTCCTTGCCGGAACAGTGGAACCACGAGTTAGATCGGTGAGGGATTGGATTTCGCGAACCCTGTTCGCAACAAAGGGTTTCCATCTATGGTTTGGACCTTTAATCCAATGTAAAAGGTGACCTGAGAGTCCGTCCAGGGATTTTCTTGACTTCCTTTGCTAAGCGTGCAGCAAGCAGAGCGCCCATCAAATCTAGGCAGGGATAATCTTTTCAGAGGTGCAACACGGCTCTTGGATGTTACAAGATCAACGCTGACTCTGTCCTTGTGCTTGACTCTCAAGAAGGCGGCTGCTCCATATGCTTTTTGACTGGCATCGGAAAAGGTATGGTTTTGACTTCACTTGAATCTCCACTGGAATCGAGGATCTTTCGTGGAATCTTCAACTCTGATAAAAATGGAAGTTCTAAAACCACCATTGTGACCATACCGGCATGAATATTGGCGGTAGCTCGTCATCCCAGGATAACTTCCGTAGCCAAAGTTCTTGTAATAGGCATTTGAGCCTAATCGTGTAGGGTGACAAGAACCCAACTGGATCGTATATTTTCCCAGCTGATTGAAGCACAATTCTTTTGTGATGGGTTTTGACGTGTCCAATTGCAGAAGTCCTTTAACATCAATTGTAAAATAGTCGTGGACAACATCCCATGGTATCCCCAAAACCTTTGACGAAGGGATTTTGGAACTGTCGTCCGGGTGACGAGGATGTGTCTCAAGGCCTTCCCAAGTTCTCATCAATGTTTGATCATTTGAATTCCATTTGCGTAATTTCATGCTGGCATTCTTCATGATTGTTTCGGCATCCTTTGATACTTTAAGGCTTGGGAGATGTCATTGATTACGTCATCAAACATAGAGACAAGTGTCAAGCATTTCAGTTGCTGCTGGATATTGCTCACGGTAATTCTCGATGTGATGCTTAATTGTTGCGGAGAGCAAGAAGGGGCTTACGTTGACTCCAAACATCACACGCTTAAATCTATACACTTGAAACTTGTAGGGATCTGTTTGATTTGATCTAATGTCTGGAAACAAAAAATCTAACTGCATCTCTGTCCTCGTCACGTAATGAGATTTGCAAGAATGCACGTTCTATATCTGCGGTGATAGCAATCGTGTTCAAGGAAATTATCAGGTGGAATATGTTTGGGTTTAAATTCTCACCTGACCATATACAGTCATTAAGAGATGGTTGTCCATCTTCATGGGAACTTGCATCGAAAACAATGCGCATTTTTGTAGAGGCTTTCTTGGCGAAAGACCGCTTGGTGCGGTAAATAGAATACTGCTCTATCAGTTGGTTTTTCAGTTTCTAGAACCCTTTCAATTATTCCTTGAGATTCATATTCTTTCAAAATTTCGAATATTGTATGTACAGAGTTGGATCACGAATGAATCTTCTTGTTAAGGATTTTACACGTTTTTCTGCTACGGAAAATTGTCATTTAACTCTTGTGTATGGCCCTTCCAAGGAAACCCAACTTCATAACGACCACTATTGAAACGTACTGAAGATTTAAAATGTTGCATGGCTTGGTCGTCTGGGTCACAACTAGACTCTGCTTTAATTCCTATTGCTTCTAAATCCCAAAATTTTGTTAAATTTCTATCAACCTGATCTTGGATGAAATTGCAAAAATAATAGTTCGATGGTTCGTTTTGAATGGAACCTGTTACAATGTAAACCAAATACGGAGTCCTGCAATATTATTGAATTGTCATGTAATTTTATTTGTTTACTTTTTAATAATTCATAAAATATTTCACCTCCCAGGAGAATATCAATTCGTTTGGGAATATTAAATTCCGCATCTGCATATCTTATATTTTGAGGCAATTTTATTTTTGTTAAATCCAATGGCTGTAGGAACGCAACCAGTAATTTTAGGGACTATGAGAAAGTTAAGTTTTCTTTTAAATGAACTTCCGTTCGAAATTTCAGCGGAAATTCCTTTCCTCACTGAAATGCAAGCTCCATTCAAGCCTACAATAGTTGAATTCATAGAGTATTTATCCAACCCGAGGAAATTTGACGCTTCCAAGCTACAAAGGCATTTCTGGCTTTGAATCGAGGATCGCATTCATTGTAAGCATTCATGTCGCACTCTGAACTTTGACCTTCGCGGTCGTGATTTCTCCCCACTCTCATTGTAAAGACACGTCGCAATTTATTAAAATGGCTGGAAGGGTCATAAATGACACCTGATGAACTCTGTGGAGAGAGGGGGTTTCTGTTTATCGCTCGGGGGACACTTGTTTTGCAAAGAAGAGAATTGTGGTTCGCATTACAAACCCTACATTTCCTGTTCAGTTTTAAACAGTTCTTAATAAGGTGATGGCCTAGACAATTAAAGCATAGGTTTAAGGATCTCACTTTGTTGCTTCTTTCTTCAACAGACATCTCGTGAAACATTTTACACTTAAAAATTGGGTGTGTCTCTGAAGGACATAACGGACAGGTTTTTTCATTGCTTTTCACGACAAATGATCTGAATTTTGGAGAATATTCGTTCTTGTTTTTCAACGAAGAATTTCTTTGTACGTTTTCTAAGGCTTGGCTCCTTTTTATTAAAAAAGTCTAAAAAATTATTCCACTTAGGCAAATCATTAGAATGTAATTCCATTTCATATTGTTTACGCGATTCATCATCTAGACGTTGAGTTATAACAAAAATTAACGTTGATTCACACAAAGCGTTAGGTTCTAATTCTAGTTGTTTTAAGGCTCTAAGATGACTCTGAATTGAATCTATTAAACTTTTGAGATGAAAAGCAGATTCAAACTTTATTTTGTTAGGATTTAAAAAGTTCAGCAATATGACTATTTACAATTAATCTTTTATTTTCGTATCTACCTTCTAAAGCTTCAAATAAAGATGAGTAAAATCGTTTACAGTTTGCAATTGTTTTGCATGGCCTTTCAGGGCAGATTGCAAATAATATAGTTTTTGCGAGTCTGATAAACAAGCGTTATCATGAATTAATGACACAAATTGGGATTTAAATTGCAACCAATCAATATATTGTCCCGAAAATTCCGGTAAATTAATGGGTGGCAGTTTCACATTGTAATTAGCGAAATCATTTTCACAGATAATTCAGAGGTATCCACATTAGAAGATTCAAGTAAGGTATTGAGACTCACCTCTAAATTATCTGCGTCCACTTCCATCGTGTCCAAACTGGTCTCGAAATCCATGAGCTCTTCATCTGAAAGAATCCTGTAGCTTTCGGTCCGAAGTTTGTCTATTTTTGCTTTCACTTCAGAAAGCGATGCGAGTTTAGTTCTCTTTTCAACTTGATTCAATGGTGAATCCACATTTTCCAAGGAGTTTCTAATGCGTGTGATCTGACCGAGCAGATGTGCTTTCCTTCTGTTAAACACGGTGAGTTCTGATAGTTCCTTTGGAGCCATTTTGATTTTTGGCTCCGGCTCGACGGACCACAAAACTGGGTGAGGTCGATAGCTCTGATTTTAACCACAAATGGTGTGGTTATTCTAGAAATGTCTATAACGGATTATGAGCAGACTTTGAGTTATGTATAACTTGACTGCTCAAGCAAAAGGCGTGGACTGTATACTTTAAAAATGTTTGTTTATTGAGGACGGTAGGTACGTCCGCTCCGAGGATGCATTACAAGCATACTGACGAAATGTAAACAAGGAGGACTACTAGCGCCCTCTGCACATGCGGGTCGTAACAATACTACTTAATCGAAAAGCATTAAGATACCCTTTATATAATCAGTTTATTTTTGTACACAATTTTTATCTTCAAATAAACCGTACGATTCAATTAAATAAGTATAATGTTAATTTATTAATTAATACGTAAAATTCTTCTCTATTATAGAAAAGTTATAAACAAATAAAATGAGATTACAGAAAAAGTAATACAGGCTATGTGGCTCATGTGTGCAACTTTTAATATTACAATAGATGGAGAAAGTGTAACAAGAATCTACCCTATAAAATGCAATTGCCAGTAGCGCACACAGGAATTTTTCAAGGGGGTATCGGGGTCGAAAGTTCACCATTCTTTTATCATGCTCCTTTTGATTTTGTCGATTCTCGGGAACAAAACACAGTAAAAACTAATTATTAAATAAATAATTAGCATTAATTAATAAAATTAATCATTGATAAAAAATACTTAATTGAATTTTACGAACTATATACTTAGAATTATAATCAATCGGAAAAAAAATCAAAGGCTTTGGGGGGGGGAGTCCGAACCCCCCTTGTGTGCCCCACTGGTAATTGCTCAATACATTTTGCATCTCCAAATAAATTAACATATTGTTTGCATTCCTGTACCTAATTTTTGTTTGTTTTTTTACGAGTAATATATTTTTCTAAATCGTCGAATAGAGAGAAATAATATTACGCAGGAAAAAAAAAACTAGAATTGTGAAAGAAAAATTGGATTAAACTGAGCAGCATCTTGAAATAATTTTCTTTTTATATTTGATAAAAAAAGTTTCTAAAAAAAATCTCTCTCTGACACACAAGATTTTACTTCAGTCATCCTTTCTTAGATGAATTTATTTCTTCGATACTTTTTTTTGAATAGAAGAATTCGCAATATCTCAATTGCGTTATAAATTAAATTATTTAGTCGCATAAAGTACTTTGTTGTTTCCTCACTAGATGGCGACCCTTTTAAAACACAAGCACAGGTTTGTTTTTTACTCACAATCTATGTACCTAAAATAACAAGCGCTGAATGGCGTAGGCTTAGTCGTGTGGTTACTTCGTATATTCGACACAACCTCGAGTGAGTATGACCACAGACGCCATCCTACGTTTTGTTGCCTTTTTTATTAAATCTATCTTTTACACTGGTAAACAAATTTATTTCTACTCTTTTTGGAACCTTACGTTCACACGGGAAAATTTTTTTCAAATTTTATAGAGATCTAGTTGTTTGGATGATAGTCAGTTCGATTCCTGTAGAATGAAGGAACTGATGTTAATACTAATTATGTTGTAATGTCCACAAACCGAATATCGCAATGCTATGAAAAACATTTTACTCCATTTTTTATACGCACACGCATTAGGGACGTTACGAGGAATTTTTAAGTGGAGGCTTAGGAGGAGCGGGTCTCCCACAATTCAAACCCATATCTCAAAATAAATTCCATTGCTTATTTTCAAGGTGAAAAGAATGATTATCTGGAATACGGGATTTGGAATATTTTTTTTTAAAAAAAGGAAGCATATAAAAATAAAATTTTTATTTCATTAGAAGTAATATCTGTTTAAAATTTTTTATATACTGCAATCAATATGTGTTCTTCTGAGACATATCTATAGAACCCCAAACACATATATAAGCCATTTATTCTTCAACATTCATACATATAAATATCAAAAAATTCAGAAAAGATACAATGTAAAATTCTGTGCGCATCAATTAAGAATGTTTAATATTCTCAAAAATATAAACTCTAAATTTCAATGAAAATAAAAAAAAGTTTGGGACTTTGAATTAATTATTTTCACAGTGTAGGTAAAACAATATAGCTGTCTATGTTTTCTATAATTGCTTTTCAAAAGTAATAAAAAAGGGGGATATGAAATCAATATTCTATTTAAAAAGTATTACTTTCTAACTAACAAAGTCTTCAATCTATAATAAAGAATTAATTTTATCTTCGTCAAAAATTTCGTTATACTGAATTAAACGTAATTTTTTATCGGAATATATCTCGTTTCGTAAAAGTTATACATAGAAAAAGAACTGTGTGATAAATAAAAATTTGATTATTGCATCCAATAAAGTATTTCATTTTTTTGTCACTAGATGGCAACCTATTCGAAAATTATCAGTTGTGTTCATAATTTTAAAAAGATCGTTAAGACTCACTTCGAAAGGGTCTTAATGGTAGATTTCGATTTAACTACGCATCATCTCGAACTATGCTTTTTCATAATCAAAGAATTTCTCTTAAAAAAATCCCTCAAAGATATTTCTTCTTTTTAGAATGAATTTTTTCGATGTTGTTAAATAGAAAACTCCGCGATATTTAATTGTAAGAGAAATTAAATTATTTTACCATAAATTGTTTTATTCTTTTCTCATTAGATGGCAGCACGTTTCTAATGTATATATGTTTCATTTTTCATTTATATGCGTTAAATAATTTTTCATTTATAGGCGTTAAATAAGTAACAGAAAGTCGCGTAGGCTTAGTCGAGTGGTTACTTCGTTGCTTCGACTTTTAATCGATACCTTTATTGACCACTGATGCTGTCCTACGTTTTGCTACTTTTGTCAAATTTATTAATTATATTTGTGATGAAACGTTTTTCTGTGTACTTCCCATTTAAGTTTGAGAAAAATTTTTAAAAACTCTGAACTTTTTAAAAAGAAAAAATTCATTAGATGTTCGTCAGTTCGATTCCTGCATCATTTACAATACCTAACCAATGAATAGAGGTGTGGATAACAACACTAAAAAAAAAGTTATAATTCTTTTACAAACTGAATATCCCAAAATATGTTCTTTATTTTTAGAGAATTTCATTAAATATTTTTTTTCCTCTATAAATTTATATATATTCATCAGGGGCGCAGTGAGAAATTTTTCATATCTGGGAGGTGGGGGTCATCTCTTACTCACATCTCAAAATTAATTTTAAATTTTATTGTTTATCTCAAAGGTCAAAAGAATGTTATATTGAGAGTACTAGATTTTGATTATTGTTTTTTTTTCTTTCTGAAATAACAGTTTTATTTTATAAAATGAAATAATTAAAATAAAAATTTATTTTATTAAAAGTGATTCGTTTAAAATTTTAATAAAAAGCAATCTTTATGGGAGAAGGGTAGTAGTTTCTATTTCTCCCTCATTTCTACCACACTGATTCCTTCACACAATTATGCATATTATTCTCCAACATTCATAGACGTTAACAAATATAAATATGTACAAATTTAGCACTGACGTAGCTAGTCCTGAGTCGGCCCTGTACCGAAGATTCATTGAGGGGCCTCTTAATAGCTTAAGAATTTTTGCTTACACTTGTTGGGACCCCTGTAGCTTGGGGGCCCCGTATCATTGATATGGCTGATACGGCGGTAGCTACACTCCCAAAACTTAGACCAGGGGTGGCCAACCCAAATGACCTCGCTAGCCACTTCGGAAGAACTTTACAATAAAGCGGGCCATTTATAAAAATATATATCTTTATATTAGGTTTGGATCCCTTACAAACATTTGTTGGAGTCAAAATTTAAAAGACTGATAAATTATCATTGTTTTTCATGTATACAAACATAGATAGAATAATAATAATAATGCATTGATCAAATAACGTTTAATTTATTTAATTAGTGAGATATCTGTTTCTCGACTTTTTCACTTAGTTTTTGAAAGTTGATCTCAATTCATGTGTGTATTTGCGTACCGTAACTGATGTTGAAGATTTTTGTGCGTTAAGTTTGAGCACGATTTATGTTTGATAAATTGCAATTTAGAAAAAAAGAGATTCGCAGTAACAGAAGCTAAGTGATAAAATAAAAACATCTATGGGATTTATTTTTTACAACAAAAAAAAAAGAGAAAAAAAACTTTTTAAACAAAAAATATTGTACACAATAATCGAATTTTATAAAGTTGTAAAGAATCTCGCGGGCCGCAAAATTATTCATGCGGCCCCGGGCCGTGGGTTGGACACCCCTGACTTAGACAATACATAGAGCAAAAATAAAGGAGAGGAACACCCAACTAAGAATATATAATATTTTCAAAATATAAATTATATAATTTAAATTTCAATGAAAATAAAAAAATGCTACCTTTGAATTAATTATCTACATGTTATTGGTAAAACAATGCAATTCTATATATTTTTAAAGTTGCTTTTCAAAGCCACAAGATGAAAAAGAAGCTATGAAATCAAAGAATAAATGCAATCAACTATATTTCTTTTGAAAGATATTACGTTCTAATTAAGAAAGACTCCGATTTATCACAAAGAAGTAATTTTATCTTCCTAAAAAATTTCGTAGCAATTCTTATTTACAAAAGAAAACACACAGAAAACCAGTAGGTGTTAATTTGATTATTGCATCGAATTAATTATTTCGTATTCTTATCACTAGATGGCGACCTTTGTGAGAAGTAAACTACAACATATATTACTGGCAAGTGGCATGTAATTTACGGAGTACCTGTCCCCAAATGAGAGACGTACCTCCTCATCAGAATTAATATAAGATTTTAATGGATGTGGTGACATAAAATAACATATATTACTTTCAACGCATACATGGGCTGCGGTAGCCCAGTGGTCAAGGTATCAGATCATGGTAGGCATGTCATGAGCTCGAGCCCAGTACCACTAAAGCCCCGCCGTGTAGGGCAGCGATGCACGTTAAATCTGTCGAGAGCTGAAACGTCCTCCCGTTGGTGTGGTAGCTAGGAGATGGGGTACCAGCTCAGGTATCGTCCACGTCACTTGACCATGGTTCAAAATTACGTGGTCAGTCGCCAAAAGCCCTCCTGTAGCTGAACAGTGCGACGTTAATATTCATTCACTCACTCAACGCGTACTTTGTTTTACTTAGAAATCCAAAGGAAACTATTGAATTTTTAATACGAATTAAAATAATTGTAGCTATTCTGGTTTTTTTTTTAAGACTGTACGTGTTTTTAGGAATTATATATAAAGCATGTTTTTATAAATTCGAATAAACGATAAACAAATAAATGATTCATGGTGGAAAAATATTTAAATAATGTTAAACAATAAATATCAGATTTAATTCGACAAATGGCAACAGCAAAAATAGGAGTAAGGTAGAATTAAAGAGAATCAAACCTGTGAAAAAAATTGTGTTTTATGATCAAGAGGAAAATCCTCTCCTCCATGGACCATCGCATCTATGTTATAAAAGATAAATGAATTTTCAATTGTTTTCTCTTTCTCTCTCTCTCTCTCATTCCAAGAGATCAAAATATAACTCGCAAAATAACTTAGAGAAAAATTCTAATTTCAAATTAAAAATTCGGATTTTTTCAGGGAAGAAGATAATTTTTTCGAGATTCACGAATGTATTTTGAAAAAATTGAGGTTCTCTCTAAATGTAGCCAAATTCGTTCTTACAAATTTCTTAGTTTTTCGTATTTATTTTCATTTTAATTTGCTTGATCCGGAAACGTCATCTTCACATTAAAATAGATTTAAATACATTTGTTTTAAGTTTTCGAAATATTAACTGGATTTATTTTTATGGACATAAGTGTTTCTTCACAACTGTATAAGGCGAGAATTAATAACATTTTAACAAGTGTTTCAGCTTAATAAAACGTGAAAGATCATGATGAGTATGTAAAATAAAGAACAAAATAACCAAGGCTGCAAAAGTCAAAGGTTAAAAACCGTTACTTTATGCAACCGTTATTCACACTTAGACCTTCTTAAATATTAAGAAGCTTTTTATTTCCAGTAATTACCCGGGTGTATAAGTGTGAATTCGTATTTTTTTTCTTCACTGAGAGATCTCATGTTACGATTATTATTTTATTTATTTAGTAAGTGAGATCCGAACAGTCCTCCATTTCTGTTATGAAAAAAATCTAGATTTGATATTAAATCTTTTCTTATTATTTTAAAGGATTTCTTATCCACAATGAAAAAGTAACCTCAGATATACAAGAAAATTCAAACAAATGAACAACTTTCGCTTGTAAATTATTGTTTTATGTTTATAGAAACAACAAATATATAAACACTCATGGACAAAAAAATTAGCGCACCAAGAAGGAGTCGTCAAAATGAAACGAAATTTTACATACGTAATGAAGACTTTGACGTAAGTAAATGATTAGAAAATCAAAGAAAAAGGATCATTTATTTCAGAGAAAAAGGCAAAAGAACGGAGGATTTAATACCCTTTTAAACCCCCTCTAGCGCGAATGCGCGATGCGATATGATCGGGTATTAAGACACACAAGTTCTGTATGATGTCTTGAGACATTTCGTTCCATATTTGCTGTAACCTCGCCTCTGGTTTGTTGAAACTCGTGGGATGCCCACCTCGCCGTCCCAAATGATCCCAGATATGCTCGATGGGAGACAAATATGGGGATCGGGCAGGTCAAGGAAGGGCAATAACAGTGCGGAGACAGTCTTGTGACACCCTTGACGTGTGAGGCTGAGCATTGTCGTGTTGAAAAATGGCTCCTGGGACCGTTGCATGAATGGCAATGCATGTGGTTGCAGGATGTCATGGTGCCACTGGGCTGTCATGGTGCCACAGATCTATACTAGGAGTGACCGTTTATTGTAGGCAATGACACCCCATACCATCACCCCAGCTGTGGAAGCGGTGTGTCGCTGTAAAGCAAAGGCAGGATTGAGGCATTCACCACGTGGTCTCCACACACGAACACGATTGTCATCACTGCTGAGATTGAATCTGGATTCGTCACTAAAGACGACTTGGTTCCATTCCGCTGCAGTCCAGTTTCCTCGTGCGCGGCACTACTCTAAACGGAGGCGTCGATGGGTTGGCGTCAAGGGCAGCACACGTAATGGGCGCCGTGATCCCCAATGTCCGTCAGCCAGGCGCTTTCGTATGATTCGAGAAGACACAGGGGCCTCTAGAGAAGTTGCTCTCTGTGCCTGGATGGTGGCCGATGAAGCAGTTGGCTGTACGCGTGCATTTCTTACGATGTGGCGGTCTTCTCGACGACTGATCTGTCGAAGGCGTCCTGAGTCTGGTCTTCGAGCAAATTACATCTCTCGTATCCACTGGTCCCAACACCTCCTCACAACACAATCAGAGTGGCCTAATTGACGAGCTACTCGCCTAGCTGACTCCCCCAACTTCCACCATGCCAATGGTTCTCCCCCTCTCAAACTGCAACAGTTGCTCATATTGTCTTCAAAAACGGTGTAATGACATGTCTACCTCAGCTCTTCTATTGTAAACCATTCAGCACACTCAAACAGACGGATGATTGGACGGATGATTTTGTAAACAGGTAGAATGCGTCAGCATTCTTCTATCCTCTATCTGGGACTCTGATTTTCATGGTTTTGGAAACTTGGACTTGAAGAGAGGGGCGTGACTTCAGAGGAGGAGGTCCAATGGCAGTGCAGGAGGCGTTGGCTATGGAGCGATCGTTGATTGGAGGATGGCAGTACAAATAGAAAGTGACTTTAACTTAATTTAAAAGAGAAATTCGATTATTTTGAGAGAAATTTAAAAAGTTAAGGGGTAAAAAATAAAAGTTACAATTAAGAATGATAGGGAAAATTAAATATTGTTCATTATAGCTTCTGCCAGAAGGCAGGTTTTCTTCATCGGAATTTGCTGTTTTAAATTTAGAGAGAAGGTCGAGAATTTTGGGTTTTTCTTTACGAGTTTGAGATAGTATTAAAAAGTTCCAAAACTTGGGAAAAATCTGAACTGTTATTATCTTGGGTAAGGAATCCACTGGAAGAGTCTTCCTTTTTATTTGCAGTTAGGTTTTCGGTTTCGGAGGCGATCTGATTGGGATTTCTCCGCTAACAACGTTAGCGAAGGAAATTCCTCTTTTGTCCATTTGCTTGAAAAAATTTTTCTTTTAATCGGGTCGGAAAAGGCAGTGCCTTTTTTTTTGGGTTGGGAATTTGGGACATTTAGTATAACATGCCGAGTGACCGAAGTCCTGGCAGTTGATACAAAATGGGTTTTCTTGTCGTTCTTTGATGTGACAATTTCGCGTGGCATGGTCTTTACCGCATTTAAGGCATCTTGGTTTCATAAAACAATTCGCGGCAGTATGGTAGAAATTATTGCAGTTGAAGCATTGGGTTATTCCTCTAACGAGGTAACCTTCTACTTTCACCTGCAAATAACCCAACTTTTTTGATGTCAAAAATTTTACTATTTAAATCGCTTCTTGGTAAAGTAATTAGGAAATATGGGAGGGATTTTTTAGTTCTTTTGGAGATTAGTTGCGTGCAGCTATCTATATTGAATCCGATTAATTTTAAGTCGTTAGTGATATCAGTAATTAAAGCTGAATTAGGGAGGCCTTTAATAACGGCTTTAATTGGTTTATCTTTTTGGCGTTTGAGAATGTAAAAAATTCGAAATCTTTATCAGTCTCTAAAAAGTGTTTAAGTTTTCTGTATTCTTCATGGTCGGTGGAGAACATTTTTACTACGTCATTAACGATTCTATTACGTAAATTAGGGAATTTTTCTGAGATGCATTTAATTTGCTCTCTGAAATTGTTTTTGATTTTAAGCATTATAGGGTGAGGGGGAGTCTTGGGTGTAACTACTTCGGTAGTTACTGTTTCAATCGAAGGAGGATGCTCGACATCCTGTTCAAGGTCGGAGAAACTATTGTTAGTTTCTATGGGGTCCTGGGTGGAGGTAGGAGAGATCGGTCTGGCCGTCTTTTTCGGAAAGATAAACTCTTCCGTAGAATCCTTACCTTTCTGTTTACGTTTTTTGCAAAATTTTTCTTAGATTTGCTACTGATTTTAGTTTTATTTTCAATCTTATTTTCATTAACAGGAGGGGGAGGGAACAAAATTATTTTCCTCTTCTACCGAAGTAGAGGGAATCTTATGATCCTGGCAGTCTGAGATAGTACATGGTGGGAGGGTTTGAAGCTCACTTACCATCTCCTCTTTTCTCCTGATCATGGCCTTTTGCCGGAAATGTACATGTCCATGAATGAATTTTTTCCATCCCGTGAATAGATAAATGAAGAGCTGAGATACCTGTGACAGTATCTCTAAGTTTGGTGTTTGCATGCGGAAACTTGGTCAAATTTTGACGGCGAAAGTTCCATATAATCGCTTGATTCGCTCATGATGATTCGACAGGTCGTGGAGCTCGCAGGTGCGTGGTCTCCTTAGCACACTCAAACAAGCTTTGGTTACCTGTTTTATACTTCACGGAGAGCGACGTTAAACGCCCTCTACCGGCAATACAAAAGGCGCAAATACGCTGCATTTCTAATCATTTGCATGTACCTTCATGCCAAGTTTCGTTACGATCCCGCAATTATTTCTTGGTGCCCTAATTTTTTTGTCAATGAGTGTATATGTGTGAGTGTAAGTAAATATTCATTTGTTATCAGTTTAAAACTATCTATTTAATTTGTAATAGAAATTCTAATTTTTTATGCAGTTCGAAGCAATATTATTAAAAAGAAATGTTTTTTAAAATTATAACTTATGTTTAATTAAATTAGAGAAGAGACTTTACTTGTGAGAAGAAGCACAATAACACAACTTCTCTTGAGCAAAACATTTTTTAAAAAAAAATTATTTACGAGAATTAAAAAACTCCTTTTGGAAAGTTTTTAATTTAATGATTCATTAATAAAAGCAGTAAAAATGATTTGCTGATGATTTTACATACTCCTTTATTCGTGTACGTTCAACATAGATCTGAATATTTCTTACATGGTTGAAATCTTTTATATTTTTCTACAATAGACATCACACTTTTCATGTAAAAAACTTAGATAAAATCTAAACATGCAATATTCAATACGTGTGCTAACGTATAAAATACAGGCTTAGATTTTTGTGTTTAAATTCAAATTTTTGAATAGAGACTAAATACCTTTAAAAGAAATAAAATTTATTGTAAATAAAATATATAAGCAGCACATCCCAAGAGATTTGATAACCGTTGAATAAAACCTAAATCGACCAAAGAAAGAAACAAAGAGTTACAGAATTTCTCATCTTTTGAGATGAATTCAGCTTGATTTCTCTCAATAAATCCATTTACTTTCGTGAAACTTCCTTACTTATTTATACTTATTATTATTGCTTCCATTCCATTTTATTTCATTTTATATACCTAGTTATTTCAATCGTAAAACAGACACATTTGAAATACCAGAATAGCAAAAATTTGAAAGATGTCACGCTCTTCTAGGGTTAACTACACTAGGGTTACGCCAAAGTTATGTAAATATTTTGAAAAATATTCCTTATATTTAAATTTTACATCGATACTTGTTATATCCGTGCAATTCTTATTAGCAAGCCTTAACGTAAGTATTTATCATGCAGGTATGAACCAATATAGTCTGCAAAATGCGAAGATTCTTTTTTTGGCCGTTATTCTCTTCTGATCTCTCACCAATCGTACATGTCTGAGACTTAACTGGACGTCACTTGCAATCCCTACCACCGCCCGGCTCAAAAGTTAAACTGTGACAAACGGCTGATGGGTATAGAGAACAATCCTTAGGAAGCCACATCCAAAGGTCTTATCACACGCGCATGTTTAGAACAACCGTTTCGGGAAATTTTTCGATCAGCTGTGAAGGTGAAGTGTTGCCGTAAACAAAACGTTACGTTCTGACGTCAGCCGTGTTCTATCTTCCCATTGAAAAATTACTCGCCGATTTTTCTGCTTCGGAAGACTAACATCCAATATTATTTCTTTTATTCTGCTCGCACCTTTGTTGACGGTCGTACACAGAAATATAGCACCACTCTGTTTTTAAATATTAAAATTCCATTTGATACGTTTGATGAAGCCGAGGCTGCCATCTTTACAGCCATCTTGTTTACGACGTAGAGAGACGAAGAACCCCATAGGCTGGAATTTCGAGCAATTCTTTCAGCTCACTAATAAAAAGTTGTACGGACCCGTTGCTATTGCAGCTAGGTAGAAATTGCTCAAAATGGTTGCTTTCACGGGAAATTGCTCTAAATACGTATACGTGTCATAAGGCCTTAACAGATAGCACCTAGACGTGTTGCTCCGTATATCGCTCTGTCCGCTATGATCTTACAACTTACTGAGCTAACGTTTGCTATCGCTCTGTAAAAAGTATCATTTTAAGGTAAGCATCATTTATTGTTTATTTTTATCCCTCTGTCGAGTCCCTTCACTTTCTAGCCATTCCTTCTTGGTGTTAGATTTTCAGTGTCTGCAATATAAAATTACTCGGTCAAATTTTGTCTTATTCGAAGCTAATTTCACATCAGCTACAGTGACGGTTTTACTGTGCGAGTAGAAATGCTAGTATAATCTACATTAGTTCTCAACTTAAATATTTCCTTTAAGCTGTATCTAAGAATACTTACTTAAGTTTTTTGTAAATTCACCAAAACAACTTCAGGAAATGAATGCGAATTCATTGTGAGTAGTAGAATTGAAAGAACAAAATAAAATTATGTGAGATGATGCTATAAAAATAAAGTGATTCTTCCATTTTGAAAAAAAAGGAAGTGTAAATATAAATTTAACTATCAAATATAACATTGATGTTCGGAGAACGCCAGTTAAGATTACAATGTTTTACTAATTTTTAAAAAGTACATGAAATTCATTAGATTGATACGAATCAATTATTTCTTAAGTTATTGGGTGTGAGCGTCCATAAATAATTTCTTTTCTAATTAATAAGTAATTTTTAAATACTAAAAAAGAGAGTGTTAAATGTAAGTAAAAATAGAAGGGCTTATATATATATATACACTGCTGGACAATTGCTAAGGACGGATCACAAATTGCTATGTAGCATAACATTAAGCGAGAGATGAGGCCTAGTAGGATAAAATATAGTTGCCACACTGTTCAGACATAAGAATAAAGAATATTTATTGTTCTGGAAAGTACAAAAGCTGTGAAACATCTGAAAGAAGAAAAAATGTTCATTTGATCTGCGTACGGAGAAATGGAACAATGCATCTAAAAGTCAGCAGGCACCTTAAAGAAAGGTATCAGTACGGGATATGTCCACCGAGGAGTGTGATGCAACATTCCACACGTCTTACCATACTTTGCACAACATTATCCAGCAGCTGTTGAGGCAATTTATCCCATTCCTCTGTGAGTGCACGGATAAGGGTGTTCTTGTTTGTCGGAGGATAGTTTCGACCAGCAACTTGCCTCCCCAAAGCATCCCACACATTTTCATTGGGGTTTGGATCTGGAGAACGCGCTGGCCATACGAGACGTTGAATACCCTCGCTGTCTAGACAATCCTGAACAGCGAGTGTTCGATGACATGTTGCGTTGTCGTCCATAAAAACAAATTTATCACCGACAGCACCACGGAAAAGACGAACATGAGGAAGTAGAACTTCATCAATGTATCGTTGGCCCGTCATAGTCCCATTCGCAACCACATGTAGGCGCGTGCGGCCATTGATCATGATGCCAGCCCACACCATGATGCTGCATGTCGGATATCGGTCCTTTTCCTGGATATTTTCTGGACGATAAGCAGTACCACTCTCGCGCCAGATCAGTTGGCGTCTACAATCCAATGACAGACTGAACCTACTTTCATCTAAGAATAGTACGCATGCCCAGTCCTGATCAGTCCAATTGTGATGCTCACGACACCATTGTAAACGGGCAGTACGGTGCTGTCTGGTCAATGGGACACACACAACAGGTCTGCGTGCGTATAGTCCTCCTCCCCTCAAACGTCTGGCAACAGTTTTTCGGGAGATCTGCTTTCCTGAGGCAGCAAGAAACTGATTTGCCACCTGCTGAGCTGTGGTGCGCCTGTTCCTTTTTGCTGATAGGACGATATATCTGTCTTCTGCAGGCGTCGTACTTCTAACACGACCTTCCCCGTGCCGTCTACTACGCATTCCAGTAGTTTTAAATGACTTCCACAGCTGTGAAACAACGCTGTGAGCGATGTCGAACTCCCTGGCAACATCTGTTATTTTTCGCCCTTCTTCGATCTTTCCAATAATTCGGCTACGCATAAAATCATCTATGTGATGTCGGGAAGACACGCCAAAAATTTTAAGTTCGTCTATTAAATCTTTCCTGTAAAACTTTGACTTGAAACAACAACTGTCCACACGCGTCAAAACCTTTAAAGCTCTTACGAACGCTATCACGTGATGAACAGACGTGGAAAAAAAAATTTGCATACTCATACTTCTTCTTACTAATATCCCGCACTTATTCTAATTTTCCACATTTTGCTTCCTTTCATTTTGTGGTTCCTATGGATGATAGTGTTATCCGTCCTTAGCAATTGTCCAGCAGTGTATATATATATATATATATATATATATATATATATATATATATATATATATATATATATATATATATATATAAATATATATATATATATATATATATAAAATATATATATATATATATAAAATATATATATATATATATATATATATAAATATATATATATATATAAATATATAAATATATATATATATAAATATATATATATATATAAATATATATATATATATATATAAACATATATATATAAATATATATATATGTATATAAATATATAAATAAATATATATATATATATATATATATACACTGGTGTGCAAAAAAATTAAGGACGAAGTCGAAAAAAAATTAGCATATCAGCTGAACGAAGAGGCAGAGCGGACAGAAAGACCAATCAGGAGATTAAGTAAGGTGATGTACGGTAGCACATGCGCAGATATGCAGGTAGACGTAATGGGGGAGTGTCTGAGTAGTATAAAGCATGTTGTCGGTGTAAGATCAGTATTTCTGGCAAAGAGATTGTGCACGCCGTATAGCAGTTAAAATCACACCGAGTTGCTGCCTCAGCGAGAAATGGCGAATAATCAATCTGTTAGGCGACATCTGGATGCTTTTACCCGAGGTCGAATCATTGGGAAGTTGGAGGAAGGCTGCAGTATGACAAGTGTGGCTGTGCAGAGTTCGGAATTGCTCACAGCATCGTTTCACGACTTTGGAGACAATTTCAAACTACAGGAACTGCTATCCGGGGTTCAGTAGTGGTCGTCCACGAGCAACCACACCCGCAGATGACCGGTTCATTGTCTTACAGGCCAGAAGAAACAGGCGGCAGACAGCGGGAGAAATCGCTAGACACACGACACAGGCGACTGGACGACCGATATCGCGTTTTACCGTGGCCAGAAGACTGCACGGTGGTGGTCTGTTTGCATGACGCCCTGTACGGTGTGTAACTTTAATGCCTGCCCATCGGAGAAGGCGTTCTCTGTGGTGCCGGGAACACCGGAATTGGAGAGACAATGAATGGGGACGAGTACTCTTTACAGATGAGAGCAGATTCAGTTTGAGTAGCGATTCTCATCTGGAGAGAGCGGGGAAGCCGCAATCATCCCTCGAACATCATTGAAAGGAACAGGTAAGGAGGTCGCGGTGTTCTCGTTTGGGGAGGCATCATGCTTGGTAGTCGTACAGACCTTCACATCTTCGACGCAGGTTCAGTCAACGGGACCCGTTATTGTAACGAGATTCTTCTTCCATATGTGCGTCTTTTTAGAGGCGCTATGGGTCTGCAGTTCCTTTTCATGGACGACAATGCACCATGTCATCGCACAGTAGCTGCCGAAGAGCTCTTAGAGAGTGAGGATATTGAACGTATGGATTGGCCGGCACGATCTCCGGATCTCAATCCCATCGAGCATGTATGGGATTTTCTAGGCAGACGCTTGGCAGCTCGTACCTTACCACCAGTAACGATTCGGGAGCTTCGATTAGCGCTGCAAGACGAATGGGCAGCAATGCCTCAACAACTCATTGACACCCTCATTCTCAGCATGGGCAGACGCTGTGAAACCTGCCTAGCAGTCAGGGGAGATCATATCCCCTACTAAAGACCGGATGTTTCTTGCTGGACACCCATCACAGGGATGTTTCGGCCTTCAGTCGCATTGCGCTCCATGCTACTTTTTCAATATAAAGCTTCTTTTTATCCCTCTGATTTCTCTTTTAGTAAGTGTTGCTTACATATTACACATGTCCTTACGTATTGGGGATCTTAATGTATTAAATGTGCTGATTTGGAAAGCTTTTGTACAAAGTTACATTGAAAAAAAACCGTCTCGTCCTTAATTTTTGCACACCAGTGTATATATATATATATATAAGGTCTTTCAAATAATTTGATACTGTTTAATAATTTTCTTAAAACTTTATACATTTTCTTTTAGTATACTGCTAAATAAGGATTTTTTTGCAGTACATTTCTAAATAAAATTTAACTATATGAAGCACTACGAAGGAAGTCTAGAGTTTTATAGATGATCCTTGAGAGTCTGACTATCTCCAAATAATTACTTCTGTAAAAGTACCAACTTCCATTTGTAAAATATGAACGAATCAGTGGCATATGCAGACTACTTTCATGGGAAGGGTTATACATTTTTTTCTCAAGGAAACGTAGACGGAAACCACAAAAAGTAATCTTTATGCAAAAGAAAAAAAATAATAAAATCTGTTTGTCTATGGGAGCGGTTTGAATCCCTAACCCCTACCCTTGTCTACACCGCTAGAACGAACAAATATAAAACATCAACGACAACTAACAGAAAAGTCAAGCTAAGGTTACCTTAAGGTATCCGACTACGTTCGGAACCGTGATTTTACAAAAGCGCATAAATGGATAATTTTCATGATATTTAGTGTCACTTAGATTAGAATACATGCATAAAACTGTTTTAAGGACATTTTGACAAAAAACATTTATTTAATAATAATATTTCGGCAAAAAATTAACATAGAATAACCCATTTTCAAAACATTCTCCTTTTATGAAAAAATGCTTCTATTATAATAATATTTTGCCCGTATATAGCTCAGACCTCTCTACAGAGGCTCAACTAGAATTTTTGAAATATATAACTTAAAAGTGGGTTTATTCAAATTTTACGACAACAGAGGGGAGCAATTTTAAGAAAAAAGCGCCAATAGTTATTTCAATTGGTGGTAACTCTCAAAATAATGTGAATTTTTCGAAAATTCTAGTTGAGCCTCTGTACAGATGTCTGAACTATATACAGGCAAAATATTATTATAATAGAAGCTTTTTTTCATAAAAGGAGAATGTTTTGAAAATGGGTTATTCTATGTTCATTTTTTGTCAAAATGCCCTCAAAACAATTTAATGCATGTATTCTAATCTGAGTGACACTAAATATCATGAAAATTATCCATTTATGCGCTTTTTTAAAATCACGGTTCCGAACGTAGTCGGATACCTTAAAGTCCTAATAAAAGTTAGTCTTATAATCATTACAAGAGGAAAAATTATTCCATGTTCTTAGACAGTTTAAGTCATGTGTGTGTCTGTGAATCAATTAATATTAATTTAATGAAAATTTTCCTTTCAAATCATACTTATTTCTTTACCCCACTGGATGAAAATTTGTCACCTGGATTGGCAGGCATGGTTAATCTCCCCTTCAGCCTATGCTTGCGATGAATAGCAGCAGACACCCGGAAGCACGCTTCATAAGCCTTGTGAGAAAACATGTATCCGCTCCCCCAGAACACATCCTCCTGTTCTCTCATCCTTTAGGAAACAATGAAAGATTCTAAGAACACCGCTTTCTATCCATGAATGCGCTTTCTCTCTCTCTCCCCTTCGCTGAATTATTGTTTCCAATAAACATCAAATTGTACCGATGAGTAAGTTGTAACCAGTATTCAGATATTTTGATTTTATACCATTCTTCAAACCTTTCATAGCGTAAAGTATGGGAGACAAAGGATTATATAATTTTTATAGGAAATGATTGATAGAAATCAATCAAAATCGAGTAGCTCAGAAATATATGCTTTTTGCAGGAGTGAGCACAGAACCGATCCTAGGGTATCGTCCCTGGTCCTGACGACCAGGGCCTTAAGCCCTGGGCCCCGCACAAATGTAGGCCCTATCTATGACCCTTAAAAATAGACTATACATAGCATATGTTGTCAAATACTCGTACAAACAATTACCCAAAACATATAAATGTGCATGATTTACAATCACACAAACCGGCTCGATCGACGGCCGCCTTTTGACTGAATGAGCAATGATGATGTATGGTGAACTGTACATGGACGACGGTCGTCACATAGAGTTAGTTGACATATCGTCCAAAATTGACATTTTTTCCAGGGAATACAACCATAAATAATATCTGACCGTTGAAATTATTCGAATTATGATCTTATTAAGGTTGAATCGAGAACGAGACGAGGCCCCCATTGTCCGGAGGCCCTGGGCCCGGGCCCATTCCTTAAGACGTCCCTGTCAGCCACCCACATGCGAAGACTATCTGTGCCACCCCTCTAAAGAATTTTTCATATTTTGACTAATACTTAACGTTGACGTTATAAGCTCATCTACCTGTATAACAGTAAAAAAGTAAAACATCAATAAAAATGCAAATAGGCTAAAAAAAAAAATCACTTCTTTCTTCTATTTTGCTATTATTAAATTAAAAACTTTTAATTTCCCCAAAATACATATTGAATTTAAACACTCACGTGTCTTGGGTAATATTAACCATATTAGATATTTTCGTAAGGCAACTTTCGATAAAATCATTTGCGATACGCGTCGATTCATAGCGCGCAATCAGTGCCGCTGATAAACAAGAAAACATTTTCTATTGCAGTTCTGCCACGAATTTTTCTATGAAATGCTGGATGTGTGTAAAAGAGGACAATAATGGACAATGGACCAATACATTGTGCCCTAACATCCCATTTTTCATAAGCTACGCTATGATATCGGGAAATCGGGGGAGACTTATTTTAATTTTTCAATAATTATTTAAAATTCAGAATATTTGTTCGACTTGTTTTAAGTTTTATTTTGAGAAATTTGGATTGATTGAAAGAATTATTTGCGTCCTGTAGTCGCTGTTTGTTTGGACCACCCGCGTGCGCTGCACACTTGCTAGGATCGGCCATGGGTGAGTAGTCGTTTGGGTAGTCTACATTCTAAAAGCGAATGATACCAGAAGGGAGCACCTTTTTAAAATGGTTGCATTTCAAAAAAGGTAAAAATTTTGTACCATATAAAGATCATAAACTATAAGTTTTATTCAATTTGTTCATTGTACTATTTTTATATATCTATAACTAGAAGCACATTTAACTTTAGAATCAGTTAAACAAGACAAACGTACACACTATCAAACCTTTTTACAGTTTTTTTAAAAAAAAATCAGGATTGAGATTATCCGCTGAAATTCACATCACAGCCTGCAAGTTAATGTCAGCCAACTTGCATTTATATTTACTCTTGTTGATCTACATCAGTGCTTCTCAATGTTTCAATATTCGCGACCCAATATTCAATCATAATTTTCATCGCCCCCCCCATACAATAACAACCTATTGCATTCAATAATACCATATTTTGATGCTAAAACTACGATACGACTTTAATTTCTTAAGTGTCACCGGCGTAGATAAGTGTCTCGCTCAGCCAAAGCATTAATTTCCCTGGACGTATATATACGTCTTTTCGAAGTTCGATTTTTTTTTTGTGCACTGCTATCCATAAGTACTTGCAATACAATAAAATTACCTTGACAGTGTTTACGGAGGATTTACTGAATTCAGATTATTTGCTCCATTATTTCTTCCCCTCCAATACATCAAAACGCTTGGCATTGCCAATCGAATCGCGTCACTTTTAATCGGCACTTAAGGGATTTATTACAAACCGTACAAATTATCAAGATAATTGTGTTAGTTTTTGTATACAATTGTATATATGACAATCCCATGGGGTCACTAGGAATTATTACACTTGTTCTTAACTTAGTAAAAGTATAGAGTTCTTAACTTATAAATGTATCAACAATGTATTTTATAAGTGTATTATATCAGTGTAAATGTGTTGATCAGTTTTATTTTTTATTACGTTAGAATGTATTTGATTTGTTTACTTTCAGTAAATTAATCATTTTTTAAAAAATAATCTTTTGTTTTAGACTTTTTAATAGACTCGCCCCCCCCCCTCGTAGAGTTGTCACGCCCCTTAAGGGGGCGCTCCACAGTTTGAGCAACGCTGATCTACATGCAAAAAAACTTTGCTTACAAATGTACACTGGTGTGCAAAAATTAAGGACGAGACGGTTTTTTCAATATAACTTTGTACAAAAGCTTTCCAAATCAACACATTTAATACCGTAAGATCCCCAATACGTAAGGACATGTGTAATATGTAAGCAACACTTACTAAAAGAGAAATCAGAGGGATAAAAAGAAGCTTGATTGAAAAAGTAGCATGGAGCGCAATGCGACTGAAGGCCGAAACATCCCTGTGATGGGTGTCCAGCAAGAAACATCCGGTCTTTAGTAGGGGATATGATCTCCCCTGACTGCTAGGCAGGTTTCACAGCGTCTGCCCATGCTGAGAATGAGGGTGTCAATGAGTTGTTGAGGCATTGCTGCCCATTCGTCTTGCAGCGCCAATCGAAGCTCCCAAATCGTTACTGGTGGTAAGGTACGAGCTGCCAAGCGTCTGCCTAGAAAATCCCATACATGCTCGATGGGATTGAGATCCGGAGATCGTGCCGGCCAATCCATACGTTCAATATCCTCACTCTCTAAGAGCTGTTCGGCAGCTACTGTGCGATGACATGGTGCATTGTCGTCCATGAAAAGGAACTGCAGACCCATAGCGCCTCTAAAAGACGCACATATGGAAGAAGAATCTCGTTACAATAACGGGTCCCGTTGACTGAACCTGCGTCGAAGATGTGAAGGTCTGTACGACTACCAAGCATGATGCCTCCCCAAACGAGAACACCGCGACCTCCTTACCTGTTCCTTTCAATGATGTTCGAGGGATGATTGCGGCTTCCCCGCTCTCTCCAGATGAGAATCGCTACTCAAACTGAATCTGCTCTCATCTGTAAAGAGTACTCGTCCCCATTCATTGTCTCTCCAATTCCGGTGTTCCCGGCACCACAGAAAATGCCTTCTCCGATGGGCAGGCGTTAAAGGTACACACCGTACAGGGCGTCATGCAAACAGACCACCACCGTGCAGTCTTCTGGCCACGGTAAAACGCGATATTGGTCGTCCAGTCGCCTGTGTCGTGTGTCTAGCGATTTCTCCCGCTGTCTGCCGCCTGTTTCTTCTGGCCTGTAAGACAATGTACCGGTCATCTGCGGGTGTGGTTCCTCGTGGACGACCACTACTGAACCCTTGGATAGCTGTTCCTGTAGTTTGAAATTGTCTCCAAAGTCGTGAAACGATGCTGTGAGCAATTCCGAACTCTGCAGCCACACTTGTCACACTGCGGCCTTCCTCCAACTTCCCAATGATTCGACCTCGGATAAAAGCATCCAGATGTCGTCTAACAGATTGATTATTCGCCATTTCTCGCTGAGGCAGCAACTCGGTGTGATTTTAACTGCTATACGGCGTGCACAATCTCTTTGCCAGAAATACTAATTTTACACCGACAACATGCTTTATACTACTCAGACACTCCCCCATTACGTCTACCTGCATATCTGCGCATGTGCTACCGTACATCACCTTACTTAATCTCCTGATTGGTCTTTCTGTCCGCTCTGCCTCTTCGTTCAGCTGATATGCTAATTTTTCGACTTCGTCCTTAATTTTTGCACACCAGTGTATGTTAACCTAAGTATAGAGAACATTTTCTATATCTATTTAGTTTTCTGACTGCCCACCCGTAACTACAGAGCTCTTTAAGATAGCGTGTATGTTCTTTAGAATATATAAAATAGCTAACATACAATTTTTTTAAAAAAAATTTTTTAATTTATTATCACCGAGGTTGGTAGGCTTAATTTTGACTACGTTTTTGGCTATTTTAAGAACTGAAACAAGACGCGGTAGCTTAGTGGTTATGGTCACAAACTCGTGGTCGGAGGGTCACGTGTTCGAGTCCTGTTGCCGCTGAAGGCCCACCGATTAGACAGGGTTAATGCATTGGAAATCTTTCGAGGCTCACTGCCCTCCTGTTGGTGTGGCAGTTAGGAGAAGGGTCGCTCAGGTGTAGTCCTCGTCACTTGACCGAGATTCAAAATTATGAAGTTCTTCGCCAATAGATCTCGCGTTGCTGTATAGTGCAACATTAATATAACTCTCAGTCATACGAGAACTGAAATTTCAAATGAAATATGTATAAAAATCTTTTGAATTTTTAAAACTGTCTTAAAATGAGTAAAAACTAGTATTACAAAAGAAAAAAATTAAAGTCAATTCCTACGTAAGTCAACAAAGAAAACTTTTTATTTTAGTTATTTTTTATCAAATGATTACAATTAATATATAAATATGTATATGCATATGACAGAATCACAATATTAAGTGGCAAAAGAAAGTGATTTTTATTTCCTTGCAATTTTCTATTTTTCTTTCCATATATAGTGTTGGACCATTTTTGTTTGTTACTATTTATTCTGTTTAGTCTCTATATTTATTCATTATAATTAAATTTAAATATTCCAATAAAATAGTAATCACATTCTCAGAAATTAAGCCATCGCACGCGGGATTCGAACCCACGACCTTCGAGTTAGTAGTCCAACGAGCTATCTATTGCGCTACAGGGAGACAGCGAGTGATTTTCCTTTTTCTATATGGTATCGGACTACTATTTTTGTTTGTTACTATTTATTCATTAATTAAATTTAATTAATGAATTAATATTTGAAAAAACTATATTAACATCAAGTATCATCCACTACAAGCTTTAAAAAATGCATTTGAATTTCAGTGGATAAATAAAAAGTATTTTATTACGACTGAAAATTTGAACAAGATCTATATATATATAAATATATATATATATATGTAGGAAAAATGTGAACTAAAAAAAAATAGTTGGAATTGTGAAAAAACGTAGTTATAATACCAATATATATACTTAATAGAGTGACATAAGTACGTTTTATTAAACCGGAGTTTTATACAAAATGTAATCTGATAAATTCAAAACTAAAAGTCTTGTATGAAAATTATTTTCTATTTCACTATTTTGTTTTTTTTTCAATATTATATACTAGATGATGTAATGAATCGAAAGTTAACATGATAATGAAACCTTTACGAACCCCACAGTATAGTTATTTCAATCTTTACAAATAATTCGAATACGCCAAAAGCTCTATTTCGAAATCTTAAACAGGATTCAACCCCATATAGTGCAAAAAAATCATTATCATAAAATATTTAGTTTTGTTGGGGCAAATATCTACAAATTTTTCAGCATTTTAACTAAAAAAAATTATTTCTTATTTTTCACAAGAGAGATATAAGAGAGAGCTTCGTTTCAAAACTACCATTTATGTATGAAGTTTTTGATCAAGATTTTTATAAATGTCAATTAGAATTAATCTGTCACGTGATTTTTCTAAAAAGTAGGTTTCGAATGCCTCTTCCCCTTCCACCAACCTCACGAGAGGACTTGCGGCCCGACGGAGATAAAGAGTAGCCCCCCTCCCGCAAAGGCACTGCACTTTTACAAACATCCATGTCTTCTTCTGAATTCAGACCCAGGACCTACGGTACAGCAGTCAGCGTTGTTAACCGCTATACCAGACGGGCGATTCGCAGTGGCGTAACGTACATCCCCGCATCGCGGGGGGGAGCAGGGTTCTAAGGGGCCCAAAGTTTGACTAATGCCAAGTACGAACCCTTTGTGAGAACTGGCTTATGGCCCAAAATCTGACTTTGCAGGGGGCCCTAATATTCTCCGTTACGCCACTGGTGATTTGGTGATTGGTTAAAGAAAAATCAACGTACAGGTTTTAAGTGATTTTAACTGAGTAATGCATTACCAAACTCTTAGACATAGCACTAAGATTTCAAAATTTAGATACATGTACGATCTTCAAAACGAGTCCAATGCCCGCTGTAGCCTAGTGGTCAAGGTAACGGACTCGCGACGTGATGTGAATTCGAGTCTAGTACCACTGAAGACCCGCTGTGCAGAGGGGTCGATGCACGTTAAATATGTTGAGGCTCAAAGGTCCTCCCGTTGATGTGGTATGGAAGTAAGGAGAAAAGGTACTAGCTCAGATGTCGTCCTTGTCACTTGACTACGGTTCAAATTCCAAGGTTCATCACCAAAAGCCCTCAAGTAGCTGAAAAGTCCGACGTCAATCTTCACCATTCACTCTAAACGAGTCCATTGATTGATTGAATATTAACGTCGTACTGTTCAGCTACACGAGGGCTTTTGGCGACGGACCACGTAATTTTGAACCATGGTCAAGTGACGTGGATGACACCTGGGCTGGCACCCCCTCTCCTAACTACCACACCACACCAACGGGAGGACGTTTCAGCTCTCGACAGATTTAACGTGCATCGCTGCCCTACTCGGCGGGTCTTTAGTGGTACTGGGCTCGAACTCGTGACAAGGCAAGCCACGGTCCGATACCTATACCACTCGGCTACCGCAGCCACTTAAACGAGTCCAAGTAAATTAGTTAGAACGCAATCGGTACAAGGATCATGATAGAGGAATCTCAGGAAATAATAATTTTAAAATAATAAGAAAGTAAGTCAATTAGACCAAAGTGTAAAGACTATTATGTAAAAACAAAATACTAAAACATTTCAAACACAGGGGAAAAAATGGTTTGATTTAAATAAAAATCAGCAGTATATTTAAAAAAAATTGCTCTCTGTATCATAGTTGAGTCAGATGTACTTGTGCTTCATTCAAATGAGCATTTAAAAAAACCTTCGATACAAACAGAATTCCGGATTGTTAGGTTTTCGGCGAATATATCAGGTATTTGATCGTCTTTTTAAAAAATTCTACAGGGTTTGAGATTATTTTATTAAATATATATCTAGAATTTTCAACATCTTAAACATTTTTGATGGGATCAGTTCATTGTAATAAATTAGTATATGAAATATAGAAGTTCGATGCTAATGTAGATATTCAATAAAAGTTGTGATAATTTATAAAATTAAATGATCTGCGTATTTAATTTTAATCTTATTATAGTCATTAATGAATTAATTCCACAGCTTGTTCTGCATAGCGAAAGTTTTGTATAACGTTATATATACACATTATAGTACATAGTACAATGATCTATACACATTATAGTACAGTGGCGCACACAAGGGAGGGTCCTCGGGTCCGGATCAACAAAACCATCGATTTTTTTTCCGATTGATTATAATCCTATGTATACAGTTCGTAAAATCTAATTAATTTTGGGGTATTAATAATTAATTTGATTAATTAATGCTAATTATTCATTCAATAATTTACTTTTTACTGTTTTTTGTTCCCGAAGATCGACAAAATCAAAAGAATATGTTGGGCGGCGCATTGGAGCATGATACGAGAATAGTGGACTTTCGATCCTAGAGACCCCCCCCTGAAAAATTCCTGTGTGTACTATTGTTATAGAAAAAGTAGAATGAGCTATAAACATTATTGCATATAATACAATGAAAAATACATATTATAGTATGTACTACAATGAACTATACACATCAGTGGCGCACACAAGGAAGGGGGTCCGGACCCCCCAAAGTCCTTGATTTTTTTTCCGATTGATTATAATTCTAAGTATATAGTGCGCAAAATTTGATTATTTGTTATTAATGATTAATTTTATTAATTAATGCTAATTATTTTTGAATAATTAGTTTTTTACTGTGTTTTATTCCTGAAAATCGACAAAATCAAAAGGAGCATGATACAAGAATGGTGAACTTTCGACCCCCCCGCTTGAAAAATTCCTGTATGCACTACTGATACACATTATAGTAGTCCCTTCGCTTATGAATATTTCCCTTGCAGCAAATATAAATGGTTTGGCTTCTTGGGAAGCCCCGTGCAGCACTTGAAATTTTATCGTGGTGAACCCTACATGCAGACGAAAGAATGATACTTCCTAATATAAGTTCCGGTGCATGCTGAAAACCAAATGTAATCCTGCACCCCTTCGGTGTGCCCCTATCTACCCCCTTTTCTTCCCCAAGGCATCTGCTGCCCTCCCATCTGTCAGGGGTGGAAGCCACCGGCGGAAATAAGGATACATTTCCTGCTGTCAAGAAGTGGGTACCTCGGATGTACAAATTTTCAACTGTCAAAAAGTTAACATTTAATGCGACATTTTATCCATAGATATTTTTAGAGAAAACGGGACTCTTAAAATTCTTCGTAAATTTAGAAAGAGTTATTCTCCTGAGTAGAAAATATTCATGAACATTTTTTAAAAGTATCCAGGAATTTCAGGAATGTTGAAGTTGATAAGCAAATATCTTATCTTTCCCGCCTATACCGTGCTTAACGCTGATGACCTGGTAAGATTTCATTCCCATTTAGATTTTATATGTTGCGTTTTTTTTTTTTTTTTTTTTTTTTTTGAGGGGGTAAATGAGTGCCTTATTCTTAGAAACAGTATACTTTAGAAATAGGGAGGAGGGGAATGATAATATCTTTTTCGAGGATGAAAGTGTAAATATTTATTCACAATGAAATACTTTTGTTTAAATAAAGAATTATAATTTTATTATTTTTTATAAATAGGAGCAGATATATAAAACGATATTCATTAAGTGAAACATTATATTTCTCGAACTATTTATATAAATTTTATATTATACACAAGTTGTTTTTTTTATCGTAAAGGGTTTTTAAATATTTGAGAAATGAAAAAATTTAGAAATAATTTTCACAAAGATTTTCTTTAGGAATGAGAGAGAATATGCTCATTTAAAAAATGCACGCAAAAAAAAGCCTTAAATAATGTAACATTTGGGAGAATTCACGGGTATGAGAGAGATATTCCTTCAATTTTGAAAAAGTGTTAAATTTATTTCACAATGCCCTTGTTTTCTTTAAATTCTGTTTTCACATAATGCTATAGTTCAGAGGTTCCCAAACTTATTTGTCTGGTAGACTCCCTTGCCATGATTTAGGTTTGGGGTAGGCCCTTGCCTACATAATATTGAATTTTTGCAAATTTATCAACTTCAATGTGTTTAGGACAGTTGATACAGAGCTATTTACTTTAAAAGATTTTGATTTCTGACTGTAGAGAAGTATAGAGTTTAAAACTTAAGAAACACTTGCTGATTAATTTAAAATTTAAGTGATACATTAAATAACTGATTAACAAACAAATGTGTGTGTGTTTATAATGATAGGGATGAATCTGATGCTTCAATAACAAATTTTAAACTTTTGTGTCATCAGTCTTATCACTTTTAACCCCCTTTCCTCGTATAGTAGTGCCCAGCCGACAATTGCACTAAAACTCCTTCTTACTAAGAAAGGCAATTAAAAACTTTCTCGCAATACTTCATAATTCGAGATACATAACACAGGTGTCTTTTTAAAGCCAAAATTGCTGACATCCGTCTCTAAACTTTACTTGCAGATCTTCGTTATAGCATATTCCGATCAGTTCCTCTTGTGATATGACATTAATTTTTTAAAATTTGACCATATGAATTCACTGCATTCTATGGTAACTACTAAGTAAATGCATTATCAAACCTAGTTTCATAATCTGAATAAAAGGAATTTAAATGTTGGACGTAGGTTAAAACATCATTTTCCTGCAAATTTTCTGTGGCTAATTGAGAAACTAGGAAAATTCGCGACGTCCGATATTATACTCCCTTAGCTTAATTCTGTCAAAAAACGGTGAAATGTTGGTCTTTGTTTAAAAAAATTTTTTTATGCTGTCACCTTATAACTTCAAATTAACCTCATTAAATTTAATAAATAAGTCTGTTAAATAGGCAAAATCTGGTTTCTATTTGATTAAATTTTCTTTTTCGAAGTCACTATCCGGTTTAATGAGAACCACTGTTGTAGACCCCGATTTACACATCATAGACGCCTAAATTACTTTTTTACTATCGTGGACCCCTTGCAAGTCGCCATAGACCCCTGGGGGTCTATATAGACCACTTTGGGAATCAGTGCTATAGTTGGATCATGTGAAAAAAAAATGCACACCTTTTTAAATATAAAAAAATATTCTAAATTTATTTCACATTTTTTAACTACAAAAAGTAGCTTTTTAACATATGTATTTTTACTTAAACTAATATTTTTTTCCTGCAACAAATATAGTGAAATACATTTAACGCGAAAACGCTTAAGATGAAATATCGGTTTACACGAAATAATACAACGGTCCCGCCCAGTGGCGCACACAAGGGGGGGGGTCCTGGGGGTCCGCCCCCCAAAAGCCCTTGGTTTTTTTTCCGATTGATTATAATTCTAAGTACATAGTACGTAAAATTTAATTAAGTATTTGTTATTAATGATTAATTTTATTAATTAATGCTAATTATTTATTCTATAATTAGTTTTTTACTGTGCTTTGTTCCCGAAAATTGACAAAATCAAAAGGAGCATGATACAAGAATGGTGAACTTTCGACCCCGGACCCCCTTGAAAAATTCCTATGTGCACCACTGGTCCCGACAAATTACTACAGATTTTCTTGGATTTTTTTTCTCTAACACGAAAAGATTTTCCCTTCTGGAGAAGGAATGATTGATTGATTGAATATTAACGTCCCACTGTTCAGCTACACGAGGGCTTTTGGCGACGGACCACGTAATTTTGAACCATGGTCAAGTGACGCGGACGACACCCGAGCTGGCACCCCCTCTACTAACTACCACATCACACCAATGGGAGGACGTTTCAGCTCTCGACAGATTTAACGTGCATCGCTGCCCTACACGGCGGGTCTTTAGTGTGGTACTGGGCTCAAACTTCTGGAGAAAGAAGATATTGAGACTGAGCAGATATCTAATGAAATGTTTGAGAAAGTTTCTGTGTTATCGGACTGTCCTACTGTATCATGGGAGGAATTCGTAGCAGTAGATGATGATAATTTGTATAGCCCCAATTATGGCTGACAAAGACAATGACGTTTTGGAGTTTGCTCAGAGCTAAAAAAAATATCATTGATGCAGATTCCGACGACGAAAATTAAAGGAAAGATACAGCTCCTTTTCCCACGTCATCCGAAATGAGGAACTGTATGAAAAGTATATGCAGTTATTTAGACGCACATCCCGATGGTGAAATTAATAATAAAACGGACGACATCGAACAATTTGTTGACAATTTGATGCTAAAAAAGATAATGCAAAGAAAAATATCAGGTAATTTTCCAAAAACTCAATAAATGTTTTGTTTTTGAAAAATCTTGTGAATGCTTTTGCTTCATTGATTTTTATTAAATACATGTGTGCATACATATCTATGTAAATAAAATGTACTCTAATAAATTTAATTTTATTGAATATATGGGGGATTTTTCAATATATTTTTAACACGAAATTCTCTTAACCCTGAAAAATATTTGTGCGTCCCCTCAATTTAGTGTTAAACAATTTTCACTATACATTCCATAGTACCGATAAAGCATTGCATGATTTTATCACTATTCATTATTTCAGCTAACCGAAATTTCACCGAGTCCCCCTCAGTTTTGTGTTAAATGATTTTCAATATACATTCCATAGTACCGTTAATGCATTGCATGATCAATCCGAAAATTTTGTAATTTGATTGAATAAAAAATAATTGAATTATTTGTCTCCAGTGAGTCCGACTTTAAACTCTAGAACAGGGATGGCGAACCAATGGCATGCGACACAATTACTTGGGCACGTCTACGATCAAAACGGTTAGTATTTTAGTTAAAAATAACAAAGTTCACTATGAAGTATTGTAAGGGCGCCCCCCTCGGGTGGCCTTCTCCTTGATTATCAGCGTGAGCTAGAGGTGTAGGAATAAATAAAGAACTAGAAGCTGCCATGCTTTTATTATGACTTTATTAAGATCCTAAACTTGTGAGAGAATCTTGTGGGGTGGCTAAACACACAATATATATAATACCGAAATAACGTAACCCGGACCACTATCAATAACTAACTCGCCTAAGCTCAATTCCAATTCGATTACAGATCCGAATATTTAAATAGTCACTCCTACCTATATCGTCCCACGAAGTATCATTCTACTTAATCCTATTTGAAGTTGTGGTTCACTGGCGTGCAATGGTATGCACCTTGACCTAAGGGCTCCCTGTCACGGATAACTTCTGTTGGCTGTCACTTAACCTCTCCATTACCTCTTCACACTTGAATCACGGACTATCATATCATTCCCCAAATGCCACCTCGCTTACTCTAAACTTCTGTTATTTAAAAGCTTCCTAATTTGCATATTTCCTTCACGCTTCACTTCTTGGTTTGGTTGGAAAAGAGTTGCCATTAATTCTGGCCCCAAAGAACCCAAAAAGACATGTTAATGAAAAGACGCGTGAACCCGTCACAGTATTACAAATAAACGTGAGACATCAGTCGCGTTTTTACAGACATATGCCAACATTTCAAAGAATTGAATGTAAAGCTTCAAGACACAAATAAAAAATGTTATCTTCAAGAGGGATCTCAATGCTTTTGACGCTAAAATGCATACTTTCAGAAACGATATTATTACTAGAAATTGCTAGTACTTCCCGAACTTGAAAAAATCGGACGAAGAAAAAGTTATTTAAGAACTTATTTCCATAATTATTATGTACCCTGGTGTGACTTCATTTGATAAACTGAACTTGTTCCAATTCTATTGGAAGAAATTGAAGAATTTGAAATGCAACTGTGCTTGATTTCCAGTCTAGTTCAATATGGATTCAAAAATTCATTAAAACAAGAAAAACGTTGGAATTGATTGAAACAGAAAATTAACAAGCAATATAAGTAAAAATGTCAGTAACGAAATTTTGGAAACATGGAATTCGATTCCAGATACATTTAACTGTTTGAAGAAGCTGACTCATGCTTTTTTAACCTTATTTTCATCTACCAACTATATATATATGCCCGAGAATCATTAATTTCAGAGATGAATAACATTTAAGACTCACTTAGAAAACCATTTAGCAGATGACTCTAATTCAGCATGTGTTCTGCTAAAAGTAACATTTTACAATCCAAATGTAAGGTATTTGTCATCTGATCGGCAACAACAGAAGTCACACTAACGTAACTTTAATTTGAATAACACGTATATCCAAAACATCTACTGCTATACAGTGCAAAATGTATTTTTTATTAGTAAATAAAGAGTTTTGAGTGGTTATTATGTGCCCTTATATTATTTCCCCAAAAATCACAAGTCAAAATTATTTGACGGCACGTCTATACCCCATTAAACACTTTTTTAGAAAAATGGCACGTTGATCCAAAAAGGTTCGACACCCCTGCTTTAGAACAACACCTATTAGTTAATAAGTTTATTGTACTCCCCACAGATATAATATTCTTTTAGAAAATTAGATTATACTTTTGTACAGAATACATTTCATGCTTCATCTTTGTAAAACTTCGAGCTCGTATCCAAATATATTTATTCAATAAATAAAATGCAACATATTAATAAATTTATTTAATATGTATGTACCTAAAAACTACAGATACAATCAGAACTTAAATTCTAGGGATTATCGTTCCAGCATATCTTGGATCAAAAATTCATTTTATAAGGTTAAAGATAATATTTGAAAGAAATTAGTAACAATTCAAAAAGCGTGACTATCAATTTTAGGTACCAACATTGTTTTAAGAGTTTTTTATTGATTTAAAATCTAGTACACGAATAATTATGTAAATTTTGCACGGAAAATTTCCAATACTTTTATTTTGATTTATCAAAACCGCTCAATAGCGCACTTTATTGTAATTTTAATTTCGATTTCCACAAAAGCCTTGTATTGGACAAAATTTAAATTCACAATTTTCGGAACACCCCAATTATTACTTTATTAAGAAAGTAAATAACAAGTAATACTGGATAGAGGTCTTTATTAAAAAAATATTTACATGATAATAGTATAAAAAATAGTCAATGCAAATATTTCATTGCACTAAGACATTTGCTTCTCAATGTATTAAAGATCAAGTATATTTCTTAGGACCCATTTTTTATAATTCTTAAAGAAATTTAAATATCACACTTTTCCTTCACAGCTATTTCGAATTGATTATTAGTTCGAAATTTATTTCATAAAAGCACCACAAAATTCGCTAATAAAAACATACATTCAAACGATTAAGACTATTCAATAGAACATTTTTAGAAAAACAGGAAATGAACATTTGACATGACTTCACCAGAATCATTTTGTTTCACCATGCAATTTTTAATTCTATTTACCAGATTGTTTTCTCTACAGCGATGAGAGTAGAACAATGAAATTGGCATTGTTTACAAAGAAAAAAAAACACTAATATTAAACGATATGCTCTTATAACGGATACTATGAGATAGCTGTTTGCAAAAGAAAAACACTTCTAAATAAATTTATTATTAAAAGCAATTCAGAAAACTGATAACCAGGATTTTTTAAGATTATTACATCATTATTTTAATACAATTGATTAAAATAATTTAAATCCTTTGAAACAAATTTTCTATGTCAGCGGTTCCCAAGCTTTCGATCGTTGCGCACCCCCAAAGATTTGAAAACCCCTCCAAACATATGGCTGAGTGGTTTAAATCAGGGACGTCTTAAGACTTCTTGAGGCCCTGAGCCCCTACTCGGAAGTAGGCCCTGGACCCCTACACAAATATAAGCCCCACCTATGAACTTTAAAAGTATACAGCGTACGTTGACAAATACTCGTACAAATAATGGCCAGAAACAAATAAATGTGCATGATTTACAATTGCACAAACTGGCTCGACCGCCATACATCATCACTACTGAATGAGCAGTGATAGTGTATGGCTTATGCCTGTACGTGTACGACGGTCATCACATATAACCAGTTGACATATCGTCCGAAATTTCCAGTTTTTCGGAGAATACAACCGGAAATAACATTTGACCGTTAAAATTGTTCGAATTGTGTTTTTATTAATGCAGAGTCGAGAACAAGACGGGGCCCCCCATTGCGCCCGGGACCCTGGGCCCATGCCTTATGACATTAACCGTTTTATCGTATAGGAGCGCAATATATTCAGTTTTTAATCTTTATACATGTGTGACTATTATTTTTTGAAAATATTACGCTGTATTAAAGGTTATGTAGCTGCAAACAATAAAAAAAACTGTATGCATATTCTTGATCGAAATACATGTCCCAGTAGAGCTTTTTCATTAAGTCCAATTTAGTGACCTAGTCTAGGATGGTAAACCTTTCAATTTTTCTACGAATCCTTTCAGAGTCTGTAAAAGAGAGGAATGTTAACATTAAAGGAAGAGACCTTCGCGGACCCCCTAGAAAAGCATTGGGGACCCCTTAGGGTCCGTAAACCACAGTTTAAGAACCGCTGTTCTATGCAGAAATAAGACAAGAAAATTTGCTTACATGATTTTAATTAGCACAATATCTAAATACCTGACTGGGCGTGAGTGAGAGAGTGAATATTAACGTCACGCTGTTCAGCTACACGAGGGCTTTTGGCGACGGATCACGTAATTTTGAACCATGGTCAAGTGACGTGGACGACACCTGAACTGGCACCCCCTCTCATAACTACCACACCACATCAAAGGGAGGACGTTTCAGCTCTCGACAGATTTAACGTGCATCGCTGCCCTACGCGGCGGGTCTTTAGTGGAACTGGGCTCGAACTCATGACATGCCTGCCATGATTCGGTACCTTGACTACTGGGCTGTTGTCTTCGAAGAATTTATTTTTATAAGAAATTCGTACAGATTAAAGTGGTTTATATCAGTAGCATACACAAGACTTAACTAATGGGAAGGGTTATATATTTTTAAAAAGTAGATGAAAGCAAAGAGAAGAGCAATTTTTACGCTAAAATTAAAAATCTGTTGGTCTATGGGAGGGGTTTAAACACCCATTTCCTTTATGAACACCACTGAATCAGTTCTTGTAACCAAATATGTAAAATTTAATAAAAAAAAATATAAACTATTCCTCACGCATAAAAAACAGAATTTGGATGATCCAACCATATTTGGTTTCGAAATTCCATTTCGGCAATAATTGCATCAATCATAATTTTACTGTCTGCCATACTGTGGACATAGTCCTCACCATTCCAATATACATCAACATTGTTGGTTATCCGTTTTATCAAAATATCTGACTGCATTGATTGATTGAATATTAACGTCGCACTGTTCAGCTACACGAGGGCTTTTGAACCATGGTCAAGTGACGTGGACGACACCTGAGCTGGCACCCCCCTCTCCTAACTACCACACCAACGGGAGGACATTTCAGCTCTCGACAGATTTAACGTGCATCGCTGCCCTACACGGCGGGTCTTTAGTGGTACTGGGCTCGAACTCGTGACAAGGCAAGCCTCGATCCGATACCTATACCACTCGGCTACCGCGGCCACATCTGACTGCATACCCAAGCCAATTTGAAGTTCTTACGACGGATTTCCATTTCGGCATTTCTGTGAAATGGTATAATGATGAAAAAAAAAAAACATAGTAATATTTAATTTGCTGTCCTAACAGTGGCACACACAAGGGGGGAGTCCGGACCCTCAAAGCCCTTGGTTTTTTTCCGATCGATTATAATTCTAAGTATATAGTACGTAAAATTTAATTAAGTATTTGTTATTAATGATTAATTTTTTTAATTAATGCTAATTATTTATTCAATAATTAGTTTTTTTACTGTGTTTTGTTCCCGAAAACCGACAAAATCAAAAGGAGCATGATACAAGAAGGGTGAACTTTCGACCCCGGACACCCCCCTTGAAAAATTCCTGTGTGCGCCACTGTGTTCTAACGATATGCTGGCATACTAGTGAAAATATTTCCATACTGATATACCAGCGCAAAATATTATAATGAAAAAAAAATGCTAAAAATGAGAAAAAGTTTATATATATATATATATATATATATACAGTCGGACCTCTACATAATGAAGTCGCTAAATACCGAAAAAAAGTTCGTTATATGGAAAATTCGTAAGAATAGAGGTTCATGTTTCAATATACTTTATAAACCACATAAAACAAATTTAAAATCATAAACATCATAGAGTTAAACAAAGCAATTATTCACAAAGCAATTATTAATATCTATCTATTTATTTTATATATCTTATCCATAAAAAAAATAAATGCTGCAACAAAAACAAGAAAAATGAATGTCAAGGAATACACTGTATTTTCAACATTAAGAAAAAATAATTTTATATTAAAATTAATGAATTTTAAAAACATTTTCTAATTTACAGCATACACACCACATTAATTCTTAACATACATCATTTTATAACTAGAAATCCACTGAGAAGGGGGGGAATATCGATGATCTTTCTAGAGTGAACTGGACAATGGGGTTTAAAGGCTGTGCTTCTTGAATGAAACTCCCAGAATTCTATTGCTCTCGTCGAGTTAGGCACTTAATAAAACCAGTTCAAGGTTTATAACCACCATAAAATGTGTTAAGAGAGAATAACTTGAAATATCCAGAAATATTTTAAAAATAGAGAAGAAAACAAATGGAATCACAAGGAAAAAAGTTCGCTACATAGAAAATGCACTTCGCTATAGGGAGGTTATTTTATGAAGAAAATCGTGAAATGTTCTTGGTTCCAAGAAAAAGTTCGTTACATAGAAAAATTCGCAATATAGAGATTCGTAATATGGAGGTTCGACTGTATAACAAATTTAAACTCAATTCTCTACTATATGAAATTCACTGGGTATAATTATCAGTGGCGTAACGTGCACCCCCGCATCGTGGGGAGGGGAGGATTTTATAGGGCCCAAAGTCTGACTGAGGTCAAGTGCGCATTTACCCAATTTATAAAATATTAGAGGCAAAAAACCTGACTTTGAAAAGGGGGTCCTATTATTTTCCGTTACGCCATTGATAATTATTGCATATAATCAGATGTGTCATAAGAAACTAATCTCTAGTCCAGACAATTATTTTGAAGACATAAGTCTCTAGAGCGAAAAAATACCCTAGAACTAAGTCACCATCTTCCGGTTTCAGTCAACCATACCTTGTCTTTTTATTGCTTTTCTTAAAAATTCCGCAAAATACTCATATTTCTGTACAAAGGAAATCGAACAAATCCGTAATTCGCTCGTTAATAGTTTCAGTAACAGTTATCAGTGCTTAATGTCAGTATGTAACAGAGGTGTCGAATCTTTATGGATCAACGTGCTATTTTTTCTAAAGAAATTCTTAATGAGATATAGACGTTCCGTCAAATAATTTTGACTTGTGATCAGTTGGGAAAATAATAAAATTAAATACTAACAAAACACACAGAGCTCTTTATTAACTAAAGAAAAATACATTTTGTTTTCTATAGTAGTAAATGTTTTAGTTAAACGTGTAATTCAAATTACATAAAGTAGCATTAGTGTGATTTCTGCTGTTGCAGATTAGAAAACAAATCAATTATATTAGGGTTGGGTAAGATGTTACTTTTAGAAGAATACTTGTGCTGAATTGGAGTCATTTGGCTACATGGCTTCTAAGCGAGTCTTTAATGTTATTCATCCCTGAAAATAATGATTCTCGGGCATAGGTAGATGAAAATATGGTTAAAAAAGCTGGAGCCAGCTTTTTCAAACAGTTAAACGTATGTGGAATCGAATTTAATGTTTCCAAAATTTCGTTACTGGCATTTTTACTCATATTGCTTGTTAATCTTTCTGTTTCTATCAATATTCTAACTTTTCCAATTTCCAACCAATCGAATTGCGGCAAGTTCAGTTTATAAAATGATGTCACATCAGGGTACATAATAAACTTGAGCGTTTCTGATTATTCTTTGAACTGAGAAAATCTCACTGAAAATTCCTTGATTAAAGAATCAATCGCGGTTGATCGTTTTGATCGGTGGCATGCCCAAAATATTGTGCCGCGTGCCAATGGTTCACCATCCCAGGTATATAATGTCACAAGATATAATTTTTTGCATAGCTTGAATGTAATGTTAGCTCTGTAAGTAATAAATAAGTTTTGTAATTTTATTTAAATAATTTCAAAGATATAACACACACAGCTGTTGAGATAAGTAGTGAATAATCTCTGTAGCATAAAGAGATAGTTAAATTAAATAAAATATGCTTTTTGTGCATAAACCATTTGTAACATTATTTATGAAACTATTGCTGTAACAATATTTTCACAAATAAAAACGTTCTTAAATTAAAATCCGAACAATCAAGACTTTTCTCCTTAAAAATAATCATATTTTAACAAATATAAAATTTTTTGTTGACGGTCTATTTTATTTCTGGAAATGCATGTATATAATACATTGCACGGGTCTAATAAACTCTAATACATTGGGTTATTTTTAATAAACCAAATTAAGCATGACGAACGAGAAGATTAAAAAAATGTTGTGATGACACACTCAAATTTTAAAAATTTGTTTATTTATTTATATTAAGTCAATACACACGGGAAAACATAAACAATGAAAATCTTTCTCAAGGGTCCATAACTGCCAATATAGGTCCGATTTTAATGAACATAAAAGTACAAATCGTAACAAACATACAAAATTTTTAATTTTTAATACTTTTTTATTGAATGTGATAAAAAAAATATTGAATTATATATCACTTTAGATTGCGAAACAAACAAATGTAGATAATTGATACCACCCCTGGGTATGTAATTGCCAATGAAGTGAGCGCGTCTCTTACCAACTTTGATCAAATATAAAAATTGATCAGAACACTGCAGTTGAGAGCATTGTTTTCAATTGATCACACCAAAGTTGTAGCATTATTTTTATTTTTTTTAGAGAAAACCGTGAGTCCGTGACTTGGGTTAAAGACTTCCGTTACCTGACTTGCTTCTCTATATACAATTTATCATTTTTATTCAGGTTACAGAAGTCACGGAAACAAGTAATTCGAAACAGCGTGACCGACTTTTGAATTCTTAAAAGTCAATAATATTTGGTTTCCAATAGTTTCACATGTTGATGAATGATGTGAAACTTGTAAACAACACCTGGATACCACCAAGTCTAAATTTTAAGTCAGCACGAAAGATTAATATTGATTAGATTTGAAACAGCTTAGAGAAAAATATTTTTAAATAACTATCATTAAGAGAAAAAACGTCCAGACTCAAAATCCACACAATTTTGTACTGTGAACTTAACATATTGCAAGACCTTCAAAGAGTTTTTTAATTACTTAATGAAGAAACTTTATATTGATTATTTCCGCACCATGCTTTCTGAAAAAAATAGTGATGGAATCATTAAATTTTGCAAAGCATTGGATGTTATAGATTATACCAAATATGATAGATTGGGTTCCATGAAGCTTCCTTTAACCCTCTATCTACCGATGGTACTTATAAGTATCACTCGCTTTAAAATTGCATAGAATAACCATTTTTATGAATATTCTGACGCTTCTTAGCAAGAATATTCTTTGAAATCCACTCTTCCAAGATACATGGCAGCACGGGTTCTATGATGAGTATTTTAGCGGGGAATGAATGAGGGAGTGAATATTAGCGCCACACTGTTCAGCTGCACGAGGGCTTTTGGCGACGGACCACGTAATTGTGAACCATAGTCAAGTGACATGACGACACCAGAGCTGGCACCTCCCTCTCCTAACTGCCACACCAACGGGAGGACGTTTCAGCTCTCGACAGATTTAACGTGCATCGCTGCCCTACACGGCGGGTCTTTAGTGGTACTGGGCTCGAACTCGTGACAAAGCCAGCCATGACCGGATACCTAGACCACTCGGCTACCGCGATCATATTTTAGCGGGGAAGGCGATTAGTTTTAAAGCAGAAAAGCTGACGGCATTTTCAGCGGATAGTGAAGATTATCATTTTTGTCCCGAAAAAATAGTTAATGGCAAAATTTAAATGTCTTATGTTTTTGTATGTTAATGAAGACCTTAGAAAACGATTTGACTTTTTATTTTAAGTGAACAGTGTATGTAATTAATTTTACAGTTGAATATCTTTAATTAATTAATTATCTCTAACGAATTAAATTTTCCAAAGTTGAGTCCCTTAATTTTCAGTGTAGTGATCAATATATATATATTACATGTAAAAAACTGCAGTAAATCATTATGCGGTAGAAAAAGGGTTAAAGAAGGGGTGTTTAACTCGCGGCCAGTGGGCCGCATGTGGCCCGGCCAATATAGCGGCACCCAACACAATATATAATCTTTGTGAAATGTAACTGAAAAAGGAATTTACACGCAGCATCTAATCAAGTTTAGGTGATACTGCATCGTATCAAAAATATGTTGAAATAATTTCAAATCTTAGAACTGAATTTAAAACAAGATTTAAAGATTTTATTTTAGCGGGGAATGAATGAGGGAGTGAATATTAGCGCCACACTGTTCAGCTGCACGAGGGCTTTTGGCGACGGACCACGTAATTGTGAACCATAGTCAAGTGACATGACGACACCAGAGCTGGCACCTCCCTCTCCTAACTGCCACACCAACGGGAGGACGTTTCAGCTCTCGACAGATTTAACGTGCATCGCTGCCCTACACGGCGGGTCTTTAGTGGTACTGGGCTCGAACTCGTGACAAAGCCAGCCATGACCGGATACCTAGACCACTCGGCTACCGCGATCATATTTTAGCGGGGAAGGCGATTAGTTTTAAAGTAGAAAAGTTGACGGCATTTTCAGCGGATAGTGAAGATTATCATTTTTGTCCCGAAAAAATAGTTAATGGCAAAATTTAAATGTCTTATGTTTTTGTATGTTAATGAAGACCTTAGAAAACGATTTGACTTTTTATTTTAAGTGAACAGTGTATGTAATTAATTTTACAGTTGAATATCTTTAATTAATTAATTATCTCTAACGAATTAAATTTTCCAAAGTTGAGTCCCTTAATTTTCAGTGTAGTGATCAATATATATATATTGCATGTAAAAAACTGCAGTAAATCATTATGCGGTAGAAAAAGGGTTAAAGAAGGGGTGTTTAACTCGCGGCCAGTGGGCCGCATGTAGCCCGGCCAATATAGCGGCACCCAACAATATATAATCTTTGTGAAATGTAACTGAAAAAGGAATTTACACGCAGCATCTAATCAAGTTTAGGTGATACTGCATCGTATCAAAAATATGTTGAAATAATTTCAAATCTTAGAACTGAATTTAAAACAAGATTTAAAGATTTTAATTCTTTGGAAGACAAATTTTATTTGTTTTCTTCAATTTTTTCAATAAATATAGACTCAGTACCCAGCCATATACAAATGGAGGTGATCAGATGCAATGCGACTCAAATTTTAAGGCAAAATTCATTGAAGTAGGTGTTGCCGAATTTTACAAGTATTTACCAGCCACGTTTAAAAATACTCTAAAATTCGCATATGAAATTACAGTTGAACCTCTATATTGCGAATTTTTCTATATAGCGAACTTTTTCTTGGAACCTTGAACATTTCACGATTTTCTTCGTAAAGTAACATCTCTATAGCGAAGTGCATTTTCTATAAACCGAACTTTTTCTTTTGTGATTCAATTTTTGTTCTCTCTTTTTTTAAAAGTATTTTTGAAAAAAATATCAAGTTATTCTCTCTTTAATACATGGTATGGTGGTCATAAATCTTGAACTGGTTTTGTTAGATCCTAACTCACCGAGAACAATAGAGTTCTGGACGTTTCATCCACAAGAAGTGCAACCTTTAACCCCCATTGCCCAGTTCACTAGAAACATCTTCGATAGCCTCTTTCACCCTCAGTTTAGTTGTCCCATGCCCCCATGTTCTAATTATAAAATAATGCATGTTTAATATTACTTGTATGCTTTAAATTATAAAATGTCCTTGAGATTCATTAAATTTTAGAAAAAACTATTTTGTCAATATTGAAAATACAGTGAATTCTTCGACATTCCTTTTTCTTATTTTCCTAGCAGTTTTTCTTTATTTCTTTTTCGATGGGTAAGAAATGTAAAATAAACATATATTAATTTTAAAAAGGTGTGGATAATTACTTCTTTTAATATATAGTGTTTATGAATTTAAAATTTGTTTTATGAGGTTTATAAAGTATATTAAAATATGAACCTCTATATAAGGAATTTTCCATTTATTTTACAAATGCCAGGCCATTGACCATCAGGTCATTAGGCAACGGGCTCTCCAATACCTTTTTACAATGCAGTTAAGATCATTCAGTGCAGAGCACTCGTCCAAATGAGCGGCAGTCATGTCTTGTCCAGTGTCACACAAAACGCAGATAGGTGAAGTCACTAAATTAAAACGAAACAGATGAGCACAAAGGCAGTCATGTCCGGTTAAAATTCTAAATTTAGCCACAGCAGCAGCACGAGGAGAACTTGGAATACCGTAGGATTTCTTACATAGTGTACTCCAAGGCTTATCACGAGCAACATGAGAAGCTGTAAGGCGAAATGATTCCCTAAAAATCCTTTTAATTTCCAGTTTGGCAGAATGAAGTGTCAGGTCTCTGCGAAAGTTCTGAAGGATACCCGTTCCCTTTTTTGCCAAAAAGCCCTCTCATTTCCCCAAAGACCACAGTGGGATGGTACCCATTGAAAGACGATCTCTTTCCTTTTATCTTTCCCAGGAGTTCTCTACAGTTCTGCACACGTAAACAATTATTCTCATTATAGTTGGACAAAGCCTGAACGGCAGAAGTAGAATCTGAAAGAATTACAGCTCTTTCAATGGGGGGGAAGACGAACAGCAAGTTGCTGAAGGGCTATATGTATAGCTTCAACCTCACCATCAAAGTGAGTTGTCAAAGGGCCGTCAATGTATTTTCCATATAACGAACTTTTTTGGGATTTAACGACTTCGTTATATAGAAGTCCGACTGTATTTCCATGTTTGGAAATTTTTATCAGTGCAAGCAGTTTTTTTCAGTTATAAAAGGAAATAAATTTTCTGTTAGAAATAGTGTTAATGAGACGCTCCCCTTTTGAAAGTAATCACTGCGAACGAAATTTCTCCTGGAATAGGAGATAGTAGCAGAGAAGAGAAGTCAAGAGTGTCAGGATGCAAATATTAAATGTTTGCTGTTTTTTTGTATGTATTTATTAAAATGTATAATTTAAAATAAACCTAAGTTTCATTAAATAATGATTTTTTTTGCGGCCCACCTAAAATTAAATTTGTTTGTTTGGATTAAATTGACCTTTGAGCTTATATAACACCTTTGTTTTAGAGCAGTGACTCCCAAAGTGGTTCATATAGACCTCCAGGGGTCTATAAAGAGATGCAGGGAGTCCACGCTAGCGAAAAAATAATTGGGGGGGAGAGGGGTCATGAGGTGTTAAGAGCGGTCTGTAATAGTGGCTCTCATTAAGGTATCCGACTACGTTCGGAATCGGGATTTTAAAAAAGCGCATTAACGGATAATTTTCATGATATTTAGTGTCACTCAGATAAGAATACATGCATAAAATTGTTTTAAGGACATTTTGACAAAAAAATTATTTAAATATAATATTTTGGGAAAAAATTAACTTAGAATAATCTTTTTTCCAAATGTTCTCCTTTTGTGAAAAAGGGTTCTATTATAATAATATTTTGCCTGTATATAGCTCAGACCTCTCTACAGAGGCTCAACTAGAATTTTTGAAAAATTCACATTATTTTACGAGTTACCACCAATTGAAATAATTATTCGCGTTTTTTTCTTAAAATTGCTCCCCTCTGTTGTCGTGAAATATGAATAAACCCACTTCTAAGTTATATATTTCAAAAATTCTAGTTGAGCCTCTGAACAGAGATCTGAGCTATATACAGGCAAAATATTATTCTAATAGAAGCATTTTTCACAAAAGGAGAACATTTGGAAAAAAGATTATTCTGTTAATTTTTTGCCAAAATATTGTATTTAAATGTTTTTTTTGTCAAAATGTCCTTAAAACAATTTTATGCATGTATTCTTATCTGAGTGACACTAAATATCACGAAAATTATCCATTTATGCGCTTTTTTAAAATCACGGTTCCGAACGTAGTCGGAGATACCTTAAACCAGATCGTGACTTAAAAAAAAGTTTATCTATAGTGTAAACCAGATTTTACCAATTTAACTGACTTATTTACTAAATTTGGTGAGGTTAATTTGTGGTTACTAGATGACATCATAAATTTTACTAAGACAAGGACCATTTCAGCATTTATTTCGAGAATTAAATTAAAGAAGTACACTGCTGGACAATTGCTAAGGACGGATCACAAATTGCTATGTAGCATAACATTAAGCGAGACATGAGGCCTAGTAGGATAAAATATAGTTGCCACACTGTTCAGACATTAGAATAAAGAATATTTATTGTTCTGGAAAGTACAAAAGCTGTGAAACATCTGAAAGAAAAAAAAATGTTCATTTGATCTGCGTACGGAGAAATGGAACAATGCATCTAAAAGTCAGCAGGCACCTTAAAGAAAGGTATCAGTACGGGATATGTCCACCGTGTAGTGTGATGCAACATTCCACACGTCGTACCATACTTTGCACAACATTATCCAGCAGCTGTTGAGGCAATTTATCCCATTCCTCTGTGAGTGCACGGATGAGGGTGTTCTTGTTTGTCGGAGGATAGTTTCGACCAGCAACTTGCCTCCCCAAAGCATCCCACACATTTTCAATGGGGTTTAGATCTGGAGAACGCGCTGGCCATACGAGACGTTGAATACCCTCGCTGCCTAGACAATCCTGAACAGCGAGTGTTCGATGACATGTTGCGTTGTCGTCCATAAAAACAAATTTATCACCGACAGCACCACGGAAAAGACGAACATGAGGAAGTAGAACTTCATCAATGTATCGTTGGCCCGTCATAGTCCCATTCGCAACCACATGTAGGCGCGTGCGGCCATTGATCATGATGCTGGCCCACACCATGATACTGCATGTCGGATATCGGTCCTTTTCCTGGATATTTTCTGGACGATAAGCAGTACCACTCTCGCGCCTGATCAGTTGGCGTCTACAATCCGATGACAGACTGAACCTACTCTCATCTGAGAATAGTACGCATGCCCAGTCCTGTTCAGTCCAATTGTGATGCTCACGACACCATTGCAAACGGGCAATTCGGTGCTGTCTGGTCAATGGGACACACACAACATGTCTGCGTACGTATAATCCTCCTCCCCTCAAACGTCTGGCAACAGTTTTTCGGGAGATCTGCTTTCCTGAGGCAGCAAGAAACTGATTTGCCACCTGCTGAGCTGCGGTGCGCCTGTTTCTTTTTGCTGATAGGACGATATATCTGTCTTCTGCAGGCGTCGTACTTCTAACACGACCTCCCCCGTGCCGTCTACTACACATTCCAGTAGTTTTAAATGACTTCCACAGCCGTGAAACAACGCTGTGAGCGATGTCGAACTCCCTGGCAACATCTGTTATTTTTCGCCCTTCTTCGATCTTTCCAATAACTCGGCCACGCATAAAATCATCTACGTGATGTCGGGAAGACATGCCAAAAATTTTAAGTTCGTCTATTAAATCTTTCCTGTAAAACTTTGACTTGAAACAACAACTGTCAACACGCGTCAAAACCTTTAAAGCTCTTATGAACGCTATCACGTGATGAACAGACGTGGAAAAAAAATTTGCATATATACTCATACTTCTTCTTACTAATATCCCGCACTTATTCTAACTTTCCACATTTTGCTTCATTTCATTTTGTGGTTGCTACGGATGATAGTGTTATCCGTCCTTAGCAATTGTCCAGCAGTGTATAATATTGGACGATGCAAATTTTCTCAATTTGTCAGGACATTTTAACCTAAGTTCAATATTTAAATGCCCTTACTCAAATTTTGAAACTAGGTTTGAGATTGCTTTTTATATAGTAATACCACAGTAGACAATGAGAGAGAATTCATATAACCACATTGAAAAAAAATGTCATATTACAATAGGAACTGATCAGAATAGACCCAAATGATCTTAAAATAAAGTTTAGAAATGGATGTGTCAACAATTTTGGCTTCAAAAGACATTCCTATTATCTGTCGCGAATTATGGAGTATCATGAGAAAGTTTTTAATTCTTTTTCCTAGAGAGAGGGAGTTTCAGTGAGTTTGCCAATCTCAAAAACAAAAAAAAGAAAGGGGGACACTTAATAACAAAGGTGATTTAAGGTTAAACCTGACTAGATTGATATTAAATATTGAAAATTTGTAATTGAACCACCCGATTAATCCCTCTCATTAAAAATATTTGTTTGTTGTTCAGTTATTTTATGTAACAGTTCTATGTATATTAAATTAATTTATTTTTATTTAATTCATTAACATGTGGTTCTTGAGTTTTAAACGCTATACTTCACTATAGTTAGAAATTTAATTTTTTTTAAGTAAGTAGTAGTACCAGCGGTCAAAAAGACATTTAAGTCGATAAATTTGCAATAATTCAATATTAGGTAAACAAGGGTCTACCCGAAACTGAAAAACTTGGCAAAGGGAGGGGGTCTGTCAGACAAAAAAAGTTTGGGAACCTCTGCTTTAGAGTAACAATTTATAAATTTTAAGTTCTTTCACAAAGACGACACATATCATGAACAAAAATAATGGGTAAAGAACATGGACGGCTTTTCACACAGACCACATTCTTCCCTCACCAGGTCTCTACTGAAGATAATCAGTCGTTAGAGGGCGCTTCTGCTGTTTGAGATAGTCAGTTGCAGTTATAATGACGAAAGGTTACAACTTTTTATTCTATGGATGTCAGAAAATGTTTCTACTGTATAACTATAATCTACTTATTAATGAGAGTTTATACGAAGAATTAATGAGGAAATAAGGTGAATTCTTATAGAATTATTCTACATGAGCTACGTTATAATCTGTAATATGCGAAATAACTTTAAGTGTTTAGTAGAATAGTTAAAATTTAAGTCAGCTTAAAGCAATATATAACTAAGCAATATACATTTAAGTTTTATTTAATCTATTTTAAGTAATGCTGAAAAGGAGATAACTGCATGCCAACAATAGATCAGTCCATGTCAACAAAAATATAAAAAAAATTCATTACACAAGATATTTAGATATAATTTACAGAAAAAAATTAAATGTTAATCTGTTGTAAAATTCACATTCTGCATTTGAACATATTATCATAATGTTTTTGGAGGAAATGAATAAAAATCTTTCTCAATAAAATTATTTTTCAATGTTAATGACATACATATTGTGGAGAGATCGTTAAAAAGAGGCCTAAGTTTTTTCACTTCACTGAAATTCAGATTTACTGCGTTCATCGTAATAGCCCTCGTATTTGAAGAGGAATCCAACTCAAAACCAATATATATTCATGCTCAATTAAAATACTACATTTTGTTAAAAAAATAAAAGTCGAGGAAAATACTGAACCAGTTACAAAAATCTCTTTTTAAAAAATGCACTCAATTTTTTTTCTTCTCTTTTTTTCGTTAAAATTAGTGAAACTGCTACACAAGCATTTCCAACGCTAAAATTACATTTAACTTAGTAAAGCAAACAGTGTACGTAAAAATAGATAAAAAGGTAGTTCAGGTTTAAATTAGGTTAAGGTGTTATGATAGGTAATAATCGTTAATGAGTGAATCATTGAAGAGTTATATAGCATTAATGTTTCAATGTCAAAATGTACACAAATCAAAATCTCCAGCTAAAAGCTTACTTATTAAAAAAAAAAATGGCAAAACAGTGCGTGAAAAAAGTAAAAAGATACGATTTGGAGGAAAAAAGAACAGCCTACCCCGTAAAATCTGGTGTATAACACGCACCTATACTTTCACAAACTGCATTTTTTAATTTTTAAGTTATATTCACCGTATAACGCGCATCGTCTTTTTTGCGAAGACACCTGAAATGTACATGCGCAATGTTCACAGGTTAGGAAGTCATTTATTCGAGGTATTATGCTAAGCTTTAGAAAATAGTATACTTCTAGAACTATAACTCTTTAATTTCATAAGGAATGTCATTTATTTTAAATAAACAGTATTTCGACAAATGTAGATGTCTAATTTTTTTCAATGCTCTTCATATTTTATTTTTAAAGTTCTCCTTTTTATACCCCGCATATAACGCGCACCCGTAAATTGCGATCTCATTTTGCGTCCTAAAAGTGCGCGTTATACGCCGGATTTTGCATTCAATACATCATTTCGGTCATTCTTACACTAACCTGAATAATTTTATTTGAAGCATAATTGTAAACAAGTTACATGTGTGCTATTTCATTAAATGTAATATTTATCTAATTTTTGAGCAAAATTCATTTTAAAATAATGAGTTTCGAACTCATCAATATAATTCCCATGAAATGTAAATTAAACTAAACAGACAACAAGAAAAAAAAATATTTCTAAAGAGTTTCATAGGTCTTTTTTTTATTGTATTGAATCAAAACAGGTCAAAAAGTTGAAATTACGCATACAATATACCTAATAGTCGAAATAAAACGAATTAAAGCTCCTTTCAATAGGGCATTGGAACAGGAACGTAACAAGTAAAATGGTAAATGTATGCAAATTTCGTATTGAGGAAAAAATGAGAGCAACAAAAGAACGTTTAATAAAATGATTCACAGGTTCAGTACTTCCTTGTGCAAAAACGTGGCGATTATCAGCAGGGGGGAAAAGAGTGGAAAATCTGCGTAAATATATGCACAACACTAATAGAGAGGAAAGAGAGAAAAAAAGTAAATGTGTATTGTATATGTATCCTTTTCCTGTCTAATTACCCATCATATATATTCCTTTGTCCAGCTAATAATACAACATTGAAAGGGAATAACTAAACTCGATCTTAATTCAGCTTCTTTATTCATGAATGCTGCCACAGATGTTTAAGAACATCTACATTTGAAACAATATGTTTCTATAGCACCTATTACATTACACATTTTAGAAAATGTATATTTATATTTACTATGTATAGAAAGCAATTTTTTAATCTGAATTTCTATCACTTTCTCTCAAACCTTTTTATTTATTTTATTACATAACAGAACAACTGTATTTTAACAAGCAATCGCTTATAATTCAGTTGTTTCCGCATTTATTTCTGCAAACCACCATTTGGACATGTTTTTACACAACTACGAGGGATGATCAGAAAAAAAGGTTATAAGCCTCAGCATTCAAAAACTACATATTGTGGAGAAATATTGTTTCCCCAAAGTGGAGACAAATGCTACTACTTGTCATACAGCTGGTTTGCGGGAAGGTAGTGAAAGTTTCCAGATGGTTCAGGACGATTGAAATGGCGACTCTTAGGAAATTGGTCTCGTTTGGAAGTGCGAGCCGTGATGCGATTTTTATATGCAAAGAATACGTCCGCATCTGCAATGAGCAGACAGCATGTAGCGAAATTGTGTCACTTTTTCAATCAGGCAGACAGCATGTCGAAAGCCACAATATGACAGGGAGCGACCGGCCAAGTTCTTCAACGACAGAAATCACCACGACATGAATTGGAGAAATGATTCAAAATTATCGACGGGTAACTCTGTGTGAAATCTCGTCAGAGCTGGGACTGAGTCAGTGCAGAGTATATCGTTTCTGGTGTGCTGCGATATTCCAAGACAGTGCCGTGAAATCATCCGCCGAGACCTGGCTCAATGGACAGGGACTTTACTTCTACCAAGACGAGTTATACAAGTTGGTTCTGCGTTTTGATAAATGCCTAAATAGACTTGGTGATTATGTTGAAATGTGACAGGCACATATGCCTCTGAATTCCCTTTCGTATTTTCTGTCTATTGTTAATAAATATTTCTTTATTCGACTTGTAACCTTCTTTTCTGATCATCCCTTGTAGCAGTAAAAAAATTGGAGAACTTTGTTTCAGTTATAGACAAACATAAGAACACAGCAAAATAGTCATTGGTTATATTATTTATTGAAACAGCAGCTAAATGTTAAAATTTCACTAATTTTTTTAACAATACATGCTGCCTTGATTTGATCGGTAATATTTTGACTGATTAATAGCACAATATAAAATCACTTTTACAGATGCATTACATGGAATATCAAATATGATATCAATGAGATTCTGAGTTACAATAACACAACCATTCCACTAAAATTATTCCATTCCAATATATTTAGACATAATTTATGACTGAATTCGGTAGAAAATTGGCAAAACAGAACAAAGAACGTCTTTGCTTCACAAGATATTCGAGTTTTTTTCTTTTCAACAGTCGCCATTTTTTCTGAAAAACAATCCATTCAGTGGAAATTAGTTCCATCCACTGGCCAATGATCATCTAATGTCCTTGTCATCTTTTTTTTTTCTCATTCGAAAAGAATGTTCACACTAATATTGTCTTCATTAAACTTTTAAGAGCTGACTCGTTCGCCGGATGGTACCAGGGTGGCCATGGAGAACAATTTCTTTTTGTCGTCCAGAGCAACACTAGTCACGTGCTCGAAACAGCATGGAGTCGAAATGTCACATTTCCTTGGCTGTTTCACCTGTAACAGAAATGAAATAGCATAAGTTGAATGAAATAAATATTCAGTAGTTACGAACGTGTTTTCCTTGGCAGTAACAATTAGAATGTGAATTTAAAAAGAAAGAAAATGAAAACTGCAATTTTTTTAAAGTTCAAAACAATGGTGAATAGTACCAATTTCAGGTCTGAAAAAAGTGCAAAAAGATAACGTCTGAACCGATGCCATATTACTTCAAAAAGTTATTCGGTCTGAAAAAAGTCCTGGCGAATAAAATTGAAAAGAAGGGGGTTCCTTTTTTGTAAAAACGCACACTTTTCTTCAACAGAGAACGTGTTTGACAAAAAATGAGTTTCAATACGTATGAATTATTCCCGCGAAATGAAAAAATTCTATGTTTAAAAGATTTTTATCCTCAATTATGAGAAAGAAATTTAAATCGTTAAGTTATTAACGGTCATTCTAAAAATAAACAAAAAGAAGCCATTAAAAATTCCTCGAACTGGCAAGGAGATCACCCTTCGAAATCTTTCCTAGAATACACTTTGATTTAATAACGGAAATGACATTTTGGATAAGAAAAATGTTTAAGAAAATGATATTAAAAAGTATTAACATTTCAATAATAGTTATTTCAGAGATAAACACAGTGGCGAAAAGTACATTAACTTCAAGGGAAGAGTTACTATCGTATCAGCTGTATCAATGATACGGGGCCCCGACATGTGTAACTACAGTACCACTAACAGGGCTTTCTTTTCTAAAAAAAGGCCCCGAAGGTGTTTTGATACGGGACCCACTCAGAACTAGCTATATACGCCAGTGATTATCTTTAAATACAATAGGTAGGCCTGCTCATCTATGGCGTGAAAAAAATATTGCTTAAAAATGCAGAATATTATCATTATTAGCACACATAGAAATTTGAACGAACCGTAGTAACCTGTCAAAATAACAAAACAGTTTCAATACAATCGAATAAAGGCTCACAAAAAAATATTCTGCTTGTTACGAAACTAAATCCTACGATAAAAAAAAATAAGAATAATATGAGTATAATTTATATATTTAAGTAATTAAATTTCAATTCATTATAAAAATGGATAATATATATAGATATCTCTTTCTTTAAACCAATGTAATTTCAACTAGAGATGTTTAAATATTGAAACCTTGTAACATTTTACGACTGATATGTGTTACATTTTATGACGCTTTAAAAGTGGATGAACTTTACCAAATCATCAGAAATAATATTCATTTTTTAAAAAAAATCTGATATAAATCTTCCAAGCACGAATTTACGGTAAGTGACGAAATCAAGTAAAACTACCCAGAAAAATTTTTTTAGCGTGACATCTTTTTTTTCATTATTAATTTTGTTGTTTTAGAATAATTCAGCAGTGCTTTATTGAGAATTCTGTTCGAAAGTTACCGAGTATTCAAGTCGGGATCATTCAAATTTTAAAAATGATTTTACTTTAAATCGGTTAGAACTTTTTATAAAAAGAAACAAATTATATCTACAAAGGAATTTTACACATGATTTTTTTTTATTTTGTGTACAACAACTGAAAATTATATAACCATAATTATACATTGGAATGCATGGATATGTTTCTAAATGGTATCCATTAGAAGTAAAATGAACATTTTATAATCGCGGTTCTACGCAACATCTATAGTACAATCAAAAATATTTTGTGGTCATAATTCTATAATGAGCAGTGATTAAAATTTCCCTAATATTTTCTTCCAAAATTTAAGGTAATTCTATAAAATTACATGTACTTAAAAGATAAATATTTTGTTCAGTATTTCTTAAGTTAAAACGGAATTTAAACATTAAAAGTTTATTCCTCTATTTCTAGGGAAAAAAAAGCCTTTTCATTTCACAGCTGCAAACAATATTTCGAAAGAAAAAAAATATTTGTTTTTCCAAAACACTGCCAAAACTTAATCTTGAAACTCTCAGTAGTTTTCCACTCTTATCTTAAGAAAATTCCTTCTTATCTTTTAATGTTTATTCATATTCGTATCGCAAAGAAAAATCCGAATTGTTTATCTGAACAATGGTAAAGTGACAAGACTTTTGGGAATAGGTTATTGCGCGAAACACACTTTTTTTAAAGGAAAAAAAAAAACTAATACTTCTAAAGGAAAACAATTTTTCCACAAACATTTATTATTATACTATCTTTTAAAATCAAAAACTAAAATATGAATAACAATGCGATTTCAGGTTTCCGACAAGTCCTTTCTTTTAAGCTAGTTCGACAATAACTCGAGCAGAAATTTTTTTTAAATAATGCCTTCATATACACTCGATTACGTTGCAACTATACACTAGTAAGTATGTAACGGGTCGGTCCGCGTTCTTCCTACTAATAGTCCGCTTGGGAAATAATGTGTCTTTAAAAATTATTCTATTAAAACCCTTCCTCCTCCTCCGAAGATGTGATTATATAAAGATTAAACTATCGAGTTAGAGAGCGAGAGGGGAGTTAGACTGCTATCGGATAGCAGTGATTGATTAAACGTGAAGCTAGGCGCGTTTGCACTTCGCTGCTTATTAGAGTAATATTAAGAATGACGATTTGGTCAATTAGTGATAAAATTGGATTAGGTCGATTGGAATTAGAAGGTGCATTGCCTGAACATCAGTGATCCGATTTATTGTTAAAGTCTTCTAATACCTCGCTATTGTTTCACATATTTGGTGATTGGTGTATTTTTTGGGTTATTGAATTTGTGTTATTGTTGATAATTGTGAAGAAATAGAAGTTGTTTTGATTATGGCTAATCTTCCTTCCACCCCCCACCAAACTAATGGACGGCGCGGGGCGTCCATTACAAGTATACTTTTACTTTACATATGACCTTTGAATAAACAAATGTAATTTTAAAAATATTAATTAGTCCATGTCACGTATCTGATTTTCTATAATATTCTATCTGCAGAGAAGTAGCTTAAAAGGTCGAAAAACATCCTTTTTTTTATGTAGAGAGAAGAAAATTCCAGAAATACTTCTTTACTGATCTCGAAATGCTTCAACAAGAAAGAATAATATATTTACTTCAAATGAAAGAAACTTTTCTTGTTGCCAATTGCTGAAAGAAAATGTTTGTACCAATATATTTTTTTAAACTTATATCCCTTTCACATTTCCAGAGCGCACTTAAGTGCAAGTTTAAGCACCGTTGGAGATTAAATTAAAAGATGTATGTTACATCATTCTTCGCAACCGAATTTAACTTTATTCTTTAAAAGTTCATTGACGCTTTCTATTTTTTTTCACCGATTTTTTTTTATTAGGAGCTCAATACAAAAAGCGCGCAAAAGGTATGCATATGAAAAAAGTATTAAAAAAATTGTGATAAAATCGGAACAATTCATTACATAAAAAACAAGATTTATTTATTGAGTGTGTGATATCACATAAAGTTAAAATCTATCAAAGACCTTTAGTACAAGAAAAATAAATCTTGAACAGACAAGTCCAAGTATTTCAAAAATTACAATTATCATCAATAGCTGTGATTTTTTATTAATAACAAAATAAAATTAATAATATTTTAAAAAATAAATGGAAGGATGTTCAGAACAAAATATCTATTCGTAGTGAAACAAAGATTATGTGTGAACTGATAAAAAATTTTCCACTAATCAATCTTTTTTTTTATTTCCCCTTTTTAAAAGAGAAAATTGTAGCAATAAAGCAAAACTATATATATATAAACCTGGGATACTAATTAGTATCCAACTGAAAATCTGCATAATGAATTATAAAAATAATATTGCAGAAAAGACACGACACAAAATTTAGAATAAAATAATGTAATAAATAAATAAAGTAAAAGGAATGGTTCTCACCTTTTCTTTCTTTTTCAAGGGCTTCAGGCTCTTCTTCTTTTGCTTTGGTACAGAAAGACAAATATTAAGGGGATCTGAGGTGAGTTGTTCGATTTCTTTCAAAAATTTTTCAGCTGCCTCGGCAACATCGAAGCTCAGTCCCGCCATTTTCCTGTGATCACTAGACAAGTACATGGTGTGGAACGTACTACTTTCTTCCGCCTTGTAGTTCGAAAGATTGTCTATAACGTCCTTCCACAACACAAAACCAGACCCCTTTTCGGCCAACACGATCTGGAGCATTCTTTTGTTTCTGGCACGTGTCTCGCCTTTGTCCAAAAGAAGCACTGGAATGCCAGTTCGCGCCAATTCCCATTCGTTCTTTTTCTCGTTGCCATCCGATGTGGAGAAGTATAAATTAGCAAGACAACGGCACACAGAGACATAGGTCTTATGACTTCGAAAAAATACTTCCACCTGCATTATGTCCTGTTCTGAAAGTTCGCCACTTTCAAAAACGCTATTGTCCTCGTCATAATCCCCGTTGAGGTCATCGGTTGGACTATTGCTGTCATCAAAAGACACCTTAGCAATAGAATCTCCAGAATCAGATGAAATCTGGAGATTGTCGATTTGACTATTGAGACAGCGTAATGAATCGTATTTTTCCATGATCAGTTTGACGGCATGTTTCTCATTGTTTGTAGAGTTCTTCCTCACGATTTCTGGATCACAATATATCTGTTCGGGCTTCTCTTGCAAGGATTTTGCGTTACCATTTTGAAAAGATTGGTAAATGACGTTTTTGGTATTGTAGAGTTCCATAGCCAAGTTTATTGGAATTTGAAAACACACACACTATCCAACACACTAAGTGACGGAAACAAAATCTGTTGATATTTATCCACTAAGGCAGATGGCATTCAACCATTGAACAGAAATATTTTTGAAGCATTATGATCTGCAAAAAAAGAAGAAAATCATGAATATCATGTTAAAAGAAAGTCTATTAAAGTATACTCATGCATATAAATTTTAAAAAAATTCCGAAATTAGCCAAAATCGACATAGTGAAGTATACTTAGTAATAAATAAAAATTAATTAACACATGGCACTTCTGATAAATTTTCTGAGAAATCTTGCAATTATTTAAAGAAAATATGTAATTTACATATATTCTACTTGAAGATAAGCGTCAACTATGTTCACAATAGCTGCATAATTCATTCAACACTTTTCTCAATATAGAAATCATACTTACTAACTTTTCTTAAAAGCTACAATAATATTTATAACACATTAAATCAAAAAAGTAGATAAATCCAAGTTGAAAATATACCACGTTTCACATAATTTAAACACGCACATATATATTTCATGAAAATACCAATTATTTCAGAATCAACCTTCTGATCGATGAATACTATAGGCATGCCCCTTACTATCACATGTGTTAGGTTTTAATATTAGAATTGCCAATACAATAACACAACTGGTTTCAAGCAGGGAAACTTAAACGTGCAGCACTTACGCTTTTTGAAAGTTATTCACGCAGTAAACTATTTGACATCTCGTTTCTATTTCATCATAGTTGTTCATCTACTTTAAAACGATAGGCTATTTCAACTTTCTCCAAATTTGGCAGCTTCATTGCGCACAAATGCTAACGTCATATCTAAGAAAAAAGCTATCTAATACTTGTAGTATTTTATCTTTACAGATAAATCCGTCTATTGTGCTAATCTCCAAAAATACACGGAAAAAAATAGAGCGACCATGTTCATAAGGAAAAAATATTTTACTTCTGAATATTAAACCACCCATGTTTTCTATTAAAACTAATAAGTAATTTTCACAGATATTGTTCAAGAATAAATTTAATTTTGTACTGCATAGTAATACTGAAGTTTTTTTTTATAGTAATACTGAAGTTTAGAAACATAATTTTGTACTGTATAGTAATACTGAAGTTTAGAAACATAATTTTGTACTGTATAGTAATACTGAAGTTTAGAAACATAATTTTGTACTGTATAGTAATACTGAAGTTTAGAAACGTAATTTTGTACTGCATAGTAATACTGAAGTTTAGAAACATAATTTTGTACTGCATAGTAATACTGAAGTTTAGAAACATAATTTTTTGTACTGCATAGTAATACTGATTGAGATGCTTGAGGGAAACTCACGAGTGAAAATATATCGATTAACACTGCGAGAGATCAAAGATTCATGGGTATTTTTGAAACGGAAAGCAATATAACTTTTTACGTCACACAGTCGTGACTCTTCCTATGAAATTTACACTTTTTTCTTCTGAAGGAAGTGTTTACTATTTGAATTTATGGTACTTTTTCGTTTCGCCGGCGCAAATCTCGCCAAGTAGGCTTTATTAGCGACAATATACAATATACGCATAAAAAAAGGATAATAAATATTAGTTCTTATTGGTTTTTCATCCATTTCGATGTTTTATGAAAAAGAAGTTACTGAAGAAAGGACCACGACTTGTTTAGAAAAAATAGTGGTAAAAAATCACCAACAGAAATATTCCGTTTGGCGTCGGTTGTATTATTTTTGGCGTTTTTATCGCCTGCGTTGGTGAAAGGGAAAAGTGCCGAATTTATTAATATATTAGAAATATGATTACAGACAGAAGGAAATGCAACAATTCAGTAAAAATTTAGTTCTCAACCAAGTGCAAACGACACAGAAAAATTTTGCAAAATCCGTTAAATTTATTATTTCACCAGAGACAGAAAACTATATTTGGAGAGAAAAATTAAATCGCACGGAGGGAAAAAAATTCCCCCCATCAATAGAGTGTAATTATAATCCCATGTTTATTTTAATAGGAATTTAATTTAATAATATTAGTGGAATAATGGCGCAAAATACAAAGGGAAGAGATGGTAGAGAAATGTGGGCAAATTCCGAAAATTTATCAGAAAGTCTAGTACAGATTACGTTTTTATACAAAATAATAAACAAGTATACATTCTTTATTATAGCTTTGTAAGTGAGTTTTCTTAACATAACAATTCAACTTGATATTTCCTGTCAAATATAAATACCTTTTCTCTCGTTAAGTACTTCACACATAATCACATAACACATGCTCCGTATGGTCAATACCAGTTTGATAATAGTAACTGTAAGAAATGATTGCTTGGTATATTTATAGCAAATGACTTAACAAACTAAAAAGTTTCTTTAAACATTTTATTCAAAAGAGCTATTTTTAATTTTTATTCATACATTCAAAAGTAACTCTTTTATAAAATTATTATTAAAAAAGTAAAAAAAAAATATTGTAAGAGTCATCCACCTTTCAACACAACTTAATACATCCTAGTGCGGATCACCAAAATAAAAAAAAAGGATCATTTCATTTTCATTTCCTCAAAATAAACCTAGTTCCCCTGCACCATTAATCACTTCTTTTGTTCAACTATCAAAAACTCAGCTAAAAGTTAATCTCTGCAAGTACAATATCCACGCATCCATCTTCTTCAAGATCTCTGAAAGCAGAAGAGTAACCCTCAGAGTATAAACTCTTCCGAGAGAGTAACAAAACCTCTTAAATCCGGTTTTTCAACAGATATCCACAATTCATTGAGTGAGAAATCCGAATTTCGCAACACGTTGTATCCACCCTGAAATTTAAATGCAGGATATTCCAGTCTTCAGCCATGACCATTGTTACCCGGTGAGAATAAATTTCTTTACCGCCGATGGCAACCACGCCTTCTGGTGTGAGGGTGGAAGGAGATTTTCAATTTTATAGCCATATTCCTCGGCGCCATTTTGTTTTTATAGTCCTTGATACCATGGGCGGAATTCGGTCTATCAACTTTCAACTTCCTAAGGGGAAAAAACCTTCAAAAAGGTTAACTGATTTTAGATTTGAGAAAAGATGGTTTTGATGACTGCAGTATCCTCGAACTTTTAGGGAGTTTTTCTCAGCCTTGGCTAAGGCAGGTACTAATTAAAAAGCTCATCACTGATTTCATTTCAAGGTTAAGTAATAAGAAAACGCTCTGTGTTTGTTCTTTACATCATCATTTCGAAGAAAATTAAAGATCTTAACGTATGGTGATGAAATAATTTTGATGCTAATGGAAAAAAGGTTTCATTTTGTATTACCATTCTTATTTGGGAAATGATTTGATAAAATAATATTCCATGTATCATGTAATTTTAAAAAAATCATTAAAGTTATCATATATATCTTATCCATTCACATTTTCAATTAAATAATTTGGCAATAGTTAAAAAGGGTATAGCTTCTAGAAGTACTTTAATATTAAAAATAAGTTCATAAAATAATTCGAATATTCTAAAACTTTAAGCCAAACTATTCAGCTATTTGTTTTATTTGCTAATATTAATAATTATGATCTAAAAAGTAGAAGAAATTTTCCTTTTTAAATAATCATTTTGTGAACAGTATTCTTAAAAGAATATCTTGAATATATTTGTTCAAAAGTTGCTATTTAATTAAAAACAAATCAATAATACAAATCAAGGTATCAAAAGGAAACAAACACTGATTATTAAAAAATAATGAGATATGCAATGAGCAATTCATTTATAAATTATATATTTATAATTATTCCATTTCATTTACAATAAACACGTAATCAAAATAATTTTTAATATTATTTAGAAGCCATTTTTATGAGTGATTTCTAACAAAAAAAAACAATAAAACATATTAACTAGATAATAAAAAAAAAACCGAGTTCATTGTATACAACACAAATTAGTCATGGCTTTAAATTCTTCTTTTGTTTTAAAAAATCCATGTGTATTTAAAATAAATACATATCATTAAAAAAAGTTTTAAAACTGTAATTTTTCAAAGTGGCCACCCAAGCGGAACCAGGACCGTTTATTTTGCCACTTATAAGAATCAAAACCCGTTGCAGTTCAGATTCTCTGAACGGCAATTTACATGGGCAAGCAATCGTTTTAACTGTGAACGAGATCAAATAAGTGTCCTTCACCCACTTGTTCGTCATTCATCGAGCATTTTCTCTTTACTATTCGATTCTTTAGAAAATTTACAGACAAATACAATTTCCTGCCATCCGATTAAAAGTTCTACTTTCTAAGAAGAGGAATAATGTTGAACAGATTTATATATTTTACAAAGCGTTTTAATAATAAATCTTAAAACAAATAATAGGTAGCATGATAGGTACAAAAAAAAATTATAGTTTAAAAAAAAGCTCGCTTTTATAGTTAATCGAACTAAAAAGTAAAAAATAATTCTCAATATAAGAATAAAATGATAGACGAGAAAATTAACATCATTGAGATAAAAGCATGGGGGGGATCGATAGCAATTGATATAATTTACTAGTTCTATTCCGAAATACAGAGTTAGAATAAAATTTTTAGTACGAAGCACCCCAAGCTTTTACCACAATGACATTAATTCTTTCGTTATTCATTTTATTCCTATATTAAGAATATTTTTTTACTTTTTAGTTCGATTCACACACACTATAAAAGCGTGTTTATTAGTTTTTTTAAACTATAATTTATTTTTTATTTTTCAGTTCGATTTACAATAAAAGTGTGCTTTTTAAGTTATTTATCTATAATTTATTTCCATTTTCAGAAAAACTGGGTAATTATTTATATTATGGTAAGAAATTGCTGACGTGAGCGTTTTCGCTTAAGGGTTGTAAACTAATCTTTTAGTTGCCAAATCTGGAAATGGGATCTGGAATTAGTCACTAAATCTGGAAATGGGAAACTGTTAATCCTGATGTTCCTTATCAGGACAATGGAACAAAATTATTAAATTATTGTATTGTCATCCGTCCTTGACACGTGTGCAAAATTTCAAATTAATCTAACCTTTTAAAGTGGGTAAAAATCGATTCAGAGATTCCGTTACATACAGGTGAAGCTGATAAAAGCGTGTTAATTAAAAAAGATATAAAGATTTGAAAAGCTATGGATATATCATCCAAGTCAAGAAAAATTCAGAGCACTAAAAAGGATACTCTATATGGTTACAGGTCATCTGTTTCTAAGCAACAATTGCTTAAAAATTTTTTTTTAATAATCTGGTTTAGTAGTAATTCAAGTCGTTACTCCAATTAATGATTTTATGTTTCTCAAGATATTAAATAATTTATTTGTAAATCTATGTATTCTTCGTTAATGACCCAATTATTAATGACCTAAAATTGCCAAAAAATGATCTAGAATATGTTTCAAAGACTTGGGGAAAATGACCCAAAAATGGTTTTAAAAAAATGACCTAAAAATAACATATTATACGTAAACAACTTCAATAAAAATAGACTTCTTTACAGCATCGCAATAAATTTAAACGTTCTCCCAACTTTTCTGATATATTAATGATCAAATGCTAGAAGAGTGAAATAAAAAATTTTAAATTGATGTTTATATTCACAATTCAAAACACGTAAAAATGTAAAAAAAATTTTAAAAATGCTAAAAAGAAAGTAAATGCATTTTTTAAAAAATTCTCGAGCTTTTTCGAGTACAAATTACATTTTAAACACTTTTTTGTTCTAGAAGCTATTTAACAGAAATATGAAAAAGTTAGTACAGTCTACGTTTCGATAACTTACAGATGATATGCTCTCAAAGCCCGACATTAAATTTTATATCACATAGAAAAAAAAATTAGTAATTATACATTTGTTCTAATTTATACATTTTCCCGGCATGCATTCTTAAAAACAGTCATTGACAAGTTTGTTATTCGAAATTTTTTATCTATGAGTAATAAGTACAAGTTAATATTCAAAACAAGCAATGAAAAAAAAAACTGAAGATTTTTAATGTTTTAAATCATAACACCACTTATTGAGTATTTTATACTTTGTGGTACGTTTCAACACACTTCCATCTTTAATTTCTGTTTCGAAAACCAAATAAAAGTTTTAAAAAGCAGGAGAAAGAAAAAATTCAAATTACTGTCCGTAACAAGTAAATAAACAAGAGCATGGAATATCTTATTTAATGCATCAAAATAAGTTTTCCTTCTCCCTCTCCCCCTAACTGTCTTTGTTTACTTAAGAAGTCGTTCTAAATCCTTAATTCCACGGAATACTGACCACTAACAAAAAGACAAAACAACAGAACTCGACTGTCACTGTTTCGAAATATCTAGAGCACTTCCCGACAAAAAATTGTCCAAAAACGAGTTAAGACATTCAAATAGTTTCCCTTATTATTAAAGCAGCGCAATGTTGAGAGGGAATAACTTTAATGTTTATTTTTATTTAAAAAAATTTGTGTATTCCTGTTTTTATATAATCGTAACATAATAATATATCTCAGATTACAAAGCTGAATGGGAGAAAATTGTGACGGCAAATGAAGCAGCAATATTTAGTACCGAAGTATAATGTATTGGGTATAGTATAATGCATTGCGAAGTATAATGCATATCTTCTTATCAATAATTTTATTTCAAAAGGCAATGTAAACAAATAAACGAAGAGGAACAATTACTAAGAAGGAAAATTCATTTTGAAAATTAGAATTTTTAACCAGTGATGAAAGAAAAACACAGTTTTAATAAATAAGCGTAGTTAACATTTTTAAGCAGATAGATTCTTGTTTTAGTACGGATTGTGCATCACAAAAAGATTTACTAAAAAACTTCATAAAATCGGGTGAATTCAGAGATAGCAAATAATAACTTACCAAAAACATGTTTTTTTTACAGTTTCAATTAATATAAATGTTTACAAAAGACAACACTTTCTGAAGCTAGTATGAAGTAAAGTAATACTTTAGTGAATAAGGTTTTTAACAAAACTCCTAATTAGGCGTAACCAAAGTAGAATAATTTTAATTTAACATATTTTTTAATAGTAATTTGATTATAATTTTACTAAACAATAAACTTTTCAATTGAAGTATTATATATATATATATATATATATATATATATATATATATATATATATATATATATATATATAGTTAAAATATAACAATATATATAACACCAGGCACAAAGTTATAGTTATTAAACTTAAGAAAATTTCGGACATAAAAATAACTTTTAATTTTCGTCATCTAACCCTCCACTCCTTGTTTATATTCATCCTGTGGCAAAATCGCCAATGTTATTTTACGTTAAAAATACATTTTTTGGAAAAACATCTGCTCCACACATCAGCTATAAGCTAACAATAGCTACATGTCTGATTATTCTCTGCTGCCTTAATATATTGTGCAATGTAAAATATAGATATTACGTGCAGGGGGGGTGTTTGTTTTTCTTCCTTTTCGAATCTATATCTACTACATACAGTTTCAAAAGTTTTAACAAATAAAAAAAAATTATTGCTAAGAATCTAATTGAGAACAAGTTTCAATATCATTTGGCTTTGTCTGGTCAATATAAAAAAAATTCCGAGGATTTTTAAAAAATTTACAAATCATTCGACGAAAATGTATATATTTTCTTTGAATTACCATTAGTTTGAAAAAGAGGAGAAAAAACACTTTATATTCAGATTAAATTATTGCGCATAATGCGCAGAATTTTCTTTTTTTTTCCCCTCTTCTTTTTTTACAAGAAAACAATTCTTGGCTTTCAGGGAATATATAAATATATCTCACACTCTAATTTTTTCTCTTTCTTGAAACAATTTTTTCAACCCTTTATCAACCGCATGATTTACTGCAGTTTTTTTCATGCAATATTTTTTTTGAATCACTACATTGAAAATTAAGGGATATACATAGACAAAATACTCAACTTTGAGAAATTTAATTAGTTAGAGCTAAATAATTAATTAAAGGTATTCAACTGTAAAATTAATTATATACACTGTTCACTTAAAATAAATAGTCGAATCGTCTTCATTAACAAACAATCAAAAAAATAAGACACTTATCTTTTGACATAAACTATTTTTTCGGAACAAAAATGACAATCTTCGCAATGCGCTGAAAACGCCGTCAGCTGAAAACGCAATTTTTGCTATAAAACTATTCGCCTTCCCTGCTAAAATACTAATCATAGAACCCGTGCTGCCATATATCTTGGAAGAGTGGATTTCAAACAATATTCCTCCTAAGTATCGTCAAGAATATTCTCAAAAATGTTTATTCCATGTAATTTTAAAATGAGTGGTACTTATAAGTACCGTCGGTAGATAAAGGGTTAGTTCAATATATATATATATATATATATATATATATATATATATGAAATATTGAAACCTTTTTTAAATAAATAAACTCATACTCACACACTAATTAGTATGATTCAAAGAAATGGAAAAAAATCTAATATTCTCTCGATTTTCTGTCTGTATTAAGCTAATTGTGACGCATGTTTTCACAGCAAAAAGTATTTATTCAATTATTTCAAGTTTCAATCACTTCCCATTTTTTCGATGGATTTAATAAAAAAACGATTTTTTTCCAATTATTGTTTACACAAGAACAAAGATTACAAACATTTAATCGTACTTTTACATAGACGAATGCAATGTTAAGATCTTTTGAAACTGGAGGCTCACGTCATATTTTATTACTGGTATTGAGTCATTATTCGAGGAAGCTTTCCCTGATGTCATGCGTTATTCAGTGAACATCTGTGATTAAAATTTGAACGGAAGTCGTTTCTGTGCCGAAAGATTGTCAATGATGACTGGATTTTAAATTCAACCTTCAATAAAGTAAAATAAAAAATGTGAGTGGGTGTTTTAATTTAAAAATCTTTCAATTTGGGAATTTAAAAAAAAATATTTCTCGAATTCACATAGATGGAATGATTTGCTCAACAATTAACAATATGCTTTGCAATTAATCCCAGAATGTGATTTTCAAAATACGGTTGCAATCAGTTACATGTTTTTTCAATCCGTAATTGGTATGATTCATCAACAAGTTAAATAATGCACGGAAGGAAAAATTAGAAAATTATAACATCGCAAATTATGATTTTAAAAAAGTAAATAGATATGCCTACGTACTTCTCTCTACTCGCAAAAGCAAAATTTATATAAACCATTTTAAATTTTTGTGAACTTGTATATTTTTTATTTTATTTCAATACTATTGAAAGAATATTAACTTTTCTAGTCTATAAATAAATATAATTATGCTACCAATTATACATCCATTTTGAACTTAAAATACCCATATTTGATAGACACAATATTTTAAATACTATCTCATACATATAAAAAAAAATTTCGAGTTCTATTTTTATGTACAAAAATTCTTCAATATTCAATTAAATCGAGCATCCGGACAGCCATTATAGGCCACAGTAATCTATCGAGGCGTAAAGTCCTGACGGTGGCGTGGTGTCAAAATTATGACAGGAATGCCAGCTCAGGTGTCGTCCTCTTCACTTGACCATGGTTCAAAATTACGAGGTCCGTCACCAAAAGCTCTCGAGTAGCTGAATAGTGCGACGTTAATATTCACTCACTCACTCGACTAATTTAGCCGGTTGGGTGGCGTAGTTGGTTTGTCGCAGGCCTTCTGCACCCAAGGTTGAGGGTTCGACCCCGGCATAAGTCGGTGGATTTTCATGATGCGGAAAATTGACAGTGGTCATGTCCTATGATTATGCGGCATGTAAAAATCCCTTGGAGTGCCCGTTTGGCATAGGTGCCCTCGGCAACATTAAATTCCTAAGTTCAATTTCACATCGTCAGAGCTCAGCTGCTTCCCTCTGGAGAGGAAACTGGGCATCAAAATTAAATGCGGCAATTGATATCGCCTACATGGTGCCGAAATAAAAAGTGATGCCACCTACCTGTGGAACGAACTAGGTCTGCAAAGGTAAATAATACCAATATGCAGCCCCATTAGAGAAAAGAAAAAAAAATTTTACAAGCTATTTTGTTTAATCTGGATGAGACATAGAGGTTTAATCACAACGGATAAATGAGGTTCTACTATACTTAAATGTCTCATAATTTAATAAAAAAATATCACATTTCGATTATTCAAAAATAATTTGAAACCCATATGTTTACAAATTTGTCTGAACTGAAACTGTTAGTAAAAGATTAGATGGAGAATACTAAGGCAATGACAACGGATATACAATTATACGTGGGGACTTCAAGTTAAGCTTTATCAAACACACATTAGAAAAATGAGAATTGGTCTCACACAAATTTAAACGAAAAATAATGAGCTAAACAAATTTAAATTCAGCGCTATAGCTGGTGGATTCTAGAATATTAGGTTTCAATCAATCTCCTATAATCTATTCATTTAATCACACGATACACTATATATGCACAAGATTTAAAATATTCTCAAATTCTAAAACTTTAAAAGCTAAATATAGTGATTTTAACAACGCAGTGTTTAAAGTATCTATTAACCATGAACTTAAGAGTCGATCAATTGACCTTGACTGCTCAGCAGCAGATCTTTAGACAAAACAAATAAAGCCCCACATATGCGCTATTTCAACCTTTTAGAACGCATAAATTGCCTAGACAACGCATGTTTCAATCCAAACTTCCGCAGTTCCAATATTTATCGATTTGTTTCTAAACGTTAAATGAATATTACAAAGCATTATTTATTTTATGTTTTTATTATTTTGTATTAATTTAATTTTGAAACTTTCTGCACAAAAATTTTAATGTGAAATATATAAAGAAAATGTTTTAATCTCGAAATTTTTTAAGTAATTCAATGATTAGACAATTTCAAAGAAAAGAAATAATTTCAAAAAATTTTGTAGTCGAAGAGACGATGTATAAAATAACTGTGAAAATCACACAGTTTTAAGAGAGAAAACGAAAAGAAAAAAAAATTCAAAACAATTATATACACATATATACTTATATGGATGTTCTACAAATTACATTATTTCAAGCCTAATTCTACTACGGACACAGCATTTCTCAACTCCAATACCATTATTTTAAAATCATTTACTTTAATTTTATTAATATTCACACCTTTATAAAAAAGAAATTTTGTGATTTTTTTTTTAAATATACTCATGGGATTTTTGAATGTTCGGATGATTCAAATGGGTATCAATGCTTTTTTTCCCCTCAAGAATACGAAACATCACATTGACACACACAATGACATTTCAAATAATAATTGCAGAACTGGCTTAATAACCAATAAACTAAAAACCACGACAAATGTTTTAATTGTTTTCTTAATATATGAATGATTATCATTATTAATAATAAAACAATTTTTTCCCATTCTAATTTGAATTCGAATACACGTTACGTATGTAAACCAAACATCAAATAACAATTTCAATTTAACTTGCAGTGTTTGTATGCAAATTAATGAGGGTAAATAATTTTTTTAATTATTTTCCTTGACAAACATTAATTATCTTACAATCTTTCACCTCGTTTTTAACTTAATGTTGAAATATAACAAAGCGACTGCATGCCAACAACTGTGACTAATAAGTGAAACACACACACACACACAAAAAAAAAATCACCAATTGTGACACAGAAAACTATTCACTAAGATAGGCTTTAAATAAACTGTTTCATATACAATGGAAGGTCATATTTTTAGAAAGTGAGTTAGTTACAAATGAGGTGGTAAATTAAAAAAAAACTTTCTTTAACAAACTTAAATTTTGCATATTTCTAATGTCTATGATACAGTTTTTACACTACACCATTAACATACAAATTAGAATAGGGAAAGGAAGAAAACGTGTGACAGTATACCTCAAATATTATTATTATTATTATTATTACAAAAATATATATCTGTAACTGCGCTTGTCATATTAACTATAGCTGACTGTCCCAAGCAGCAGAAGTGCCCTCCAGCGATCAATGAACTTTAGTACAGGCCAAGTGAGAGGAGAATGTGATCGCTACGAAAAACCATCCATGTTCCTAATCCTTAATTTTTGTCAATTGTCTTTGTATAACTTAAAATAAACTAATGAATACTTGTTACTAGTGGCGCACACAAAAGGGGGGTTTCCTAGGGGTCCGGACACCTCCATAGCCCTTGATTTTTTTTCGATGGGTTACAATCCTATGTATATATTACGTAAAATTTAATTATGAATCTTTTATTCATAATTAATTTTATTTATATTAATGGGCTAATTATTTATTCAATAATTAATTTTGTATTGTTTTTGTTCCCCCAAATCGACAAAATCAAAAGAATATGTTGGGCGGCGTATTGGAGCATGATACCAAAATGGTGGACTTTCGATCGTGAACGCATCCACCTTGAAAAAATTTTTGTGTGCGCTACTGCTTGTTACACTGAGACTTCTTTGAATCGAACTTACTACTTTTAGTTTAATATCTTTAACATATCTAACACATTGGAGTAGCTAGTCTGGAGTGGGCCCTGTATCAAAAGTTCCTTGGGAGCCTTTTATAGGGACCCCTTAACATTTTGTGATTTTTTGCTTACACGTTTGGGGCTCCCAAAGCTTGGGGTCCCCATAGATATGACGGTAGCTACGCCCCTGGTTCAACACTCTGCATTTTTAAAACTGTGCATTACAATTACGAAAAAAGTACAAATTTATGCTCGTGAAATATGTTCTAATTTTATAGCTTCATTTCATAAATTTTATTATGTTCTATCGATTATATATATATATATACTTCTTCCAAGATATTTACCTCCATTTCCCAAATTATATATATATATATATATAAATACGCAAAACTAATTCTATTACATGTTCGAGTTTTAAATATAACGCTGCTCTTGTAATCGGGAAAAGAAATGAGAGTTTTAACAGCGAAACTCTGAAGCTGTGAACACAAAAATATAATTTCAAACGGGTGCTGATTTGAACACATCGAATCTGGATCTAAAAGTTACAGTTTTCTCGTGAATTATGTAGTCTATATCGATTGTTTATTTAATGTTACTTCAAGAGTCAATAGTACTTATCTTTATACCTTGAGTTATACCTGTCAAATTCAGGCTTTTTGTGAGTTAGCAGGTATCAGATTTCACAATTTTGATAAAAGATTAAATAAAAAGGTTAGGGGAGATGTTCCAAACGATCACACCTAAAAAAACTGTGAAACAAAAAATATCAAAATATTCAAAAAAGCTTATCTTATATTTTAATTTTATTTTTGTATTATGAATAAATGAAGCAATCTAATATATAAAACAGCAAATAATCTAATCTATCATGGGAAATGTTTTTTTCATCTAACTCACAAGAGTTTGCTTTAAACATTTCTACGAATCTTTTTGGAAATGATTATACTTGTCAGGGTCGATCTGTCTTCTCTTAACCTGTATCTTGCAGACATTTCCTAAAATCTAATATATTAACGGGCTATCCATCATTAGCCCGGTCAACACAATACAAAACCATTGTTTACATTTAAAGTCGTTTACATTAAAAGCCAACAAAGATGAAGTTCAACTTAAGCCTTAAAGAACGTCCTGAATTGTTTTTGCATTCCAAAATCACAAACAACTCCAGTTCACCGATCATTAGTTCCTATTTTGTAAAACAACAAGCCAACAAAACAAGTAACTGTCACGCCAGATTTTCCCATTGTTTTTATAAGCAAGCCCGCACACGGTGTCATCAGTCAACACAGGTTGGGGGAAGATTTGTTATTTCTGCTTTAAATGGGGAACCAAGTGATTTATAGCTGGTTGAAACAGGTCATAACAGTTAGTGGCAGGCATGTGAGATTTTTTGGGAAATGTCTGCAAGATACAGGTTAAGAGAAGACAGATCGACCCTGACAAGTATAATCATTTCCAAAAAGATTCGTAGAAATGTTTAAAGCAAACTCTTGTGACTTAGATGAAAAAAACATTTCCCATGATAGATTCGATTATTTGCTTATGCAATAAAAAAATAGAACAGAATTTTCGATAAATGTTACTGTCAGAAAAGTTAAGTTTTTCCTACAGAGAAAGGGAAGTTAAAGGGTATTTTGTCTTATAGGATGTTTAGGTTAAAAAAAAAGAAAGAAAAAAAATAGGTCAAAAGGAATAACATGTTGGTAAACTATCTGGTCTTATATCAGATATTTTAAAAGGAATATTGTTAAATAGTACTAAGGATAAAAAAAAATAATTCACGTAAACTACAATTTTTTAAAAAATTGAATTCCTTTAATAACACACAATCTTACCATTCACATATTCATTAATTATATTACAAACAAAACACACATATGTATTAAAAGATAATTATTTCGATACTTCAGTAGTTGAATCGTAATCAATTCATTTTACGGAGGTAATTAATGTAGCAAAAGAGAGAGAGAAAGAACTAAACTTTCTATAATTAAAAAAACTTTTAATTCTTTAATTCATGACAAAATGTAAAAATGAACTAAATAATTTTAAATTAAATAAAAAAAGCATATTTTAAGCAAAAATGATTAAGTAAAACATATCCTTATCAATGTTATTGTGTAATATACGAGAATCTATTGTTATAAAAACACAACAAAATGTCTTATCACACAAACAACACGAATATATATATAACTATCACTTATTTATTTTTAGGTCGATCATTAAAGTTGAAGGAGCAAAACTGACCTCTTTTGACATCAATTATTGGAAAATCTATTGGAGCAGGTGTTCGTATAAAAACTGACAATAGAATAGTTAAAAACAATTTTTACAACAATAAACAACAACAACAAAAAAGTATCTTTTCTAGAAATATCCAGAACAAGATATTTTTTTTTTTTTATAATTGTCAAAACAAATTCCAATAAAATATTTCAACAGATCAGTGGCGAACACAAGGGGGGGGTCCGAACCCCCCAAAGCCCTTGATTTTTTTCCGATTGATTATAATTATAAGTATACAGTACGTAAAATTTAATTAAGTATTTGTTATTAAAGGTTAGTTTTATTAGTTAATGCTAATTATTTATTCAATAATTAGTTTTTTACTGTGTTTTGTTCCCCAAAACCGACAAAATTAAAAGGAGCATGATACAAAAATGGTGAACTTTCGACCCCGGAACCCCCCTTGAAAAATTCCTGTGTGCGCCACTGCAACAGATAATACTTCAAAATTATTATTTTTTTTTTGTTTCAAGAATTACATTCAAAAAATTTAAAGCAGCTTCTGTTTAGTACGACTGAAAATCCGCCATGTTAAGTGCTCATTAAAACACCCAAAAAGTTATTTTTCGACAAGATGTTGCAAACGTGTGATGTGATTCAACTTTTTTTCTTTCCAATTGGCTGCAGAACAGCAGCTAAGCCTTTGCAAACACAGCAAGTTTCCAAATGTGAGAGCCATTTCAAGGTGGTCCCATCTAGTGGCGGCTCTTGCTACTAAATTGTGACGCTCGAATTAATTTTAATTCAAGCTTTCGTCGGATGCTAAACTTTGTCGTGAGCAGTCCGAGAATACCAGAGCCAAATTGATACTCAAGGGATACTTTTTACATGCCAAAGAAATGCGTCCAGAAAATCTATCGAAGGATCGAACCCGCAACCTTAGACTAACGAAGCGGGTACGCTACCTCTAAGCCACTGATCCAAGTGAACTAAAAAGTTCCATCATCAAATTTTCCGAACTAAGCTTGGAAAAGAATTCCATCGAGTGAATTAAATTGTATTCTACGTAATTTTTTTTAAAAAAATTCAAGGACGCTAAGAAGTTAGCATATTAAAAACATGCAGAAATTCGTCGTGAATATTCATTATCTTTAAATAAAGAACCCTCAGTGAAGTGAAACCATCAGATTACAAATTTAAAATAACACTGAAGCAAATTATTTCTCTTCATATAAACAAAATAAAAACATTTCATCTGTGGTTTAAAATAAACTAAGTCTAGACTATCTCATGTTAAATGCATAATTTAAACACATGTTATAAGAGTAAGAATGTTAAATGCATCTGAAAACACGTGTTTTGCAACAATGAAATATGTAAAAATTAAAGTTTTTTTTACAACGAGATCTTGTAAGCGTTCACAGTTCAATTTCTTATGATTACGACAGGACGATGAAAAAATAAATTTTTTACTTATTTGTACGAAATTTTTCCTTACCGCGCGATTTTAAAATTGACATTCAATGAATGAGTAATGTTACTATAATAATAAAGGTAATTGAAATATTTAAAATGATTTCGCATGCGCAGCTAAACATCTTATATCAATTGGCATATTGGGAAATGGCTTAATATAAAAAGGCCCTGCATTAATAATAATAACAAAAAAAAATAGAACTCGAGTAACAAGTTTTTTTGGTAATACTCATAATTAATAATTAAACAATGCACAAAGAAGTAAAAAACAAAGTTTAATTTAGATCTTTGCAGAAGCTAATACAGCGTTAATTATTAAACATGTAAAAAATATAATCCAATTAAAAAAGTAAGAGTTCTATTCTCCAGAGTGACTTTCAAAGGAAAAAAAAATGGCCTACATATGTAAAGCAAAAGCCGAAAAAAACTCATCATCAGTAATCTATATAATTAAGACGAATCAATTTACCAAATGAAACCAATTAATACACAGCGAGGTCGCAACCTAAGATCTTTTCTACAAATCAACTTGAACATGACAATTAAATCATACGTCCATGAATGAACACAGACACAATCCATAGAAGAAAAATATTTGTGAATTAATATTGTAAAATGATTATTTAGATGCACATGCAAATTAGAAAACGTTTAAATACACTTATAGCTTTACAAATCGTCATTACTGTATCAAATGTCTTCCAAGACTAATTACTTTTAACGTGGATCTCATAGATATAGTTATCAAACTTCTGCATATTTTTTACATTAGTTTAACTTTCCCACGGATTATATGATACAAAGAAGCAACAGATGGAATATTGAACACAATGTACCTCCCATATAAACGAAATGCATCAATAAAAACAAGTTAAAAGTTTAAAACAATGGCGGAATTTTGACGGTAGCCGCATACAGACAACTTAATTACATCTCCTGCTGCTTAATTTGAATTTTAAGTGTAAGTAATGGAGCGTGCAATTATTCAACTTCCATACGGTGCTGTTTCATCTGGATTATTTGATTGGATGTAGCTTGGACATTCACCTTCTCAGCTGTAATTACAGTAGTGTATCTAAAAAATGAATGGTTGTAATTATAAACTAATTCATACATTTCTTTTCTTCATGTATTAAAACCGAGAAACGATCGAGTGAGTTGCAATACTAAAGGTATTGTAGAAAATTCCACTGAATCTCTCTCTCTGTACAATTTTATTCCGCCATCCTTAGATATTTCTGAACAACTTTACATGCACTTATAGATCTGCAGCAGTGGCGCACACAAGGGGGTCCTGGGGATCCGGGCCCCCCTCCCAAAGCCCTTGATTTTTTTCCGATTGATTATAGTTCTAAGTTATAGTACGTAAAATTTAATTATTTGTTATTAATGATTAATTTTATTAATTAATGCTAATTATTTATTCAATAATTAGTTTTTTACTGTGGTTTTGTTCCTGAATATCGACAAAATCAAAAGGAGCATGATACAAGAATGGTGAACTTTCGACCCCCCTTGAAAAATTCCTGTGTGCGCTACTGATCTGCAGGTTATTCTCCAGGATGAAAATTGGTATTGCCGATAATGCATAGTACCACATCAAATACATACAGTTTTCATTATATTGGGGAAAACTAATACGTATTTCCATAAAAAAATATAAGAGATAATGAAAATTACTCATAAAAATGAAAAATAAATTGTTAATCTTTATGTCTGATTTTAGTATTAGTTCTCGAATACATCATACATGGCTTAACTTGAAAAAATAAGTGAGGTATTTTACTTTATAAATCATACTACTTAGCTTCCTTTATAATTAATTCTAAGATTAAAATACAATAGTAAATACACTTGTATTTAATAACGAAAATGCTAACATGATACCATGTGCTGATACTATAAGCTACATATTCAGCACTTTTACACAGTAAATCACAAAATTTTAAAAACTTTCTATTATTCATTAATACTTAACTTGAACTAAACTCCACAAAACAGTAATTACTGTGCAATATAGAAGTTCATTACACGAAACAAAAAAAAAAATTATTTTACGCAACATAATTATTATTCTATTAAATATCTTTTTAAATGACATATTTATTTATTATTAACTTCAAAACATCAATGGAAAACAAACAATATCTACCTACAAAGAAAATAAAAAGATTTATTGATTGTATACACGTTGATACGTTTAAGTGAAATTTTAAAACAGATATTAAACAAAGAAAAATAATCATAATGAAAATACTTCGACGACGATTTACAGTTGTTCTTAATCTTGCAAGCAAAAAAAAGTTTCCCTCCATTAAATATTGATTTATTATGGTACGAAACTAAATGATTAATTGTACCACATTAAAATTTTTTAATGTATAATTGCATACACAAAACAAAAAGAGAGAATTCCTTAAAACATTAAAGAAATATTTTTATTCATTTTATGTTCATAACAATTGGATATTAAAGTTTGGAACTTTATTGAATTAGACATCTTATGACATTTTTTAGAATTAAAATTTATTGAAACGTTGAATTAAAATTAATGTTTCCCAAATGAATTTGAAATATCCTTTTCAAACAGATGCAGACGCCTCCTAGGGTCATAAACCACATGATATGGCAAGGTAATCATTGATTACAGAATACGTTGAATGTGCGAAATGTGTTTGATTGCGTACAAGGTCAGGAGTCATTGCGTAAATTTGAATAAGTGCGTCAAATATTGCCAAATGTTTAAGGTATTCATTTCAGGGATGAAATTTTTTTAAAAAACGGCAGGTTATTTTTTTTATTTTCTCATTTTGTAATTTGTTTCTTAACATTTACTTACAAAAATGCGCTGAAAATTAATGAAGCACAATAAATAAATAAATTCGCAGTGAAATTTTAAGATTTAATAAATTTTAAATCCTTTTTATTAGAAGCAAAACATCAATGGCTTTCGTAAAACACAAAAATTGATACATACAAGTTGTGATTTCAAGAAAAATGAGACAGGAAATCGCACCGGAGCCTATTTTAAAAAAATTTAAAAGATAAAAATAAAAAAACGGAATTAAATCAATATATGTAAATCTGCCCCATTTTTATTGCAATAATTAATTACCGTTAAATCAGGCGTATAACGCACACCTACGTTTTCAAGTTGCAAAGTTTAGTTTTTAGGTACATTCGCCACATAACACACACACGCACCCCTTTTATTACAGAGAAACCTGAAATGTACGTGAGTTTTGTTTTGAAGTCATTTATTCGAGGTATTATTCCAATCTTTCGAAAAAAATAGTATACTTTTAGAACTACAGCCCTATAAGTTCATCAGGCATGTTATTTCTTTTAAATAGTGTTCTGACCCATGTAGGTCTAATTTTTTATGCGCATTCATTTTTTTATTTTTTATTTTTGAAACTCTCATTTTAACACCCGGCGTATAACACGCACCCGTTAATTTCCAAACCCGTAATTTCCCGAAATTTGGTGTTCAAAGTGCGCGTTGTACGCCGATTATACGGTAACTAGTTTTAAAAAAAACCCCACAAAATCATTAAAAGACATTAAACAAATATAATTAAATAATTAATACAAAGGTAATAGTTGTTCTGAAGCAGATACTTGAAAATAACTTCAAACATAATTATTCAAAATCAATTAGAAAGAGCAGAATTTTTTTTTAAAAAAAATATTGCAATGGTTTTTAAGCTAATTTTGAATTTTTAATATACTGTCCTACGCATTACTCCATACTTCCTACATACACAATACTGTATAAAATTAATTAAAAATTAATAAACATTGCAGTTAAGTTAGTCCAAAGAGACCAAAAAAGAGATTTGCACTTTAAAATTAAAATTTCTTTACACAAATTTTGAATAATATCGTAAGTTTATCACAAATCCCCTCTTTTCACAATGACCAAATACACACAAACGATACGCTGGAAGAGTTACTTATAACCAAACAACTTGTACGAAATGAAACGTGCAATTCCACACTACATTAACGTTCTCTTTAAGTGGAAGTTTGTAGGACACAGGGTCATGGCTTCTCAGCCCCCCAATAGCAAGCACTTCCTAAGGTTCTGCTTTCCGATCAAGCAGCACCATTCAATGGAACAATGGAGAGGTAAAAACCATCCACAATAGTCTCCTCACCGGAAACGCAAATAAAAAAGTTATCATACCTCTGCAACGCTCTTGTACCTTTGCGCCTAATATCAGATATCCCGTTGAGTCTATTACAAAATGCTGCAATCATATTCCGTACGAACAACTTAGGTAACCGAAGTTACATTAGGAAATGGATATTACTAAAAGTTTCATCTGTGGTCTATGTTTGGAATGTAGCCAACTTCGAGGAAAATCATTGAATCATCAACTGAATGTTGAGTTGATTTGTTTTTGCAATCTCTGAAAATTAGAATTGTATTGATTTTTTTCACTTTTATAATCTTTACATACATCAAGATGGATCATCAAGCCTTTTTTTTGTCTTGGTTATTGTAGAATTTTGAGTACTTAACTGAAATTCAAATAAATGTAAATGTGTGTAAATAAATATTTTTATCTTATACAGAAATTTAGAAGTTCAAGATTATACAGAACATTTTTGAATTTTTCTAGACGTAAGACAATCGTTTTGAATGAATATACCGTGTTTAGACAATGTTTCTATTAATATTTTAATGTATATCGTACATAACGTGTTTGTTTGTAATTATTAAATTCGTTTAAGATTCATTAATTATTTGGGGTTAAATTAAATTGCCAAAGACTGCATTTAATTTTCGAAAAATAATAATAATCTTAAATTAAAAAATACCGTTATTTTTTTTAGTACACCAGTAAATTCGAAAGAACTTTATTTGATAACTCGCACAATTTAAAACAACAAATTATCATTATTTTTAATATACATTACTCTATAGATGCAAGACTTAAACAGTTTATCTTATCGTGAAGAAAAAATAATCCGCATTTTGCTTATTTCATGAAAAAATTACACGATCACATAAGATAACTTTATTTTAATTTTGTTCCGCAAGAAAATAAATGAAAAAAAAACGTTAAAAGTTGTAGATCACAATCACTGGCGTAGCTAGCTCTAAGGGGGTCCTGTATCAAAATTCCTTCGAGGCCCTTTTTTAGATATGGGAGCCCTGTTAATGGGAATGTAGTTGCACATGTTGGGGCCCCTATAGCTTAGGCCCTTTGCACTGATACAGTTGATACGGCGATTGCTACGCCCCTGATTACAATGCATATCGTTTTACATGAAATAATAGCTTCAAAATTACTGTGGTTTATAAATAATTCTGTTAACTATGGTTGCGCGAGCTTATGGCCGGCATTGTTTCTGTAGAGTTCTAATGCCACTGAGTGGTCGCGGTAACTTGGTGGCCGGCGTGTCATGAGTTTGAGCCTAGTTCCGCTGAAGACCCATCGTGAAGGGGAGCGATGCACGTTAAATCTGTCCAGAGCTCAAACGTCCTCCTGTCGGTGTGGTGTGGAAGTTAGGAAAGAGGGGTGCCAGCTCAGGTGTTGTCCTCGTCACCTGACCATGGTTCAAAATTACGAGGTTCGTCGCCAAAAAAAGTCCTCGTGTAGCTAAACAGTGCGAAGTTAATATTCACTCATTCTAATGCCAAAGACACCGCCGTGTAGAGATGATACACGTTCAATCTATCAAGGTTTAAATCCTCACGTTAGCCTGGTGAGGAAGGTTGGAGAAGGGGCGCAAGCTAAGTGACGTCCATGTCACTTGATCGAGGTTCAGAATTATGATGTCCTTTGCCAATAGCTCTCGTCCAGCTTCAAAGTGGGACGACGGTAAACAATAATTTACCAAATCTGGCCAAAAATGCAATTTAATAGAAATTGTTCTTAATTGTGGGAAATACATATTAGTTACCCTTAAATACTTTCATTCTATATATATATATATTTACTTATACAGTAAAAGTTGTATCACACATTCCTGAGTTCTTAGTCAAAATAACTTCAAAAATTTATTACAATACCACACATTCAAATTCAAAGAATATAGTTATAAATAGATCGCGTTTTTCAAAATGTTAATCGTTTTTCCATTTTATAGTTTTTAGTAAAAATAAAGAACGAAAGCAAGATCAAAGGAAAGTTCGTAAATTATTTATAACACGTATAACAATCCACTGAGAATCTTAATGCGCGCTCTAAAAGCATAAATCACTATCAAAGAAATAAAAAAAGCATGCATTTAATAAGGCGTGTCCTAACAATGAAAATCATTCTGACCTTGCTCTAAATTTTCAAATCATAATTTCTTCATTATAAGATAATCGAACATTCTCACGTTGTTATAACCTACTCCTTTAAATAATAAGAATTAACTTTCCAACGCGATTAAGACGTGACTCTAATGTTTAAATCAAACTTGAGAATCAACTTTGCAATTATACCAATTGAAATTCTCTTGTGATAATAACTGTTTTGCTTATGCATGATTTTTATTCAAAATTCTAAAATGTTCAAAAATGTACTACTTCCATTTAAAATTAAAAATGCCATTAATTCATTAATTTCTCGGGGCAAAAATCCTTATCTTGTATGTATAGTTTTTAATAGATAGTTCTGTCGAGACTGTTAAGAGGACTCATTGGCCGTGGGAAAGAACGCCACCAACTACGACGGTGAGGTCTTGGCTGTCCGTGAAGCTACAATGCGATTACTAGCTGCTGGCCCAACTCCTGCAAAAGTTGTCTTCATAAGACTCCCAAGCTGCAATTTTAGGTTTAAGGAGTAATACATCGACTGACTGCCTTCACACAATTCAGTGCCGACCTAAAATTGTGGAGCTCATCTCCTATGGCTGGACTGCGCCCTTACAGTGGGTCCCAAGTCGTGTAAGGATTCCGGGCAATGAAAGAACCAACCAAAAAGCCAAACAGGGAGCCCGAGTCGTCTCGACTGGAAGTCTCCTTGACCCTCAGAAAAGCATTCTCCACACAGTATATTATCTTGACAAATATACTGCCGTGACCTAAAAAAAAATGCAATTTTAGAAAGCCATGGGAAACTGGCCACTGTAGGTTCAATCCCGAGGCACCTGGAGAGAACCGAGGCTGTTCCCCGCTTTCGCCTAACCACTGGACTTGACTTTTTGGGAGTATATACCTCCACTGGCTGCTGACGAGACTTGCCCGCTCTGCGGCCATGCCAGAATGAATGGCGACCACCTGCTCCAATGCACTGGATTCGATGAATACCCGACTGACGACGTCGTCAGTCGGTCGGTTCTGGGATGCTCGGCGTCAAATGGTCAAGAATTCAAGCACGGGGGTTGGATACATAAATACAAGAGTAACTGAAATGACTTGAACACTAAAGATAAAGGAACCAAACAGATACTAGAAACTTGAATGAGATAGATGATGCAGTTAGTATCAACAAAGCTGACCGAGGAAAGTAAAAGTTTGTGCAAAAGTGAGATTTCACCAGTTTTATGATTAGCCAACCTTCTCCTTTTCTGTTTTTCGGTGCAGAGCGAAATCATATCGAAAATAATGGATGGATGTTCTAAATCCATAAAAAGTAGAAAGGTAATTTACCTAAAGAGATGCATTCAAAAGTACTTAACTCATGATGAAGCAAGTTACTGCCAAAATCAAGATCTAAATGCAGATACAAGGCTATAATTAAACAGACAGATTTGTGGCAGAGAGAGTAAAAAGTATAAAATTAATTTTATTTTTATTAAAATTATTAATTAACAAAGTATATTAAACAAACCAGAATATTATAGGAGTATATTACATAATACATATGAGGGGGTGGTACATAAAATCGTGGTTATCAAGAAATTTTTAAAAATTTAATATGTAATGAAAATATATGCTATTGATTTATGGACAAATAGATCATTAATAAAGCAAGACTTTTATAAAAAAATTTTATGAAAATTGCGAATTAAAAAATTTTTAGTATCTGTTGAAGACGGGGAAAAACAGTATTACTTGTAACGAACAACACACTGGCATTATTGAAAAACATTAAACATCGACTAAACATTATTGACAAATCAGAGTCCGTTATAGTGAAATGGTTTTTGAATGCAGAAAACAGTAATAATTATATATATATATATATATATATAAACAGACCTTTCAGCACACACTTAAATAATAGTAATTCCGCTAACACAGTGTTCTTTTTTTGCTAGTGACTTTAATCAAGGGAAAATACTTTTTAATATTGATATTTTTCAGCTTTTAAAAAAAAACACACACCTCCATTTAGAGAGATATGTTGTTACTGTTTCAAAAACATATTGATAAATATGAAAGGTTTAGAACGGTGTAGTCATGTTAACACTTAACCACTAAAATTATTCAACAACCACCGGAGTTCAAAATAATAAAAAAAAAATTTTTTTAATTTTAAAATACAGAATTAAAATAATAATCTTTTGCTCAACAGAATGAATCAGACGACTTTGAAAAAATTATTTATACAATGCTCACCAAAAGATTCACAATAGAATAAACTTCCTGCTTTCGTCATTTAACCGCATTATATTCACGAAAGGTTTAAAATATGCAAAGATTATCACATCCAAATCAAAAGCAAATCTCTATAAAGTGGCTATCCTTGAGCTTCACTGCCACTTGCGGCTAATATTAATTAGGTTTGTAAATCATTTGATGTGATAGATAGTATTATTCTAAAACACACATACACAGATACAAACAAAAATTAACTGAATTATTCCTCTCGACCACTTTCTTCAGAGCTTTATATGCTTTTAATGTATCTGTTGACGATTGCCAAGGTCAGCAGAATAAGTGCGGTTTATTATCAGTACACTATGGCAAGTCATGACTCGAACTATTCAAATTAGCCCACACAAACAGCAAATATCACGTTCTAATTCTAAATAAGGGTCTTGATGAAAAATGCGTGTTTAAAAAGATATTTATAGTATAAAGTTTTTACAAGAAATGTGTTAAACTTCTGCAGTAAATTTCACTTGAATTTCATTCGAAAACAACTATGTATTATTCATTAGGTAGGAATGGTTAACCATGATTGACTGATGGAAATTTTTTTTTATTTTTGAAATAATTTATTTTAAAAAAATTAAAGGAACGAGAGCATATTTATATAGATGAAAATTACTACACGATATGTTTTACTAACTTAATATTAATGTAGTATGTGTTTCAAATAACTCGTAACTAAAATAATTCTTTCTAATGCATAATATTGGGAATTTAATAATGCATTTGAAGACTTTTTAAAATTATTTTTTATCTTTAAAGTTAAAATAATAACCCAATGTATGAACGTGTTACTTACACACTGACGTTTAGGACTACTTTTCGAGGCCCTGAGCCCCTTTGCATAAGTAGGGCCCACCTGCAACCCTTTAAGTGAAACAGTATAGCATACATTGTCGAATACTAATGCAAATGGTAACAACCCACAACGAATGAACGTGCGTGGCTCATAATCTCACAAACCGACTCGACCTAGGCCTAGATAAAAACGATGGTCATAACATAATAATGCAATAATACCACTGTTGCCAGTTACCTTCCAGTGCAATCATTCTTTCGATCCTGAGAACAAAGCAAGGCCGGGACACTGGGCCCAGAAACAGTTGGCCCATGCCTAAAACGCATTTGGTAATTTAAGCAAAATATTCCGTCGATATTTAGTCTCAATAAAATAAATAAATAAATAATAAATTATTAAGATACTTTTCATATGGGATATTTTAAATGTAAATAATAGATAAAACGATTTTTTACTTTACTACAAAATAAATTAACTAAAAAAAACCACACGCACAACTATAAAAAGGCTAATATACAAAGGTACCTTAACTTTCTTTTTAACCTCATCTATTTTTTAAGGGGAGTTGGAAACCTCTCTGTTTCTCTATACTGACAATGTTAAATTGGCTGTTTTCGATGTACCTTTTCTCAAAATCTGTTTTATGTACATGCTCACAAAATTTTTCATACTATTAAAGTATACCTCTCTCATTATACTAAAATGAGCTTTTAGCTAATTTTGAATTTTTTAATAAATTATGAAATATTTTATCAAACATTGCGAAATTTGACCCATTTTTTTACTTAAAAAATTTGTAAAAATTAAATTTTGAGTTTTTTACAAAAGCTCATTTTAGTATATATTAGATATATCATTATAAATAATTCATAAAAAATTTACATACCTGTGAACAGTAGTTTCTCAGAAAAGGTACATCGCAAATTAAAATTTACGTTTTGAGATAAATTGATTTTAATGTATACAGTGAGACTTCTAATCGACAAGGAAATAAAAAAATAAAAGGCTCAATTTAAAATAAAAGATACATGTTTTGGTTTATATCAGTCGTTACACTTTTAAGCAAAAACAAAGTAATTTGTTTACAATTTTCGCCATTAAAATTGGCGTGGCCCAAATTCAATGATTATTTAAAAATACATTTTAAGGGCTTCTAAATACCCTAGAGGTTAAAGTAATGTGTTTTTAGAAAGGTTAAAATCTATACAGTTTGAAAATGTAAAAATCTCAAATTGTCAAAAAAAAATAAGATTTTAGCTTTCCAACACCCCATAAGTATTTTCCCAGAGAAAAATAAAATTTTTGTCATTAATTCCGTTTTTAAATCTTAATTATTTTTAACTTCTATTTTGGGTGGTATTAAAGACAGCATCTTGCTTAACTATTTATGGAAAAAATGTAATCTTAACATAAATAATGTAGTCTCATTCTTAACCTATATCTTGAACAGTACGTTAACCTAACACAATCTATTTATGATTTGTTAATTTTTTTAAACCTTCCTGTTCTTACCTTTTAAAAAAACCATGGGAAAACATTTTCCTTTCTCACATTAGTCAAAATTAAAAATATATTTAAAACAATGTTCCTTTATTCAATAACGAATACCTTAAACAATACGCTGATCTAGCTAAATCTCACTTGTTATTTTTTTTAATTGAAATTAAATTTCCTTTTTTTATAAGATTCGTGGGAAAAACCTCGCGAGTCACGCCTATATTAAGGTGTTGGAAATTATACTGTTCTATTTAAAGCAACATAGCCCGATTCATTAACCCATGCCTTGCAAAGTACAATGCTCTGAGAAATTTCTATTTAAATTTTAAATTTTCTAAAAAAATAACTTGGATAATATTTTTTCCCCTTTACCATGCTCTACATACAAAAGGCGAAAGGGAAAAAATTCGGAGAAAGATTGAATTTGTATTTTCTTTTTAAAAAGGTATGGATTTCCTTAAGTATTTCATACGTCGTAATGACTCTTCCAACACGTGTGCACCAAAAGGGCTAGTATTTGGGAACATAACACAAGATAAAAGGGAAGGTGAACGTTCCCAAAACCAACTCCATTATTTCACACGAATATTAAAAAAATAAATCAAACTGTATTTTCCTCTTAGGTACTTAAAAAAAAGAAGAAAGAAAATGGCCACAGAAAACGGTTTCTGTCCGGATCATCCCTTGTTGATGGATGGGTTCAAACAATCGCTTTTACTGAAATTAACCGAGATCTTCACCAGAAAATCCAGCCCTGGAGGAAGATTTAGATACAAAAGAAGAAGAAAAAAATGACAAGAAATTTTGGGCGGAAGACTGGCAACAGGAGACTGGTTAATCAACCGAGACTTTTAAGAAAACACTTGTTGAATTATTGGAGCTTGTCGCGTCCGTTTCCTTGAAAAAAAAAGGAAAAGTTACTGACCAAGGACAGAGACGCATGTGCACATGAGCTCTGAGAGCCCTTTTGCCTCTAACTACAGTCCATGAGGTAGCTTTAATGACTAGGAAGAAACGGCATTCAACTAGAAACTATCTTTTATCCGGCTTTGGTTGAAATTTATACGGATAATCATATTTTCGAATTAGTTTTTAAAGAACAGGAAGTACAAATTTATGTAATACTCAGAAAACGATTATTATTCAGGACAGTCAAATAGTTTTCAATGGGTGCTCAGATTTCGTATTTAGGAACTTAGCTAATTTTTCATTTCATAAAATTATTTAAAGAATTGTTTTAGTAAGAAATTAGGAATTTTCGACATTAATTTAACTATTAAAAATTACTATAAACCAATCAAAGTTGAGATATATTAAACATCTTACAGCTATTTTACTTGTACTTAAGTAACATAACGACTAATAAAAGGCAAAATTGAGTATTATGTAATTTAATGAATATTAAGTACAAAAAGCATTTAATGAAAAAAATATATACATCTGGTAGAGAGTATAAAAGTAATATAATTATTTTTTTAAAAAATTACTATTTAATTAAAATTTTCTCAATTTTTAATGGGAGGCATTCAATTCATATAGGAAATAGGCAGTTATATGAATATATTCTCGTCATTTATGATTTTTAAAAATTTATTACGATTTTTTTTTCTAGTTTCACAAGTTAAATATGATAAATAGGTACATTTTTTAAAAAAAGTAGATTACTGTTGTAAGATTTAATATAGTGTATGTGTAATAAAAAGAATTTAAAATAATATTCTACTAATAAATTCTTGTTTATTACACACATTTATTTTTATTATACAAACAATCTTGTTTATAAATCCAAGATACAACGTGTTTTTACTCTTATTCTTAGTCAATGCCTTAGATGATGGGAAAAAAGTCTGACGCGATGACGATTTTTTTTAAAAAAATTGATTATATATATATCTAACACACACACACACAGCAGCACTTTAAAACTTAATTCTATTTCATTTCTCCCGCTTTTTACTTATAAATATAATAGAAAAATTAGATAATTGACAATGTTTACAACAACCCTTTTAAAATGACAACCAATTTCGATGCGAAGTCAAACTGTGTAAATTCAATTCGAAATTCCAAAGACAATAATCTAGAAGTTCATTCTTATCGTTTTTATCTTTTGCTAAAAGGCACACATCGAAAATATTTGTGTTCCAGAAGTATGGTCGAACTTTTACTTCTGATAATAGAACCATAAATTGTTCCACCTCTCTACTTGTCTGCACTAAACTAGCAGCAACAGGTCATCCGCGATAACATTTGGTACTAATAACTTTGCTATTTCAACAGATAAGTCTCAGCGAAGCCCAGATATTGTATTCCTTGCTTTTCCTTTCTCTCTACAATGATTTTATTTGCTTTAAAGCAACAAAAAGGAAGAATGCTACCAGACATGTGAAACCCAGTAAATTATATGGTACTCGATGATAAAAACAGTAAGTCGACAAGAGATATATCTTTTATGGATAGTACAGAGCCGGGGATATTTTAAATATTAGGCAGCCAAACCTAATCAAATTACATCCCACTAATTTATCCACAGTTAAAAGAATATTTAAATAATTTTAATTCTCCAAATTTTACAAAAATCTAATATATATTATTAGTTTTAAAACTCTTCTGAGTTTCAAACCTCAGATTTATGGACAGAAAAAGGGCACAGATGTCGAAAGTTTTTAATTATATCTTATTTGTAAATTACTTCTAATATGCTCCCTTTTACTGTAAGTCCTCTAATTAAATAAAAATAAATTTTACAAGAGAGATCAGTTAAAATTAAGTTTACATACAACAACCCTTATTCCTGAACTTTAAAAATAGGACTCACTTTTATTATTGAAGCACCCATTTTCTAGATACCACAGTAAAAATTTCCAAAAACATACAATCCAATTTTAAATTTAAAGAAAAGTGGCCCTCTTTAATTGTTCAGCTTTTTTTAGTTGTAGAAGGGTGTGTATTTTCAGGATTTTATAGAAAATAAAATGTATCTTTAAAAAATTAAACAATTTTTCATTCTTAAAATTACAGTTCATTTAGTAGAACACATATGATAATCCAAGATGTTGTACATAGCTTTACTTTGGTATTTCCTAGTCATTGGTAAGGTTATTATTTGGAAATCTAAATAAACCATCATGGACATAATTTCAGTAACAGCAAGGCCAGAAACATCTTGTCAATTTCTTTAATGTTGAATGTAAGTGTTATTAATCAAATGTCTGTCATATTTGATATCCTAGGGGTTTCCCAAGAACAAAATCCCGTTAAATAGAGATCTAAATTATCATCCAAACTGAGGTAGAAATGCAATTTAAGATTACTCTTCGATAAATAAGAGAATTTCCGTTAGTACTTCCATCAAAGAAAGTAATGTGATTCTCAAAATTGTCAAGAAATCATTGCCACAGAATTTATCAAAATAATATAAAAATTTCAATCAAAAATTGTCATAAGATACTTAAAGATAAGTTTTCTAAAACAATCGAAGAAAATAATGAACCCATACAGAAAAAGAAGTTTATTCTGTGCAAAATAAACGGAAAATGAATTCAAATTCTGGCGATCCTCAGATTTCTTCCGTGTGACCTGCGATGATGTCTAAAGCGGCATTGTGTGTAAGATGCAAGAGCAATCTTTACATTTATAAAAAAAATTTCAATATAAATATATATATGATGTATTTTAATACTATTTTTATCTCTGGAATGTCACTTTCAAAGTTTCCAAGGAACAAAAAAAATTTATAAGATAGAAAATATAAAAAAAGACCAGAATTGTAGTAACAGTTCCACTTCAGAATGCCAGGAAACAACGCACTTATTGCAGAAATTAGTATTGCTAAAGAACATACCGCTAAATATTTTACGATGCAAATAGCAAGAAGTAATATTCATGCTTGGAAGATAAATTATGAAAGGAAAATTTACCATTATATATATAAAATGTAGTACATGTGAATTTAATTTATTTGAAAATAGTTCTTAGCTAGAAAATAAGTTTAACCCTTTTAGAACAAACAATACCATTTTGATAATCTAAAACGTGCATTGCAGAACTTTAACGTGTTAGTTAAATATTAAGTTCGAAATAAATAAAAAAATATTAAACATAACAAATTAAATTTTATAGAATTAATTACAAGAAAATAAATAATTTAATTGTAAGATATTTCCAATTAGACTTAATTTGATAATTTATATTTTTAATAAATTCAGAATCCGACAGTTGAGTATGAATAAGACCTATCAAATGAGTCTGTATTTTATTCAAAATGACAAAATTATTTATTCTTTCCGAAGCATACAATAATAAATGGATTCTAACCGATTGCAAAAGGTCTCTAAAACATGCAAAGTAGTTAATTATTCCACATCCGGAGGACTGAAAACGATGCCGATGCTAGTTAATCAGATGAAAAATAAATATGATTGATCAACTATTCAGTGAATGATTATCTTTCCTTTTTTATCAAAACTGTCTGTACCTGCGATGATTAATACTTGCACGCCAGAGCTATAAAAGTAGAAAGAAATAACCTATGACACAGGTGAAAAAATAAAACTTTTATACACATTAATATGCCTGAACTCGCGATTAATTTTAACAACCTATTTCAGGATTGGAAAGAAATCATTCAAATTTTTATCGGGGCAAATCATTCATGGAACTTCAAGGCAATACTTAAAAAATAAAACTTTTCCGTTTGCAACCAAGATTGGCCAGACTACAACATCATTACAAGATATCACAACTAAGATTCACGACCGATTTCAAGGACGAGAGCAGTTCGTTGCAAATACAGTTAGTTCTAGCTTAGTTAGCACAAGTTTAGTTCTTAGCGTACTTATATTTACTTTATATTTTAAAAAATATATATTTTCAGGTGATGGTACTTTAAAATTTTCAATAAAACATGTGAATGAAGCAATCCAATTAACATTTAGTATGTAAAAGTTTATAGTTAAGTTTGTAAAAGAACATCGTTCGAAGAAATACTCGCATAATAAACATCTAAAGACTTTTAGAGACACATACCATAGAACAGTACTCCGCAACCTTTTTATCAATGCGGACTGGTCAACGTTTGATAATTTTACCGCGGCCCGCAGAGGGTGGGACACGTTGATTGTTTATATTTTAGATTGTTTTAGTTTAACAATTTTAATTTAGTTACATTTAAATATGCCTTCAGAATAAAATATAGTTACACCAAAAATGAATAAAAAGTGATTTAACGTGGAATATAAAGTGATTTCCGTGGAAAGTTGCGCAAATCCGAGAGCAATGCACCACCTTAAATAAAATGGCAATAGTTTAATGTTCTTAAGGCGGACCGGCACCATTTGATCCGCGGACCGGTACCGGTCCGTGGACCGGAGGTTGCGGATCACTGCCATAGAATAAATACACTAAACTCGATTTCACTTTCAAATATTTCTTTTAAGGAATAACTATGTTTAATAGGAAATTTCACTTTTCGTGTTTTTTGACTCTGTTTTAAAAAAAAGTGGGAATGAATTAAAAACTTCGGCGTTTAATATGTTTAATGCTACATCAATAAAAAAAACTCATCATTCCCAATTAAAGATGCTAGAATTTTACTTCTTTATATAGGGCTACGTTCATTAAAAAACTTCACTATTCCTGTGATATTTATTATAGCATTATTCTCCAATGGATAAACTTATAGTTTAAATAAATGAAAATATTGGTAACATACAGAGAAGCCCCCAAACATACTAAAACTTCAGCTAAATTAAAGCAGAGATGTATCTATCACATTCTCAATAGTTGTACCATTAACATTTTAATCGTGACATATAGAGAATACTAAAGAAATTAACAAAGGCACGTTTGGCTTCTGTCGAAACACAAGTCCATTTTTTTATCTTCAAAATTATAACTTCTCTAGTTCCACATCTCAGAGAAACATTAGTTAATAATGCACGCCATACACATCATATCCAATACTCTTGAGGACAAACAAGTTAATACTGGTATTGAGTAGTTCACAAAAAATCTGAAGTGAGCCTTAAGCGGTCAGTTTTTTGCCCCAAATGTTCCAAAAAAGAGCACATTATTCTTATTGCATATATATATAGTTCAGTAAAAAAATTAACAGAATGCGAAAATGGAAGTTTTTATTTTGTTTTTCAATTTTAAAGTTTTTATACTATTTTTTATTTTATAATTGTGTGGAGCACAACTCCCCTAAATGTTTTCTTTTTATAAGTACACTCTGCTTGCTATGAAGAATGTTTCTTGCATCATACAAGAACTCCTCACACACACAAAATTTCATGTTCGTGCCTCTTTTTCAAACGGTTGAGGCACAATTATTTGAAGTATGGTATAATACTAAGCCTTATATTCCAATGGGAACAAAGATAATATCGGCATTGCGGAGGAAAAGTATTTCAGTACCATGGACAAACTGCATCTCTTAAAAACATTAGAACTCATAATCTCCCAATCAGAATTAAAAATATGAGCAAATCAAAGATAGAAAGAAGAAAATATCAGTACCCGTACGGATTAACCGGTTGTGGCCAACTTTCGTGTATGGGCAAATCAATTAAGGGGTTATTTCTATTGAATAAATAATATTTGGGGAACTTGCTGCGACAACATGATTCAAGTAACCAATAAGGCGTTTACATAAATCAAATTATCACATTTAAATTTCATATTTTCCATACTTAACAGCATATATTTATAGCCTCTTTACCAGTAAATATTGAAATTTGAGTATAAAACATTTTGTTCATGTTAACACTTGCACAATTGGGTTTTCGAAGAAAAACAAACCAACAATCGTGTGCAACTCAACTATAAAAAAATATTCTCTCAATACAGAATTTTTATCCAAAAAACATTACTTCATACGCCCCAATACAATATACCACCGATATCTTCAACAAATTAAAAAAGCCAATATTCTAAAGACTATAAACACAACAATATTAGAACATATCATTACGATAATAACAATGAATTATATTTTGTCGAACGTTCAACACTAGTCACTCTGTTTGAAATTCTTTTAAATTTTTTATACATAATTCAGTGATGGAAAAGGAAGTATTTGAAAAAAGTAGAAACTAGTTACTAAGCATTTATGAATGTTATCCAATTTTCTCCAATAAGTGAAATTAAGCTCCTTTCTTTATAAAAATTTTTTTCTATTAGATTTATTTATACGAGCAAAACGAAAAATGTATCGTGTAATTTGGATTATAATTCAAAGTAATTTGAAGTAATATAGCCTTCTTTTTCACGATACTGCAAAAGAAGAACAATAGAACGGGAAACTTGAATTCATGTTTCTTTAGAACAAAACGAAAGTAAATACAGGGTGTGGTACATGAGATCGTATGTCATGAACCTGAGAAACAACAATCGATATAACTATTCTTTTCATTAGATTGAAAATGAAGATTAAAAACAAATCAGTATGTGAAGCTGGTTCCCCCAAAAAATAGAAATCAGAAAATGAAGGACAATTGCCATCAAGTTGTAGCAGAGCAAAGTAAGTTGTTAGTTAGGGCTTAACCGGGCTGGGTTTAAAGGTCCGTCAAAGATAAAGAATTCGCTATAGTTCTGAACATAACCTGATTGTGCAGAGGGTTAAACATTTGTAGGCCTGAAGGTCCACCACACATTAATGTGTTTATAAGTACATCCTATTCTGTTTTTACATGAACTTTTTTACACGATTTTGATTTAACACGCGAATCAGAAAAGAAAAAATTCTCCGTTTTACACGACTTATTTTGATTTTACACGATTGACCCAAATGCTAAGAGAAAGAACATTTTGATTAACTTTAATTTTTATAACTGCGATACTGGAAACGGAGAATGTAATGCGATTTCCATTTGTGAGAATTCTCCAAATTTTATAGCCTCAGTATGGAATTATACACTGATCAAGCCAAAACAGAAAAACGATGATTAATGACAGAGAGAGAGAATTTGTTCTTAAACCCAGTGAAACATTGCCACTATCAGGAGGCTAGTCTCAATTTTGTTCAAGAGATAACAGGAAGAATTTCACTAATGAAGTTCGAAGACGATAACCAAGACATTTCTGGTGATAGCAATATAATATACGTATTAGTCTTTCGTAAGATAGTCGTAGACGTCTTTTCGTACGTCTTCGTTGATTGTAAGGAAGTGACAACGAATAAAATCATTTCACATTATTTTGCCAAACGATTGTGTTCCCAAATTAGTGATAGTTTTTTCTCAATTAGAAATGATGATCTGATGAGAAGTGCACTTGTACAAGTGACAAACGATTGTGTTCCCAAATTAGTGATAGTTTTTTCTCAATTAGAAATGATGATCTGATGAGAAGTGCACTTGTACAATCTTTGTGAAATAAAATGTTTAAAATCCTAACATAAAAACGCATGGGTTATCGCATTATTTTTGCTGATTTCTTAGCACTGGAACCAATCTTATTTTCCTTTTGATGGAATATATTTTTTAACACGAATTCTTTTACACGTATTTTTCGGGAAAGTATCTATCGCGTAAAAACAAAATTATGTGCATCGCATTAATGAACGGTGTATAAATTCCCATACAAACACACAATCAGTGCTTTTAAAAATAGTTTTTCAGGTAGTTTAAAGTCTTATCGAAGTAAAAAAAATTCCAAATCAGGTAGTTTAGGCATACAAGAAGGCTTTATCGTCTTGATTTCATGGTGCTACATAAAAAGTATGGATTTATTGTCTTGATTTCATGGGGCTACATAAAAAGTATTCTCTGATCTATATTTGCAAGGTTGGATAACAGCAGTATTTAACTTTATCTATGTTTCACGAATTAAAACAAGCAAATCAAGAATTAATTGCATCTGACATTACGAATATCGTCCACAGTTTTTAGATATCCGCTGCCTTTATCTTCATATAAAAATTATTTATATCTGTTTATTCTTTATTATTATTATAACAAAAGAAAAATTGTGTACACAACTAAGATTAACACAATTACAAAAATTTTCACGAGTAAAAATTGAGTTCAAAGCAAGGACACAATGTTTTACTTCTTACATAAGAGTGTAGTTAAATAACTTAAGTACCTTCTCTCTCTCACAAGCTGTCGTCAAATAAGTCGTCCACTTTTACTCTCCATCTGTTCTTTGTCTTTCCTTTAGAAAATTAAAACGTCTCGATGGTGACAGTGACAATAATATTTGCACTGGCTGATAAAACTTAGTGATATTATCCATTAAGTCATAAAACCGCAAGACGACAAACATTCGAAAGTTGTAAAGAAAAGTGCATGATAGATGCGATAAAAATGTTTCACACATGCGTGATAATTCTCAACCTTATCTCATGCGTGCATTCCACGTATTTTGCTATCTAAAGGAGTAAGCTATAAACATATGCAGATTGTACATAAATTTCTTAACTTTAGACGATAAGTCTCATCTGAAGATTAAAATGCATCAAAAACTGAATTATATCAGCAATAAAAAAATATCTTATTTGAAAATTATTATTTTATATATATATATATATATATATATATATATATATATATATATATATACAATTGTGTATACGATGAGGTTTATCTTAAAAAGTCCAATACCATTACATGTACTATCCCATTATTTGAGAATGAAGGACAAAGAGCCTTCTATAAAAAAAGGCAATAATTTTAAATCCAAAATGAATAGAGGCTATAAATATCAATAAAATGGAAGCAAAATTAACAAAGGAAAGGTATATGACAAAAAATAACATACAAAAATTTTTAACTAAGAAAACAAATAATGATAAACAGTTTTGGTTATTTTTAAGTCTCCTTATTTCAATAATTTTTGAACTCCTTATTTTTAAAAGTACGATACATTAAAAAAAAGCACAACAAAAAGTAAAATAACTTTCCACAGACCAAGTGGAACTATTAGTAAACATATTATAATTTTTATTTATCTAACACTGCATTTTGTTTCGATATAAAATATTGTCATTTAATATTTAGTTTACAAAGCTACGATTACACACAATTACGCAAAAATGTTTGATAATTAAATGAAAATTTAAATTTATTAATTTTTTAAATATATATATATAAAAAAAAGGAAAATGGACAACTAAAGTTGTTTGTATGAGCAACATATATATAAACTTAGTTAAATTTAAATTAAAAGTTTAAAATATGGACTCTGTTTGTACCTTCATATTTTTACATGGGAATAAGAAATAGTTAACGAAAATGATACGAATTTTTAAAAATAATAAGTTAAAAAAATATTAACTAAAAAATATTTTTTTAAAAAAATAATCCATCTGTAAAAATTGTATTGATTAATGAAAAAAAATTCGTTACATCATAACATCCTAAAAGAAGATAAGTAGAATTTATGTTTGGTAAGACATACCATTGATACTATTAAATTATATGTTGAGTGAAGTCTGTAATCTTGCTGGTCGCGTTATTTTTGATCGAAATCAATGTCGAGAAAAAATTATTTCAAGATATATATATATATATATATATATAGTTATGTGAAAATTTATTTATACGTTCACTTATCATTTGAGAAGATCGACATTTGTACCAGGCAGATGATAAAACACTTTAAACAAGTCGAGATAAGAAAGGTTTTTCTAATTAAATTCATTATCAAATTCTTAAATAGCAAGAATTTTGCAATTCTTTCTTATCATTACAATACATTATTACACGCATGCTTTATTAAACTGTTTTTTATGATGTTAAGGATAAGTATTAAACATTTACAGCATCGAAGTTAACAGAAAAATGCCTTTGTTTTACACATTTCGCTTAGCTTATAAATTTTCCATGTTTTTTCCTAAAGTGTGAGGATTATTTTGATACCATCAATCAATAAATAAAAATTATTTATCATTTAAAATGACGTAAAATAAATTTGAAAAACTCTTGCGCAATAGTAATTATCTGCAGTACTAACATTATTTCGAAACACTAATTTTTCAATACATTCACAAATAACTGATAAATCTGTTTCTCATTACAGAAACATTTTATCGTATTTTATTTATATAAACTGAGAGAAAGAATAAAGCTTAAATTTTCTATATCTTGTTACAATACTTCAAATTCCACGAAATAAAAAGAAACGCTTTATCATTGTATGCTTTTTGAAATCCATTTAATAAACAAAACAATCACATATCCAAGTTTTAGTATTTATATATCTGAAAACAAAATTTAAAAAAATTTATTCACTAACATTCTGAAGAGAAAATATGCTTTTGTTATTTTTTTAATGTCTATTACATTATAAACATTACACCATCATGCTCCAACAATAAAATTTATAAAAATAATTTCCCTAATTTTTTAAACCATACATAAATAATACAATATAAATAATAAAAATAGTTACAAAAGAAAAATTAAAATTAAATTTTCTTGGTAACTTGTATCACATGTTAAAAATATCACATAATAACTTTCCAAGTAGCTTACCTGAAAAAAAGTGAACAATCCACTAAAATACGCTTTAAAAAAGCACCATCATCCACAGTAATAAAAATGCAAATGTTAATCCTTGAGACAAAACTTCGCCAGTCCACAATAATAATCCAAAGACCACACAGAAATCACCAAAACAACCACAAATCACCTCCACAACGTGAAAGATAACGTTCACGCCGCTCCTTAAGGCGCGCAACAGAAATCAGGCACGACCACCACTTGCATTCGTCAAATGTGCGTTTGAATCGGAAGAGGGTTGCTCTTTCGTGTAAGAAACTATTTGGCGACTTCCAACTGGAACGGAAGTTGCCAATGCCGCGCCAAATGGCCTCTGTTACTCAGCAGGAAAACAAACAATGATTCAGAACCACTTGTGCAAAGAATGATTGAGAAGTTGGCGAGTTCAGCATGTATTTTTATTTCACTATCGGGGGAAAAGTAAACAATTTCTGATTGATTTTTTGGAGATTGTTGGCTTCTTCAAGGATGTGTAAAGGAATAAAATAAATGTTTAGATGATGTTTCGTGGTTTGATAGCGAATCGGAAGATGCAGATAATGTTAAAATATTGAAATTTTATATATATAATGGCAGATTCACCTTGTGAGATTCAGACTGGATTGATGACTTTCTTTGCGTTTGTCAGCTGAATCAGATAGATGCCCTTATTGGTTCAATGATATTTAGAAAAGGAGGTAAAGGAAATAAAATGAAATGTTAATATAACTATAAGGAAACTTATAGTGGTACATACTATGTCGTATTTTGTCTTGGCGAGTGGTAGATTTTAATGTGGTAGGGCGTGGTAGATAGGTAGGGCGTGGCCGATAGCGAGTGAATGACTGTATATTATATACATTTTCTTTGTTGGTTGATGTTACGTATTCAATACTATTGACGAGGCAGTCTGAGACATAATCCAGTTAATTCACATCTTGAAAACACATAAACATAAAGCAGGACGGCATTACACATAACAAAGACAACGCGCAACAGCCGGTGGGCTACATGATTGCAGAGAGGCGAGATCAGAAGAGAAGGGAGAGCGCGATTTCAATATCTTGGTATTTATGGGCAACGGGACGTCACGTGATTTTAGGAGGTGGATGGAGATAGTTTCATAAGTCCCCGGTAGGGGGGTAAACAATTAAAATAATTACATGGTTGTCCTGAAGGACTGGACGTTAATAATTCAAGAGCTATTACAGATTATTGGAATTATTACATATATATTGTGACGTCCCCCTTTCGAAACGAGTCTCACTCTTTCAGGACAATACTAGACAGATTTTTGGTGCATCTGCAGCAGGGGCTCATTATCGTTTATTTAGCGTCTGGACTTTGGTGCCAGTGAGACTGGACATACAATAGTCTGGCCATACTAATGTGGACGAGATCGCTTCCGATGCAGCCGACTGTCGCCTTACATATACAATGGCGAATTGTCATCAAAGGCGACAAAACGGCGGCATTGGGCCGAAAGGGTTTGTCAGTCGGAGCATGTGTCCGACACCTGCAGGTTTGTGAAGAAACCAGAGGAGAGGACGATTAGCGAATTATGCGCCAATGGTGCTCTAATGAGTTGAGGATCAAGGATCGACTCATATGGGCCCACCAATGACAAAGCGTGAGGGGTGAGAAATGGACTGCCCCTGATGTTTTAAAAGGTCTGGTGAAACCGAAAAAGAGGAAAAAGATCGAAAAAGACGAGGGCTGGTCGTTTTCGGAAAGCGGAAAAAGGAGGATCTCGGGGTTTTGGACCGAGATGCTGACCAGGGGTCCTGGACGAGAATAAGAAAAAACGCCTTGCGGACTGTGCCGAGACAAGCGGTGGAGAAATCTACGTCAAAAAAGGGGGCTATCATATTGGCTAAGCACAGAGACAATCAATTGCATAATCTAATTTAATTTAATTATCCTATTGGAGAAAAAAATTAAAAGTTCTTTTACTCCCACAACCTTGCTGTGATGTTTTATTTTTACGCTACCTACTCACGACGTCACAATATATGTCTATATATAATGGATTTGAAAGAACTAAATTGATGATTTTTATTATTTTTTTATAGCTAAAGGGCTGTTAAGGAGGGCCCTTTAATTTTGAATCAGTATCAAATGACGGGAAGGACATTTATTGCACTTTATTCTCCTAACTTCCACACCATACCATTTGAGGATTCTGAGGCACAATTCAAATTCACAATCTACTAAGCATGTTATATATAAAAAAATCACAATTTATGACTCTTTTAAAAGAAATATCGTAAAGTTCAGATCATACTCTAATGATCAAAATAAGAATGCAAACTTGTTTGCTTTGCAAAATAAAAATACGTCTACCTAATAAGAGTGATAAAATGTGATGAAATAAACCTATTACATAATGATCACGAGTAAAATACTATAAACTGATTTAACTATCGCGTTTTCTCTGAAAAAATAAAAGTAGGATACGTTCGGGATAAAAATAAATGTAAAACTTGACTAATACTTATTGATTTCAGATATTTGATTCCTTTTCGAGCCCCGTCTTAGTATTTGTACCTACACAAAAGTAACATCAAAAGTATCTACGAAAGTATAATTTGTATGTACAAAAAGTTCATTTGTACAAACAGTATTTTTTTTTCTTTCATTTCATAGATATATTCTTCTTAAAGAAAATAATGAAAAATAGAAAAATCTTCGGGTTAACCATTTCGATTTCTCACACTAGCATTAGTTACCGGTCATTGACTTCTGAACTGTGAGAATCAATTTCTGAATCTACCATGTAATGTTAAAAAATAAATAAAGTTTATTTTATTTAAATACTTTTGTTAACAATTTGAAATATAAGTTCTCCATTCTCTCTCATTTACTTTTATAACTTCTTCAATAAACATGATAATGCTTATATTTTCTATCTTTTGAGAATATAATTCTCTATTTAAAAATAAAAATATATTAATAAAATACTATTTTATATTATTCTTTAAAAAATTGCCTGCCGCACAGGACAAAAGATTTTCGGTTTTAAAACTTCGCGATTTTAATTTTGCAAAGGAAGCTTATAACAAGTACCAGCAGCGTTGTGTGGCAAACCTTTCCTAGCGAAAGACACAACAATAACTAAACATTCCATAGATATTTCATTATACAAACAACTTTCAAAACAAACAACATGTTGCCGTTGTGCAAAAGATAAATATAGTCGATGGCGTGGGTAAATGGCATCATAAAAAATAATTATTTTTCACAAAATACGTAATGAATAGAAATTGTAAATAATAAGGAGAATTTCATAGAAGTTAAGTACAGCATGTAAAAATGAACATAAAAATAAACAATATAATATATATATATATAAACACAATTCAATCCAAACAAAAATAATTCTTTTAATAATAATTCTTTGATTTTATTTTTAGTTATGTGTAATTTATTTTTCAAATTTTTTTTTTTTGCTAAGATAAATGCATAAATATGATAATAATATTATTATATTTAAGAAATTCATCTGTATTGAATAAATAAATTTAAATTAAACATCTTGCAAGCGGCGGAGAAATTTAAAAGGAAGTTTTAATTTGGTTCATTTAAAATGAAAGAAGCGATTTTTACAACAAATAACACATAACGGTGAAATTTTATTACAAACACTGAATATTTTAATAGAAAAAATTATGTATTTTTTTTTTGTTCATAACGTTTTGCTAAAAGAAGGCAAAAATTTAATTTAAAATGTTTTTCTGTTTAAAAAGGACATTTTATACAATATTATTTTTTAATTCGAAATGATTATAATTTATCTAAAAATTAATGTATGAACATTTTTGTTTTTTTACAATACATTAATCAAAAACATTCAGATAATCATCGGAAAAACTGTAAAAGAAGGAAGTAAAAGACACGCATTTAGAAGCCTTAGATTTCTCATTCAAAATTTTGTCACTCATATTTAAGTCATTTCTAAATAAACATTATTCATTAATAGTTATATTGGGGAATTTTCTACTGTAGATTTATTAGTAGAGAATGTGAGTCAGGTGGAATTAGTGGTAAATATGAGACAAATATTGATTTAGTATATATTCTAAATGAACATTTTATTTACAACACATTAGCAAACTAAAATTCTATTCCATTGCCAAAAAACATTTTACATTAGCCAAGAAATAAATTACAAAATAAATCGTCTGCCGAAAATAATATTTGGCAAGCAAGTATATTATTATTAAAATATTAATACATACACAAATTATTATACAATACAAATAATTAATCAATTAATAATTAGATAAGTTAATTTTAATAAAAATTTTAAATCTGCAAAAAATGTTTTCCATTTTAAATTAAATCAATTGCCAAGAATAAAGGTAAGAGTTAAATTTCCTCTACACTACAATGCTTTCGAAGATCACACATATGAACAAAGTTAGTTAATATAATAGGTAAACAAAATATCGCAGATAAAAATGCATTTTCGGAACATCGTATTTTGCCAGCACACCTTGTTTTACTCTGAAAATACAATACGTTCACTGTACTTCTGGAAAAAATTCATTGATTTTCCGGAGGTGGTGGTATCATTTATGAAATCTTTGTTCATCTGAATGAGATTATCTGTATCTTCTGCATCCGTCAAACCTCCGAATGCTACTGACGTCACCGTGTGCAATAGAGATGACTCATCGCCCCCTAGAACTTCTTTCCCACTCTCTAGGTATGACGATGGCTTCTTTTCCCCCTTGACTTCGTCAAAGCACAAGTTTTCAATTTTAGCGGGTCGCTGCTTGGTGACTAGATTGAGCATTTATTCGCCAAAATTGGCGACGGTTTTAATTTTGTTTTTTTTTTTTTTGTCATCTCACTCGAATAGAAATCCTGAAATCTGAAACAACCAATAAAGGATCGTCAAGTTTAAAAAAAAATTGAAAGTTAAAATCTAAATTCACTGGATGGTTTTTAATTTTTTTTCGTTTGAGTATTATTTCTATGTTCCATATAATGATTAAACTACTTTTTTTAGACTTAACTAAGAAAATTTAAATTTCAATCAAATGTAATTTCACTATTTAAAATGAGATACTTATAGAACTGTGATATAATTATAAAAAATGTAATTTGAATTATACATACGTTCAACAGATTTTTTCATGTTCGATAAATACATTAGTAATTCCTTGCTAAGAAAAAATATTTAATGCTAATTGTAAAGATATATATGCATATAGTGCCTTGAATAGTAAACATTAAATTTTTCTAAGATTTTTCCGCCTTTACTTTTTAACGTGAAAGCTATGACATGCATAATAACGCGTTTATCCAGATATTTATGTTTCTGTTTTTGCGGTGCAAATCAAAATGTGGCATTGGTCATGAAAATCTTCAAAGTTCAAAGGTCAAAAATATTCCATTAAGCATAGATGTATTCATAAAGAAACCGCATAGGTTTTTTTTTTAATTCGATATTTCATAATAAAACTTTATCAGTCATTTAATGTAGTTCTTATTTTTTACTATATATATATATATATATATCTACTGTTAGCTGTATTAAAAAGTAGCAGTAATTTACTGAACAATAATAGTTTACTAACTATTGTTTATTTTTATTTAATAAATAAATGAATTTTTTTTAAAAAAAAAATCCCTATTTGACCCAGAAGCTTCACATAATAATATATTAAAAAGGGGACTGTAAAAGTAGATATAATTTGTGTTCTTTTCGCATTTCCATGGTATATATTTTTTTATTGAATATCATACAATTTTTACCTTGAATTTTTGGGGACTCTTAAAATTCCAAAATGAGACAGTAAGAAAAAAAAAGTTCAAAGAAAATATTTGTTAATTTCGAATCAAATAATACTACAATAATTGTTTTAAGAAAAGTTTAAATTATAACACAGTAAAATTTTTAATTTCCTGAAATTACAGTAAGAATGTTGGCGAAATGTTGAACAGGTACGAAAACTTTCTTCTATTATAAAGCCTATAAGCAAAAGTGTTTATTAAGGTATCCAACTACGTTCAGAACCGTGATTTTTCAAAAGCGAATAAATGGATAATTTTCATGATATTTAGTGTCACTTAGATTAGAATACACGTATACAATTGTTTTAAGGACATTTTGACAAAAAAAATTATTTAAATATAATATTTTGCCAAAAAATTAACAGAATAATTTTTTTTTTCAAAATGTTCTCCTTTTGGGAAAAATGCTTCTATTACAATAATATTTTGCCTGTATATAGCTCAGACCTCTGTACAGAGGCTCAACTAGAATTTTTGAAATATATAACTTAGAAGTGAGTTTATCCATGTTTTACGACAACAGAGGGAAGAAATTTTAAGAAAAAAAGCCCGATAATTATTTTAATGGGTTGTAACTCAGAAAATAATGTGAATTTTTCAAAAACCATAGTTGAGCCTCTGTAACGAGGTCTGACCTATATACAGGCAAAATCTATATATATAAAGGAGAAAAGTGACTCACTGACTGACTAATCACGATATCTCCGGAACTATTAAACCTACAAACTTGAAATTTGGTAGGTAGGTTCCCTTCATGGTGTAGACGTCTGCTAAGAACGGATTTTGCAAAGTTCGAACCCCAAGAGGCGTTACGAGGGTTTAAGGGGCGTTATAGATAATTATTTCCTTTACTAAACTATTACATGTAAAGTCGTGAAACTTGGTACACAGATTTCTTTCATAAAGTAGAGATTCCCTACATAATGATTTTTGCAAAAATCGACCTCCAAGGGGCGTTGAGGGCGCTTAAGAGGCGTTATACATAATTATTTCCATTTTTAAACTATTAGACGTACAGTCTTGAAATTTGGTAAGCGGATTCCTTTCATAGAGTACAGATCCCCTACAGAATGGGTTTTGTGAAAATCGACTCCCAAGTGGCGTTGTGGAGAATTAAGTGGCGTTATAGGCAATTAACTCCTTTTTTAAACTATTAGACGTAAAATCTCGAAATTTCGTAAGCTGATTCCATTCATTGAGTAGAGATCCGCTATAAGATGGGTTTTGTGAAAATCGTTTCCTAAGTGGCGTTGCGAGGGTTTAAGGGGCGTTATACATAATTATTTCCATTTTTAAACTATTAGACGTACAGTCTTGAAATTTGGTAAGCGGGTTCCTTTCATACAGATCCGCTGCAAAATGGGTTTTGTGAAAATCGACCCCAAGTGGCGTTGTGGAGAATTAAGGGGCGTTATAGGCAATTAACTCCTTTTTTAAACTATTAGACGTAAAATCTTGAAATTGAGTAAGCAGATTCCATTTACTGAGTAGAGATCTGTCATAAGATGGGCTTTGTGAAAATTGTTTCCTAAGTGGCGTTGCGGGGGCTTAAGGGGCGTTATACATAATTATTTCCATTTTTAAACTATTAGACGTACAGTCTTGAAATTTGATAAGCGGATCCCTTTCATAAAGTACAGATCCCCTACAGAATGGGTTTTGTGAAAATCGACCCCAAGTGGCGTTGTGGAGAATTAAGGGGTGTTATAGGCAATTAACTCCTTTTTTAAACTATTAGACGTAAAATCTTTTAATTGAGTTAGCAGATTCCATTCACTGAGTAGTGATCTGTCATAAGATGGGTTTTGTGTAAATCGTTTCCCAAGTGGCGTTGCGGGGACTTAAGGGGCGTTATAGATAATTATTTCTATTTTTAAACTATTAGACGTACAGTCTTAAAATTTGGTAAGCTAATTCCTTTCATGGTGTAGAGATCCGCTACAAAATAGTTTTGGGGAAAATTGATCCCCTAGGGTCACTGAGGGTGATTAAGGGTCGTAATAGATAAATATTTCCGCGTTTCAACAACTAATAGAACCACCTGCTTGAAAATTAGAAGGTATGTTCCGTTCATGGAATAAAGTTCCTTTTACAAAGATTTTTGTGGAAACGGACCCCCAAAGGAGTGAATTTGCGAAGGATTAAGGCATGTTATAGAAAAATTCCTGTTTTTGAATTTAATTCACTTACTTGAAATTTGTTGAGCACTTTTCTTTAGTTGAATAGAGTTCCACTAAGAATGGATTTTACGGAAATCAACTCCAGGGGTAAACGGGGAAAGTTATTGGGGCGTATTGATAGACAAAATCCCGTTTTTGAACTGCCAAGACTATAATAATAAAATTTGGTTTACATGCTTCTTTTTTGTTGAATGGGAATCCGCTAAGAATGCTCTCAACGAGGTATTGATGATAAAAATTCCGTTTTTGCTCTGTTAGATTTAGACTTGAAATTCAGCACGCATGTTTATTTTATGGAGTAGAGATCCACTGAAAGTTGCTTTGGTGGAAATCCACTTGATTATTAGGTTAAGTGAGCGAAAAAAATCTTTCTACTTCGATTTTAGACATAAATAGAAATTAGATATTAAAATTTATGTTCTTTTTATATCAAGGGGTGAGAGTGTAACAGCTATAAATATATTTTTCAATACAATTGAATTCTTAATGCTAGATATCAATAATTAATATATATGTAAACAGTATACATATATGCAACATCGTGAAATACCCAGTGAAGCGGGTGGGTAACGGCTAGTATTATTATAATAGAAGCATTTTTCCCAAAAGGAGAACATTTTGAAAAAAGATTATTTTAAGTTAATTTTTTGCCAAAATATTGTATTTAAATAATTTTTTTTGTCAAAATGTCCTTAAAACAATTGTATACATGTGTTCTAATCTGACACTAAATATCATGAAAATTATCCATGTATGCGCGTTTTTAAAATAACGGTTTCGAACGTAGTCGGATATCTTAAATCTACTAATTCTTCTCTATCATAGGAAGAAGAGAATTTTGAAATGTTCCACTCTATTATAGATTTAACATTATTATAATTGAAAATTTTTACATGAGTAGTTAGAAGAACGAAAGGAAAATAATAATTGTAACGCACTTTTATATAGCAAAATTTTTTGGCCCTAAAATATCAAAAAAGAAACCAAATTGAGAACAATCAATTCGAAGTTCACGAGACAAAAATGGCCCCTCTCGACCTCACACACATGCACTGTTTTCTTCGAAATGTTCTGGTCCTTTTCCGTTTCTCCTGCTCAAATCTGGAAAAGCAGGCGTCAGTGGCGACAACATACAACACACACGCAAAAAAAAAAAAAAAAAAAAAAAAAAAAAAAATGTTTGATCTGAAAGGTTTTTGATCCACTTTTGATGTGTTATGAAAAAAAGAGAGCAAGGAGAAGAAAAGACCGCGACTTGTTTTGAAATGTGGTAATTCATTTTCAGAGGGAATATTCCGTTTGGCGTCGGTTGTATCATTTTTGGCGACTTTATCACCTGCGTCAGCGTAACGTAAAGGTAACATATTTTTTCAGGTATTTTATGGATTTTTATTGCATATAAATTAACACAATTGCATACACCGTTTATGAAAAAGTTACTAAATTTTTGTGTGCATTTTGTTTTGTGTGTCCAATGAAAAATTTAACAGAAATCTTCCTTTTTATTATTTTTTTTTCAATTCATTTCTAGAAATAGCAGTTTAGAATGATGTTACAAACACAAATAGCTCACAACTTTATGATATACAAGTTCAATAATTATTGGCTCAAAAAGTTTGTTTTAGAGAATAGATATATATATATATATAATTTTTTTTTACACATTTTTTTACGAGAAATTATTATACAACTAGCTGGTATACCCGTTCTTCGCACGGGTGAACTGAAAAATTAAACAATACAGATTGAAGGATAAAGAAGTTTTTAATGAGTTAATTTTAAGTGAATTTTAAAAATTAAACAAAAAAAGCATTTTGTGTAGCTCAGCTAAACAACAAAAAAAGAGAGAAATAAAACACCTTTGTTAAATACTAAGTATGTAGATCTAATAACTGATAAAAAGGACTTTTTTTTTAAATTTATAACTCCAGGTAACACTCTTGAGGGTCGATTTTTGAAAATACCTCCCTAAGCTGATCTCTGCTCAGCAAAAGTAACACATTGTTAAAAGTTTTGTGTAATGAACGCTTAAATTAGTGTAAATAATTTTTATCTGAAAGTATAATACATTAAAATTACTTTCTGCAGTATTTATTTTATGTTAAAATTGTAATATTCGCAAGCAACGCCGTTTCTTAAATTATAATGACGATTCAATGAAAAACATAGCGAAATGTTAATGATAGAGTCAAGTTGGCAAATGCCTAGCTACTTTCGTAGCTCGAGTTTTATTAGAGCTTTGTAAGACCCGCCGTGTAGGGGCGTGATGCACGTTAATACTTTATCCAACCGCATTATGATTTACTGCAGTTTTTTCATACAATATTTTTTTTGGATCATTACATTTAAAATTAAGGAATATACATAAACAAAATACTCCACTTTGGAAAATTTAATCCGTTAGAGCTAATAAATTAATGAAAGATATCCCACTGTAAAATCAATTATATATACCGTTCACTTAAAATAAGTAGTCAAATCATTTTCTAAGGTCTTCATTAACATACAAAGACATAAGACACTTAAATTTTGACAAACTATTTTTTCCGCTAAAATACTCATCATGGAAACCGTACTGCCATATATTTTGGAAGAGTGGATTTCAAAGAATATTCCTGCTAAGTATTGGTAGAATATTCCTTCTAAGTTGGTGTGGTGTGGTAGTTAGGAGAAAGGGGTGCCAGCTCTGATGTCGTCCACGTTACTTGACTATGGTTCAAAATTACGTGATCCGTTGCCAAAAGCCCTCGTGTAGCTGAACAGTGCAACATTAATATTCACTCACTCTCACACTCCAAGAAATACAGAACAATAGTTATTGCGTTTTTAAGTGTAAAAATAATTATATCTGCCTATTCAATTAAAATTACAGCGTTATAATTAACTACTAACCACAAACAAATTTTGAAAATTTGTCCAAATGATGCAGTGTGAAAGAGAAAGTTTATTTACTTTAAGTATCAGAACTGATAAAAGCATTTATTTGGAAAAAAGATCAATTTCTTACTACCAAATATGCATAATAAAATCATAAAAAAAACCCATTAAAATAAAGAGAGATAAATAACAACATCTCCCTTCAAAACTTAGTTTTATTCTGAAATAAAGAAAAATAGGCATTATGCTGATCAGAGGATTTAATTAGAAGCGAGCACCTTGCGTAGCCAAAACAAAAAAGGTTTTTCACAAACAAAAGATAGATATATGCTGACGTGGGCTTTTTTGCAGCGCATGCCAGAATTGCTAGCAGAAGACAGAATTTTTTCCTACTTACTTGACAAATATCGTTATATTTTGGACACTTCATACAATATCTTTATAAATTATAGTCTGTGCTATAAATTATAGCCTATGTGCTATTCTGATGTATAAGCTATATTACTGTAAAGTTTCATTAAAATCCATTCAGTTGTTTTTGCGTGAAAGACCCACAAAAATCCTCACAAACTTTCGCATTTATAATATATACTAGCTGGTATACCCGTTCTTCGTACGGGTGAAATGAAAAATTAAACAACACAGATTGAAGGATAAAGAAGTTTTTAATGAGTTAATTTTACGTGAATTGAAAATTAAACAAAAAAGTTTTTGCATATCTCAGCTAAACAAAAAAATAAAGAAAAAAAAACGCCTTTGTTAAATTTTAACTATGTAGATCTAATAGCCGATAAAAAGGATTTTTTAAATTTATAATTCCTCGTAACACTCTTGAGGGTCGATTTTTCAAAATACCTCCCTAAGCTGATCTCTGCTCAGCAAAATTAACACATTCTTAAAAGTTTTGCGTAATGAACGCTTAAAGTAGTGTAAATAATTTATATCTGAAAGTGTAATACATTAATATTACTTTCTGTTGTATTTATTTTATTTTAAAATTGTAATATTCGCAAGCAACGCCGTTTCTTAAATTATAATGACGATTCAATGAAAAACATAGCGAAATGTTAACGATAGAGTCAAGTTGGCAAATGCCTAGCTACTTTCGTAGCTCGAGCTTTATTAGAGCTTTGTAAGACCCGCCGTGTAAGGGCGTGATGCACGTTAATACTTTATCCAACCGCATTATGATTTACTGCAGTTTTTTTCATACAATTTTTTTTTGGATCACTACATGTACAAATTAAGGGATATACATAAACAAAATACTCTACTTTGGAAAATTTAATCCGTTAGAGCTAATAAATTAATTAAAGATATTCCACTGTAAAATTAATTATGTACACCGTTCACTTAAAATAAGTAGTCAAATCATTTTCAAAAGTCTTCATTAACAGACAAAACCATAAGACACTTAAATTTTGACATTAACTTTTTTTTGCGATAAAAATAATAATCTTTGCAATCCGCTGAAAACGCAATATCTGCTACAAAACTTTTCGCCTTCCCCGCTAAAATACTCATCATAGAACCCGTGCTGCCACATATATTTTGGAAGAGTGGATTTCAAAGAATACTAAAGCTAAGTAGTGGTAGAATATTCCTGCTAAGTTGGTGTAGTGTGGTAGTTAGGAGAAAGGGGTGCCAGCTCAAGTTTCGTTCCCGTCACTTGACCATGTTCAAACTTACGTGGTCCGTCTCTAAAAGCCCTCGTGTAGCTGAACAGTGCGACCTTAATATTCACTCACTCACTTCAAAAAATGCAGTGCAGTAGTTATAATTAGTTTTATACTTAAAAATGCAATATCTGCAATATTCAATTAAAATTACAGCGTTATAAGGGGTGTGACCCAATGTAATAAAGGGACACGCGGGGAAGGGGTTCTTAATTAAGTCCACTAGTTAATTAAACACGTTTATTAGACAAAACAAACATTTACATACATAACTAGAGAACTAACAGTTACAATAGGATTGAAAGGGGTCGGGGAGCGCATGCTCGTACGTCCTTACAGTTCCGAAGCTTGGCCATTACTGAAGATTGTTCTAGCCGCTAGAGGGCGCGATAGTCTTTCTACTGTTCATATGAGAAGAGTTTAAACTACGAGAGGTTACAGCGTTATAATTAACTACTAACCACAAAAAAATGATGAAAGTTTGTCCAAATGATGTAGTGTGAAAGAGAAAGTTTATTTACTTAAAGTACCAGAAGCGATAAAAGTTGTTATTTTGAAAATAGATCCACTTCTTACTACCAAATGTGCATAATAAAATCATAAAAAAAAACATTAAACTAAAGAGAGATTTATAACAACCTCTCCCTTCAAAACTTAGTTTTATTCTGAAATAAAAAATAGGCATTATTCTGATCACAGGAATTAATTAGAAGCGAGCCCCTTGCGTAGCCAAATCAAAAAGAGTTTTTCACAAACAAAAGATAGATATATGCTGACGTGGGCTTTTTTGCTTGCAGATGGCAGAATTTTTTCCTTCTTACTTGACAAATAGCGTTATATTTTGGACACTTTTTACAAATTTTTATAAATTATAGCCTATGGTATAAATTATAGCCTATGTGTTATTCTGATGTATAAGCTATATTACTGTAAAGTTACATTAAAATCCATTAAGTTGTTTTTGCGTGAAAGACCCACAAAGATTTTCACAAACTTTCACATTTATAATTATATTAGATTAGATAATACAATCAACAAAAATAACTTAGGAGAAACCTTTCATAGTTTTTCCGGCAATTCTCCTTTCATTCTTCGTGGGCCTTGATCTGGCCTTTGCCGATTAGGTGGCATTAATAATAACAACAACATTTTCGTCATTTTGTCTTGAAAATTTATAAAATTTCTTCATCTTAGAAAACAAAATATTGTTATCAGTAGAATTCCTACATTTCAACATTTCTTTCATTTTTGAATAAAAAGTGCAATTATAGATTCGTCACTGTCTGAGATTCCAGAATTTAATAATACAAATGAAAAAAACGCGAACTGTTATATATCTGTCAAGTATTACCATTTACATAATTAACTCTATATTATGCATTTTTTCTCAGACGTTGAACTAACTCATTCTTACGATGTACATGTTTATGGAAAGCTTTCACCCTAAATGGAGGATAAAAAATTATTTATTGCGCTTTCTTTCCTGTGGGAACAAATAAATGCGAAATGAATATGTTAAGATTGATGAGCAGTAGCGCACACAGGAATTTTTCAAGTGGGGGGTCCAGGGTCGAAAGTCCACCATTCTTGTATCAGGCTCCTTTTAATTTTGTCGATTTTCGGGAGCAAAAAACAGTAAAAACTAATTATTGAATAAATAATTAGCATTAATTAATAAAATTAATCATTAATAACAAATACTTAATTAAATTTTACGTACTATGTACTTAGAATTATAATAAATCGAGGAAAAAATCAAGGGCTTTGGGATGGGTCCGGACCCCCAGGACACCCCCCTTGTGTGCGCCATTGTTGATGAGGTAAAGGTTTTTTTTAAAAAAGCAATAATACACTATAATACTAGAAATGACGAGTAAGGATTATCTATTTCTAGTGTTTTCTTAATGGTTGGCTTAAAACTGACAAGTTGAGTGATTATTACCTCAACACAATGCTTTGTGGCAGGTTTTCTACGTATACATTTATTCATAACTATTTCTATTGACAAATTGAGATATATTTGAGAATGTTCATGATCCGAGTGAAACCAATAAATAGAAGTGAAACAATTTGAGAAGAAAGTTTCTTTTAACAGATTTTAAAGAGCGGGCTGTATTTTTTAATTATCATGCCTTATTTAAGTTTTTATACTTTCCCCCCTTCTATTGTAAAAGGAGATAAAAGTCAAGTATTTATTTATTGTTGGTTAGATATTTATTGCATTTCTAGAAATGATTTTGTACTTTGTTCGCTTAGAAATAATTCTGCTAAAAACAGTATTTTTAGAAACCTGATACCAGAAAGTGTAATAAATATTCAAGCTTGTCAACAACTCACCCAATCCTCCATATTGGTTCTTGTTCAAACCACCTGAAGCCTGTTATCAGGATGTCGAATCCGTACTGTAAACATAGTACCAAACACCTGCTTGGAATGATTAGAATCGTCTGTGTATGATGGTGGTTCTTCGAAATATCCCGCTTCTAGCAGTACAACAAAATTCGTTCTTTCCCCCAAACTTAGTTTTTTTTAAGAAAAAAAAAATTCTATATCATAAAAGCACATCTTGCGGTCAATGATATTCCAATAAATAAAAAAGAGGTGAATAACATGAAAGCCATTTTGAGAATATTTTAATTTGCAAACGAAGATATAGAAAATCGTTATCCTTTTTCCAGTGATAATATTTTGTGTTAAGAGGACTTGGTACCCTTTGAGCAAACTTCTTTATTTACGTATTTAAAAATTATATTTTAGCATTTTATACAATGTTTCTATTCAAGAAAATGTTACCAGATGAAAATTTTCATATATTATTCACACAATTTTAAAAATTTAAATTTTTTGAAGAAAATTGGGAAAATTTTAAAATCCTACTCCTCTTGTAAAAATTAATTTTTTGACCTGAAATTTTTTTATAATATTCTTATGGATGTTCTAAACAACTTTAAGGATCGATTTTAGAATAACTTAATTAGTTTTCGAGAAAAAAAATAATAAAATGTTGATATACAGGCAAAAAATCAAAGAAAAAGCCAACATGTCTTACATTTTATTTTTTTTAAAAAAAAGTATTCAGTTTATAGCAAAACAGATCCCTAATTTTATTACATGCTTTATTTTCAACACGCAGGAAAAAAATGGAAGTGATTGGTAAATAATTGTCGAAGGAGTAGCATTTTGAATGCACTAAGATTTCGAAAAACACAAACTGAGAAAAACAGGTTTAAAGTTTATAATTCTGAAAAAATAATTATTATAAGCTTAATTAAACTTAAAATAACACTTAAAGATATTAGTTATACATTTTTCTTTAAAATAATTGCATTTTCATACTTTTTCAACCCACACATTTTTATAAATGATCAATTTTTAGAGAGTACTAATTGCACATGAAAATTCAAGAAAAATGTTTAAAAAAAAATTTTTTCTGTCACGACAGAAATTTCAGCTGTTTTTCTTCTTATAATATTAAAGTATTACATTTGTATGAAAAATATATCAGGAATAAGAACTGAAATTATAAAATTATTAATATAAAATGCCTTAATTTAAAAATTTTAAATGCACACATTTCACAAGGAAGAAAAATTACATTATTGTATTGCCTCGGAAATATTCTGCTTTTAATACTACACATTCTTTTTTATAGTTATTATTTCTATTTCTAAAATAGATTTTTTTTATCATAACCCATTTTTTAGCTTTTTTTTCTAAAAAGGGTGTGTGGCTGAATTGCCTAATTGGTTTTCAAATGAAGTTTTAGTCAACTTCTAACTTTCCGACATGCACAAGTGATATATCAATCGAAAGATAATAATGCAAAGAATAAGATTAAATGAAAATAAAAAAAAACGATAGGTTTGTGATTTTTAGGGTACCAAGTATTCTTAAATTACATCAAAAACGTTAAATAATTTGCACATCTCGTCGACTTCTCTGTCTCAATGTATTACTTTTTTTATTTTTCTTCGAGATAAATATTGATTTTATAAACATTTTTATTTTTATTTTATTTTTTGCTACTGAAAATCAAATGCGAGTTATTTATAAATAAAAACATCCTATGAATTTTATTACTTGAACGTTACATATTAAATATAGTAATGACTTTGTGAAAATTGCTTTATGTTCCTCATATTGGTGCACGTTAATTCAATTTTCATGCTGAATTTGATTTTTATTCTCTTTTTAATGCATGAACATACGTACCGTAAAGTCCGGCTTATAACGCGTTTTTTTACACTAAAAATAGAATCGAAATTTACGGCTGCGCGGTATTCACCGAGTATAAAAATGTCAGCTTTAAAATTTTTTAAGAAAAAGATAAGCATAAAAAAAATAAGATTTCTACATACATTGAAATACTGTTTTTTTTTTTAATGAAATGACATTTCTTATGAATTTAAAAAGTTGTACTTCGAGAAGTATGCTATTTTTTTTAAATCTTAGAATAATATCTCGAATAAATGACTTCAAAACATAAGAGCATTTCGCACGTTGTTTCAGGCTTCTTCGTAAAAGAGGGTGCGTGTTATATATATACAGTGGGCCACAAAAGTGTTCATACACTTGAAATTTCTTATAAAATTTAATGTTTTCGACTAATAAAAATTAATATATTGTAATTTTTTATATCTGTATCCTATTCTTAATGGAATGACATAATTAATTTTCTAAAAGTAGTATAACTATTTTTTTAAAAAATTAATTATCAAAAAGCTACTAAAAATTACGCCACAAAAGTCTTCGTACACTTAAAAAAATCTCAACTTAGTTTTAAATATTGTATTTCTTTCTTAATTTAGTACTTAGTAGGATATCTTTTAGTATTCACAACAACTTTTAAGCGTCTTGGTATAGATTTAATCAGTTTTTCGTAATTTCTGCATCGATTTTCCATCATTTTTCTGTGAATATTGTTTTTACTCCGCATTTGGTGTTTATTTGTCACGTTTTCTTTTTTTTACATCAGAATCTCACCAAATATGTTCTACTGGGCTAAATAAAGGGATTGGGGAGGTGTTTTCATAATTTGGGGACAGTTATAGAGACACCAGTGGCATACAATGAGAGTAGTGCACTGGGCGTCATTACCCTGTTAAAAAATTAAATAGTCTCCAATATCCAAATTTCGGGCAGATAATTTAAAATTTCTCTTTAAAATAATTAAATAGAGCTCCTGACTCATAAAATCATGAAAAAATACCAAATTACCTAATTCTGAGGCCAATTTACACCCCCACGCCAGAATACCTTCTCTTCCATGATAAAGCATGGAAGTGAAGGAGTACTTGTTCCACATAAATTCATGGGATTAAACTCCTTATTTTTTTTTCATTTACAAGCTATTATAGGCTCATCGGAACTAAACATGTTGAATTGTCTGCCATCCCAATCAATTCGTAGTCAATTTTGAATTTTCTGAAACTTAATTCCAAGAATCTAGTTGATCAATAAAATATGGAAGTAGAAGTGTTCTTGCGTGGGGGGTGTAAATCGGCCACAGAATTAGGTAATTTGGTGGTTTTTGTTGATATGTGAATCATGAGCTCTATTTAAATATTTAAAGAGAAATTTTAAATTATCCGCCCAAAATTTGGATATTGGAAACGACTTCATTTTTTAACAGGATAATGATGCCAAGCGCACTGCTCTCTATGTACGCCACTGGTGTCTCTATAACTGTCCCCAAATTATGAAAATACCTCCTAAATCACTTTATTTAGCCCAGTAGAACATATTTGGTGAGATTCTGATGTAAAAAAAAAGAAAACGTGACAAATAAACACAAAATGCGAAGTAAAAACAATAATCACAGAAGAATGGTGGAAATCGATGCAGAAATTACAAAAAACTGATTAAATCTGTACCAAGACGCTTAAAAGTTGTTGTGGATACTAAAAGATATCCTACTAAGTACTAAATTAAGAAAGAAATACAATATTTAAAGCTAAGTTGAAATTTTTGTTAAGTGTACGAAGACTTTTGTGGCGTAATTTTTTAGTAGTTTTTTAATAATTAATTTAAAAAAAAATAGTTATACTATTTTTAAAAAATCAATTATGTCATTCTATTAAGAACAAGTTGCAGATATCATAAAAAAATTACAATTACAATATATTAATTTTTATTAGTCGAAAACATTAAATTTTATAAGAAATTGCAAGTGTACGAACACTTTTGTGGCCCACTGTATATATACGGTGAATATACCTAAATATTAAAAATTGCTCTTTCAAAGTATAGGTGCGCGTTATACGCTGGATTTTATGGTAATATATAAGCATGGGTGATGTGTAGATTTCATAAATTACTTTAACAGTTTCTGTTTTCAATGGTTCTATTTTTATTTATAAACTTAGGTACTTTCCGCTACGTCATTTTCAGTAGCAGTTTTCAAACAATCTAAAACCAACAGTCGTGAGTAAATCCTTATAGAGCTAAGAATGTTAAGTGAGTTTTAGTGATGAACGTGAACTTCTGAAATTGGATATTGCCCGTTCTTCGAAAAAGCTCTCCAAAAGCTCTTCATCGACCGAGAACTTCTCTATTTATAGGAGATAGACTTTTCGAGAACATACTTTTTGTTAAAATGGCTGCTGATCCGGTAAGAAGTGTCATTCAAAATTTTATTCATTGACAGTAGTAAACAAAGAAAACAAAAAAAACTACTACTGATTCTGTGATTGATACTTTTTTTTTAACATGAAGTTTTTTTAGTCGTAGTATTTAGTGCGATATAATTCCGAATATTCTGAGTGACATATTTTAGTTTCTTCTGCTCTTTTTTTTAAAAAAAAAATTGCCGAGAAATCAAGGAAATATCAGTTACTGAAGAAAATTAGCTTTTTAAAATCTTAATTTTTTTATTTAATTAATTTTTAAGGTTGTTGGAAAAAGTCAAATTGTTATAAAAATTATTCCTATTGTCTGCCTTATTTTGAAATACTATATCAAATGTGTGGGAGGGGGAGTTTTTCAATATATTACCACGAAATTAATTATTATTATAATTACTATTAAAAAACTCAAATTTCTCATTTTCTATGAAATATATAATTTAAGAAATATATATTGACGTTAGTTTTACAAAAGTCTTTAAACAGTTATGATGTATAACATTAACTTAACTTAACTCAGTGCCGCTACAGCCAATGAGGACCAACGCCTACTGCACCCAACTCAGTATACGTGACCTTGGGCCCTGAGGTACTTGAGCAGATGTTCCGGTCATGTGTGGTCAGTCTCACGCGAAACCCCAAGTGTTAAGTTCGCAAGCAAGCATTTATCGACCCACTGAAGGAATGAAAGGCTAAGTCGATTTTGCCTAGCCCGGGGTTTGAACCTAGAACTTGTGGTGTGGAAGCGCGATGCACTAACAACTCAGCCACTGGGTTTCCGTATATCATTACATGTATTTAAATATCACATATATACTCAGACTCACAATTATGAGGTCCTTCGCCAAAAGCCCTCGTGCATCTTTATAGTTCTAGTTCAGGGTTATCCAACCCAAATGACCTTGTGGGGCACTTCGGAAAAACATTATAATCTAGCGGGCCGCACATAAAAATATGTACCTTTATATTAGATTTGGAAAAAAAAAACATTTATTGGAGTGGAAATTCAAAACAGAATGAATTATTATTATTGTTTTCATTATTTTTATGTATACAGACATAAATAATATAATAATGTTTATATAATATAGTAATGCGATGATCAAATAATGTTTAAAATATCACAGTGTGTTCCCATTTTCTTGAAAATTACGGTGTTCCTTTTGAATTGATTTTTCATTACTCATTGTTGAAATTTGATAGTGCTGTCATTCACAAACGATTAAGTATACATTGTCTTTCATCTTAACCATCCTGAATATTTTTTAAGCTTTAAAAAACATTTCTGATTGCATTTTTGGGCACTCCAAGCAGTAAAGGAGGAGGAGACACGAAAGTCGCACACGCAGAGAATCACGTACCATCCATAGTAAAGGATAATGCAATTAAAAATTTATTAAAAAAGTAATTTACTGTAGTAATATCAAATGTAACTGTTTGATAAAATATAAAGATATTTTAATCTAAAGGACATTTCTATTATCAAAAAGGATTTATTTTGAAACAAGAATAGGTAACAGGCAAATACATTGTAGATTTATAAAGAGTGTTTTTTTTCCAGGTATAGAAGTTTAAGTTGGCATTACTCTCCAAGATGGCTCTCAGTTTGGTTTGGCAATTCATCAAAACGATCATCAAGCAAGGCGTAGATTCGTCGAATGGGCCCAAAACGAGATTACCGTTGTTCCCGATTTTCATAAGCAAATTTTGTTTAGCGATGAAGCGCACTTCTGGTTGAATGGCTACGTCAACAAACAAAACGGCCGCATTTGGAGTGAAGCTAATCCACACGTGTATGTCGAAACACCGTTACATCCAGAAAAACTGACTGTTTGGTGCGCTTTATGGGCTGGTGGAATCCTTCTTCAAAAACGATGAAGGCCACAACGTTACAGTCAATGGTGATCGGTATAGAGCCATGATTACTAACTTTTTCATTCCTGAATTGAACAATCATGATGTCCAGGAGCTGTGGTTCCAACAAGACGGCGCAACATGTCACACAGCTCGTGCCACAATCGATTGATTGAAAGACACGTTTGGTGACCGCCTAATTTCACGTTTTGGACCTGTGAATTGGCCTCCAAGATATTTATAACACCGCTAGACTATTTTCTGTGGGGCTATGTAAAGGCATTGGTCTATGCGGATAAGCCACAAACGCTTGACCATTTGGAAGACAACATTCACCGTGTTATTGCCGATATACGGCCACAAATGTTGGAAAAAGTCATCGAAAATTGGACGTCCAGATTGGACTACATCCGAGCCAGCCGTGACAGTCCTTTGCCAGAAATCATATTTAAAATGTAATGCCACAAGGTTATCTTTCGAATAAAAAAAAATTCATGTCAATCGAATAATACATCGTTGTTTTATTGCAATTTAAAGTTCTATACCTCTAAAAAAAACACCCTTTATATATGTATAAATTTCCCCTCAGATAAATGTCAAAATGAAAAAACTTTAAAAATCTGATATTTAAAATATTTTAAAAAAGAGTTGTGGACCGCAACTTACGTACTGGCGGGCCGCATGTTGGACACCCCTTGCTAGTTAATCTAACTCTCTTTATGCTCTATAGTTAATATAACTCTCTCTCACGCAAATAGCCTAACACAATTCAAGCATGTTAGAAATACCTTCTAAACAAAAATGTGAACTACCTTTATTAAATCATTAATTATTATGGGAAATATATAATTACTATTAATGCAAAATTTTGAATTAAATTCTTTCCAATTTTTGATTAGAACTGTTGAAAAGCAAAATATTCCTCCAAATATTTCGGTTAACTTATGTAAAAATCAAACAATTGTGAATAGAAGTAGATATTTTGAAGTAGTTTAAGAAAATGCAGTTTAACATAAAATAAAAATGTATAATAAGTGTACAAGTAACATTATTAGAGTAAAACATTTCTTACAGAACGATATTAATAAAAACAAAATTTCCACTGCATCTGACAAACTAAAAAAAAATTCTAATTACTCTTTTTTAAAATGTTAATCAAAACTGTTGAAAAAATTTAACAGGTCCTGGCCTCGTAAAATGCATAAACATTAAAAGATCATTAATATTTCTGGATACTTCAAAACATTAAGTTAAATTGGTTCAATGGTATCGTAAAACGCATTAGTCATATATCCTTAACTATCATAGCAACATATTTTAATGTTGTTGACGATCTGCACTTAATCTTTAGCAGAATGCAAATCATTTTGACTCAGCTAAATAATAATTTCACACTTACTTCAGCGTCAGTTATTTCTTTTTATTTTGCATTTAATCTCTACCGAAATCAATGACCCACGCGCTCATTAAGTGACCTGGAAGTCACAATTTACTCATTGTTCTGTCAAATTTGTAGAAAAATTACCTTCATCCACAAATGAGAGTGCGGTACGTGATTATTCAAAACGTGTTTAGCTCTAAATTATTCTTATCGTGAATCTTATCCTTCAGCTACAGCGTTGAGAGAGGTAATTTACGGTGAGCATTAATAATTTATTGAGACTTGTTGCTCTACTTTGGCATTGTGTTTTCCTTCTGAACAAGTCAATCCGTCCGGAATTAATTTACATATCGAGAAAATGTGCTCTCATTTTCGCCTTCAAACTGTCAATGGAATATAACACGTAATTATTTTGAAAATCACTCTTGCCCATCAGATAACAACTCATGATAACTTATGCAGTTGCATCCATATTTGGACAAATATTTCCGAAACTATATTTAATTAATGTATGGAATAACAAGGAATAAGTCAAGTGATTACCAAAACCTAGATATTAAGGATTTTCTTTTGTGAGATGTGACTACTTTTCACATACATTTCGATCTTAGCTTCTTGTTCAAAAAATTCATAAATACTAGGTTATTTTTAGTCATCTTATATAACATTTTTCAATTCCTACTATTATAACTCACACTCTCTACATATTTATTTATTTACTTATTTATTTATCTTGGTGGAATTTTCAATCGTTAACAAAATACATTTTAAAGCGCTCAATTGAACTGGAATTTTAAAAACATGATTATTTTAGATGACAATACAGTAATTTAATCATAATTTATAAAAATTAATTGATTAAAAATAATTACTCAAAGAATTACAAATTCAGCGACGTTGGCATCATTTTTGGCGACTTAGCGACCTTTTTGGCGACTTGTGTCAAAACTTTAAAAGATATTTTTTCTCACGTTTTAAAGCATTCAGTTGAACGGAAATTTTATATACACGATTGTTTTGGATAACAATACGATATTTTAATAATAATTAATAAAAATCAATTACCACTTACCGTTGTGATTCTGTCATATGTCTACGCATATTTATATTAATTGTAGCTATTTAATAAAAAGTAGCTAAAATCAAATTTTTCTTCGTTGATCTAAGTAGGAATTGACTTAAATTTTTTTTTATATTACTTGTGTGTGTGTGTGTGCTTTAGTTTAAAATATTTTTATAAATATCAGGCACTCTTAAATGAATATTTTACATCGCTTTTTTTAATAAATATTAAAATTTAAATAAAACAATCAAATACTTTTAACGGGAAAACGCTAAGACGAAAAATTGGTTAACACGACATAATACAATGGTCTCTAAAAACTAATATATATTTTCGCATATTTATTTCTCTTAACACGAAAAAACTTCGCTTCTGCGAATGAACACTTTATGAAAAGTTTTAGAAAGTTTCTGCATTATATTGGCCTGTTCTACTGTATCATCGTAAGAATTCGATACAGTAAATGATGATAATGTGTGTGCAACCTCAATTTTTCTTTATGGCAGGCAAAGACATTTTGGGGTTTGTTCAAAGTTCAAAAAATATTGAGGTAGATTCCGGTGACGAAAATGATGAGATCCGTCACCAAAAGCCCTCAAGTAGCTGAATAGTGTGATGTTAATATTCATCCACATCATCCGAAATGAGGAACATCATGAAAAGTATGCGCAGTTATTTAATCCCATATTCCAGTGATGAAAGGAATAACAAAAGGGAAGACATCGAACAATTTGCGGACAATTTGATACTAAAAAAGACAATGCAAAGAAAATTATCAGAATATTTTCCGAAAACACAATAAATGTTTTGTTTTTCAAAAAAACTTGTAAATTTTGCATTCAGTTTCATTTAGTTCTTGTGAATGTTTTTGTTTCATTGATTTTTATTAAATTCACGCATGCTTATCTATGTACATTAAATGTACTCTAATAAACTTAATTTTTTTAATATGGGTTTTATTTTGTGAAAAATATCCTTTAACACGAAAAAATATTTCAGTCCTCTCAGTTCCGTGTTAAACGGTTTTCACTGTAATTTATTTCGTGAGTTTTTTGTATTGAAATTAACTTTTAACTCATGCTTTCCCTCCCGTCATTCTTCCCTTGATAACTGTCATTTCAAAAGGATTTGCATGTATCATACAGGAATTTATGAGAGGCTCGATAGTCTGATGGAGAGTATTAGAGCTTTGGACACTAAAGATTAAACTAAATGTAAATTCGCTATTAGGTTTAATGAAGTCTATTTTAGAGTAACAAAATTATTTATTAATTTCGATTAGGTTACACAGAGATTCCAAATACCATTTTAAAAAATTACCGAAAAAAGAACATGGACGTTTTTTAATAGCGACCACATTCTTCCTTCACTTGGCCTTTACCAAAGATAAGGGGTCGCTAGAGGACGCTTCTGCTACTTAAGAAAGTCATTTAGAGTTATTATAATATGAGCGGGGGGTACCGAATTATGCTTATTAATACAAAAACATTTAATATTAGGAAGTTCTTTCGAAGCGTTTTATGTTGCTATTCAAAATCTCTCTGCAGACAATTTATAGATCATTTTTAACAATTACTTAGGTCATTACTATACATCTATTGTATATTTTTTACTATTATAATTTGTGGAGGGATTATAACACTCTTTATTTCATCCACATTAATAATGCTTTTCAATATGTGTTTGCTATTTACTAACTTATATATATTTTCAAATCCTACTATTAGTTCACACTCTCCCTTAATATATTTATTTATACATATATATACATCGGGTTCAAATTTTCAATCGTTAATAAATTACTTTCTATTCATCCACTCAAGTTCAAATACATTTTTTAAAACTTGTAGTGGAGGACATTTGATGTTAATACAGTTTTTTAAAATATTAATTCATTAATTTTTAATTAATGAATAAATAGTAAAAAACAAAAGTAATAGTCTAACACCCTATATAGAAAGGAAAATGGAAAATTGCAAGGAATATCGCTTTCTATTTTGTCACTTAATATTGTGATTCGGTCATATGTACATACATATTTAAATTAACTGTAATTATTTAATAAAAAGTAACTAAAATAAAATTTCTCTTTGTTGACCTTAGTAGGAATTGACTTTAAATTTATTTTTATATATTACTTGTTAATATATTCGTGAAACAACTGATAGATTAATGGAAATGACATGCATTCAGAAAAAAGTAAAGAAATTTTTAATTAAATTAAGAATTTTTGAGACCCTGGGCCCTTATGTAAAAGTAGGCCCTTTTAAGTAGACAGTATATGGAATAAATTGTCAAATACTCGAGCAGACGGTAATCCGTAACAAATAAATGTGTGTGTGACTCATAGTCTCTCTATCAGTCAAAAAAATCTAATCTAATCACAAACCAACTCAACCGACTGTCACCTTTCAATTAAAAGTTGGTGTGTGATGGTAGCAAGGGACGTAGCTACCGTCGTATCAATGATACGGGGCCCCCAAGCTACAGGGGTCCTAACATGTGTAACTACAGTCTCACTAACAGGGGTCCTAACATGTGTAACTACAGTCTCACTAACAGGGGTCCTAACATGTGTAACTACAGTCTCACTAACAGGGCTCTCATATATATAAAAGGGCCTCGAAGGAATTTTGATACAGGGCCCACTCGGAACTAGCTACGCCAGTGGATGGTAGGCCTAGGTCTAGATACAGTCGACGAACATGACATAAGTAATAAAGCAGTCCTACCACTGTACCCAGCCGGCATATAGTTAGAAATTCCCTTTTTTTGGAGAAAAGGTTTAGGAATAAAATTTGACAGTTAAAAAAATTATTCAGATTGTGATCTTCTTTAGGCCGAGTCCAGCCCCCCTCCTTCCCTACCCAGGTTCTAGGCACGGGCTCGGTTGACCCATGCCTTAAAATGTCCTTGCGTATCATGTATGAAATAGGCTAAAAATTTTGGTAAGATACATTCAAAGCATCACTTTATAATTTACAGAAAATTTTGTCATTTGCATAGAAATTCATGTATTGATTATTTATTTATTTTTTTCTTAAGGCAAATGAGATGGATATATATTTCAAGCAGGAAACTTGCATAAATGACTGCTATGTATCGTTCAATCAGTTTCGTATGAAAAACAAGTTTCATGAAGCAACCCTTGAAAAGGAAACTCAAAAGTTCGTCTGCCCGGTAAGGGTTAAATGATTTATAGTCACTAAAATGACATTTCCTTATAGGGACACAAAACAAGAAATCTTCCTTATTATTCGGTTGTATGGCCTTGGTCTTGAAATTTCCACTCCATCTATAAAAGAGTCTTGTCAAACTGAACTAATGCATAAAATATATCCTTAAGGAATAAGTTATAGAAAGAAGGGAAAGAGAGAGAAAGAGAACAAACTACGAAAGGTATAAGTGATGGATGGTATTTTAATGCATCAATTTTAAATCGGCTTACTTAGTAAAATGAAAAGGTATTATTTAACATAAATTACACACTAAACATTTACTGACAGAATTTTATATTGTCATCGTCTAAAGAAAAATAGGATGCAAATTCACAACTTCTTTTCTTAAAGATAAACTCTATATTTATATCATATCTTGATTTCAATGAAAGGCTTCGAATTTTATTAACCGATTGTCTGTCTGAATCAATCTATTTCATTTCTACTTAAAAAATACTTAAAATTCTATATAATTTTATCCTCTGTACTGTAATATGAAGTACATTTGTAACTTTATATATTTGCTACACTTTAAAGAATGAGTAATATAAGTTTTATATACAAAGGCTAAGAGAATAGTAGCATTCATTCAAACTTGTAATAATACCGTAAAATTTTTCTAACTTAAAGAAAGCCTTAGAAGTCAGTTAAAAAATTTTTGTTGTAAAAATATTTCAAATTTTTTTCGGGAAAATTCATACAGTTTGTTGTGCTTTTATAAACAAGAAGTATTTTATTAATTGATCTTTTTAGCGATCCTGATATACAAAATAAATTCAATGGAAAAGCTTATTTGGGACGACAAATAGCACAAAATAACGTAGAACGTTGCAATTCAGTTCGTCGCACATTTTTTTTGCCCCCGTTCAGCCTCATCTTGCTCTTAGTAGAGATTAGATTTTGATATAGAGTTCTGACAAAGTCATTTCCTTAGACAGACATTTTTGTAAATACTTTTTAATAGTTAATTAATAAAGTGACATTTACTTATTCTGAGTTTGAGATTTTCGTGACGATTTGGCATAACTAAAATCCGGCGTATAATGGGCACCTATGCTTTAATTTTTAGGTATATTCTCGTATAACGCACACCCCCTTTTTTGAGAAGAAATATGAAATATATGTGTGCAATGCTCTTATGTTTTGAAGTCATTAATTCCAGGTATTATTCCAAGATCCCCTCCGGAAAAAAACTACTTTTAGAACAATAACCCTTTAAATTCACAAGGAATGTATTTTTTTTTTAAAAAAAAGTATTTCTCGATATAGGTAGAGTTTAATTTTTTTCTATGCCCATCTCTTTATTTTTAAGGCCGTTTTCGGTTAATGTTAAAGAATAGGACCTGAATTGGAACATTTTTTCAGATATAAAAGAAATGAAAAATTAATATGATATGCTGGCTGCACTATCCTTTAGAAAGCAGCATTTTTTTATCATACTTCTTTTTTTTTAACAGAATTGATTCATTTTTTCTGGTATAAAATATGTTTCGCGTTTTTTCTCCTATACCGTAATGTTAAATGGGCTATGCCTTCCCGTATTAAAATGAAAAAGAAAGTATTCATGGAATATTTTGAAATTTTTAAAAACACTATATTGTTAACAGAGATACGAGCTATAATACTACAAATTTTCAGGGAAATTGAGGCATTTTTCTGTCTGAAAATAAGCTGCGGCCGCGGTAGCCGAGTGGTATAGGTATCGGATCGTGACAGCCTTTGTCACGAGTTCGAGCCCAGTACCACTAAAGACCCGCTGTGTAGGGCAGCGATGCACGCTAAATCTGTCGAGAGCTGAAACGTCCTTCCGTTGGTGTGGTGTGGTAGTTAGGAGAAAGGGTGCCAGCTCAGGTGTCGTCCACGTCACTTGACCATGGTTCACAATTACGTGGTCCGTCGCCAAAAGCCCTGGTGTAGCTGAACAGTGCGACGTTAATATTCACTCATTCACTCACTGAAAATATGCTTCGCGTTTAGTTCAAGCTCTCGTACGTTTACCGAAAACAGCCTTGAAGGTCTCGTTTTTATACCCGATGCATCACGCACCCGTAAATTTCAATCTTATTTTTTGTATTTAAAGTGCTCGTTATAAGCCAGATTTTACACAGTAGTAAAATACTGTAAATACTTCAAATGTCAAATACTTCAATGTCTTCTATGAATCACTTGCAGTGCTACGAGCATGTTTTTGTATTAGAAATAGGTGTGTATGAATATATAATCACATTAACCCATCGACTGCCAGCTACGAGATATCTCGTAGTAAGCGTGTGTTCTAAAACTGCCGGCTATGAGAGATCTCGCAGTGTGTGCTAAAATTTTAGATTGATTACATATCTCTCCATTTGAGTTAAAAATTATTAGAAAGGATGAATGAAAAATTTATATAGTACAAAAAAACAAATTAATTATCAAATTTTAGTATTAAAATTATAACTTAGACGATTAGATTATAACATAATTATTATATATGTATATATGAATGTATTCCAAAAATTAAAATAGTATTTTTATTGTTGTTGCTGTGTATGATAAGCTTTGAAGCAAGACTCAAAGCAAATTGCTGGGGTTTTGAGACACGCTAAATAAAAGTACTTAGTCTCCTTTTTCTTCCCTTTTTTTTTTTGTGCTTTGTACACATTCCACATGGCCTAGTAGGAATCCTTTCGTCTGTGAGTGGAAGGCGTTCTAAGTAATGAAAATCAGTTGTATTTGTATTATGTTTCCTGCATTGCTGCCATCGTCATCAAATAAATGCATAACTGATTCCCAAAATTGACGCATCCTCTTCTTTTTATTCTCGATTTCTTTGGTTATAGAACATGTATACATTCTACAGGAAGATTTCGAAGTAGGGTAGAACCATTTTCTTGTACCAATGGATGATTTTCCAGAGGTCTCTCTCTCTGTGTTAGTTAATACTTATCAGTCCATTTTTATTATTTTACAACTCTTGATAACTACCATCGCCTTATACGTTTTCCCCAGTGAGAATCATTATGCATCTGCATGGAAATCTAACATAATATCACATATCTGACAGTTACCATATGAAATTAAGCGGCGAGATTATAAAATCAAACAAAATGAAAAAAAAAACTCTGTGTGTATGAAGATTTTTATTGAAAAAAAACCCCACTACGAGAGAGAAGTAACTCGTAAATGGCGTACAGGAATCTTTTCAGTGACGTCAGTTACGAGTTTTCTCGTGTGTTTTTTTCAATAAAAATGACCGCGAATGCCATTACAATATTATATCAGTAACTTCATATTATTATATTTTGTAATATGTCCTGTTTTCTTTAAAATAAAATTCTGGCGCCCAGGGCAAGACGCTCTAAATTTACCTGGCAGTGAATGGGTTAATAATATTATACACTAAATTGCTCTAATTTTAACTTAATGGTAAGCAACAGGTAAAAAACAGCAAGGCAGTACAAGGCAACGAATAATAGCTACAGTAATTCTTCTTCTTATATTGACACAATAGCCCCGGGTGGACCAAGCCCTCCCTCTTCTATTCAGACGTCGGTTTAGAGACAGTTCTCCAATTAGTTACCCTTAAAACTATAAAATCATCCTCCACATAATCAGCCTATCTCAATCTGGGCCTACAACTATATAATACACTAACAAATTCTGAGAAATTAAACTTGGTTTTAAGGTGTCAACCTTCCCTTATTACGGGGCATTAGAGTTTTTGTTTGCTATTGTAATACGATGGTTATTCTTCTTTGTCATGTGCGCTGTCTTGCAATTTTCTTACCTATAATTTAGCACTTAGGTAAAATTATAGCAATTTAGTACTTTGTTAATGGTTTATATGTATATTTGTATGTGTATCTGTACATATTGAAAAAAAAAAAAAACCCACCAAATGCTATAATTGCAGTTTACAAAAGCACTACCATTGAATTTTTTAACAATTAAACAAAGCAAGGCTAAGCCATTAAGCTTATGGTACTTCTTATACTAAATAAGAATTTCGTTTTTATTCAAATCAGAATTAGCAATTTCATAATAATATAGCACAATTAATCAAGTTACATTATAAAAGCCAAATAGGATCGGGTAAGAGGGAAGCAGCTCCTACAAACGCAATAATTCTCAATAAATATGTGGTCAAATGTAGCCAGAGGATACCAAACTTATATCCCCAAACAATTTCTCCTCTCATAACACCACTTGCAGCAGCATCTTGCGCCCTGCATACTGATTACTGTCCCAATCGCCAAATTTTACCAACAAGCTAATTCCCCTTCCAACCCATTCGAGTCTGACGACTTTTTGAAAGTCTGAACTTTCCTGAAAATCGAAAAGAAGTTCAAACGAGTTACTGTCGCCAACTTCGAAGAGTCAATCAACTGGCCGGCTTTTGTCGGGATCGGAGGAAAGTCGACAGGCGAAAGGGTGCAAGCAGGATGTTGACCCCTGGAGATTTCTAACTGAAGAACTCATAAATATCATATGGTGATTGCAAAATCACCGTATGGGTTACCTGCCCCAAATAGTTTGAACAGAAGTACCCTTTTTTCCCTTTGGGACTTTTGTATGGTGCCAAGAAAGTTCCTTGAGCAATTCGTGAGCACAAAGCTGTCAAAGATTAAGCGATAAATAGTGGCAGCAGTCGATGGCAACGAATTTTAAACCATTTTAGAGGTCAGAGTTTTGAAGGTTAATTTTTTATGCTACTCTTCCTTCCTTATAATAATCACACGATTAGCTTCCGCGATTAACGAAATGTTGAGAAATAAGCCCGTTTTACTTTTTAAGTATAAATAATTGGACTACATCCTGATCTATGGCCTCCAAAAAATAATGGCACAGCGCACTCTCATTTATCCTCCTTCATTTTTCCCCACTTAAATTTGGCAATTTTTGGTTCTATATCAAAAATACATTTTATATCTTTACATTTACTCTATATTTATATACTATTCTACATTTATGTTTAAAACAATTATTAACAAATTAAACATTACCAAAAGTATATGTAATTATGAGATGAATATAATCATAGCATGCAGAAATAATGAAAAGTTTGGTTTTTGAAACAGAAATGATAAATTTTTGTATTATGAATGACCAAAATGAATTTTCTTGTTCGTATTTAATGCTTTATGCTGTGAGAATAAATGATTATGAAACTTGGATTAATAGAGATATGATACTTCTTGCAGTAAATCCAATGGCGAAAAATAACAAATTTAAATTTAAATTAATTTAACACTAAATAGAGATATATCTCAAATTTTTCAAAATAAACTTTTGGATAAAATATTCTTTTATTCCCCCAGCATTCTTAAATGTCTTTTTCTTTCTTTATTATCCTCAAATATTAAATATGCAACATTCTATTTATTCAAACGTAACTTTTAATAAATTTTCACTGGTTAGTTCTTCCGGGGAGGGGAGATGTCCGTATGGGGAAAAATGATTTGCAATATACTAATTCGAAGAAAGTTTTTCGAGAGTTTAAATTTAGTATTAATATTATTTAACTATTTGTGCGTGTGCGAAAAGTTACATGTAATATGTTAACATGTAATTTATAATTTTTGTCTTTATTTCTTTCATAAAGACGTTTTTAAAAAAGGTCTCTGATTTGTCTTTAAATTTAAAAAAAATAGGTGAAAAAATATTATATAGTTATAATGTGCGACTCAGTAGTCTATTATAGCAGTGCTCATTAACATTTTAATCGCCACTGAACGGTCAGCGTTTGATAATTTTATCGAGCCCATTGAAAGTGGAACGTTGGTTGTTTATATTTTTAGATTGTTTTGACTTAATAATTTTAATTTAATTGTCTTCAATGCCCAACCAATTGGCACGCGGAGAAAAGGCAGGCCAAAACTTAAATGAATAGATGGCATAGAAAAAGATCTCCTAGTTTTGATAACTAAGATTTGGAGAACACTAGCAGGAAAAAGGCCAAGGCCCACCCTGGGTTTTGGAGTCGATGAGGAAGTAATTTAATTGTATTTAAATATGCCTTGAGAATCAAATAATTACACCAAAAAAATTGGATCAAAAGTAATCTCGATGAAAAGTCAGACAAACCCGAGAAAAAATGCACTTCAGTGAATAAAATGGAAAAGATTTGATGTTCCTTAGGCGGCCCGGTACCATTTAATCCAAGGACCGGTACCGGTCAACGGCCCGGAGGTTGTGGAACACTGCTTTATAGTGTAGTTAAACTTATAATAAATCAACACTGAATTCGGTTTTTAAGTGAATTAGGATTTTAAAATGTATTGTACATCTCTCAAACTTGAAGTCAATAAAAATATTAAAATAGATAAATATTCAGTAAAGGTTTGGCGTAACTATAATAGTAATGATAAATTATAGTTTTAAAAAACTAAAAAACACGCTTTTATAGTTTTTTTAATCGAACTAAAAAGTAAAAAATAATTCTTAATATAAGAAAAAATTATTAATGAAAAAATTAATGTCATTGGGGTAAAAGCGAGGGGTACTTTTACACTAACTCTGCATTTCGGTATAGAATTAGTAAGAAATTAAAACAATTGATATCGAGTGCCCCACGATTTTACCACAATGACATGAATTTTCGCGTTAATCACTTATTTTTTACTTTTTAGTTCGATTAACTATAAAAATCGGTTTTTTAGTTTTTTTAAACTACGATTAATTTTTAATTTTTTAGTTCGATCTGCAATTAAAGCGTATCTTTTTAGTTTTTTAAAGTATGTTTATTGATTGTTGAATCAAACTTTTTTGCTTGTTGTATTTGTATTAACCATGAGCGCTTTCGTTTTAGGGTTGTAACTTAATCTCTTAGTTGCCAAATCTGGAAATGGAGAATCGTTAATCGTGATGATTCTGATAAGGACAATGGAACAAAATTATTAAATTGTTGTAAAGGCTGTTTTTTTAGAGGTATAGAACTTTAAATTGCAATAAACAACGATGTATTATTCGATTGACATGAATTTTTTTTATTCGAAAGATAATCTTGTGGCATTACATTTTAAATATGATTTCTGGCATATGACTTTACGGCTGAATGAATGTAGTCCAATAAGACGATTGAATTGACTTTTTAATAAAAATTTGTTTATCGGCAATAACACGGCGAATGTTGTTCAGATTTTCCAAATGGTCAAGCGTTTGTGGCTTATCCGCATAGACCGATGACTTTACATAGCTGCACAAAAAATAGTCTAGCGGCGTTAAATCACAAGATCTTGGAGGCCATATCTATACAGGTCATGAAAACGTGAAATTAGGCGGCCACCCAACGTAATTTTCAATAAATCGATTGTGGCACGAGCTGTGTGATATGTTGCGTCGTCTTGTTGGAACCACAGATTTTGATAACAGCATGATTGTGAAGGATATTTTCATCGAATAAAAAATTTTTCGTAATCATGGCTCTATACCGATCACCATTGACTGAAACGGGGTTGATTATATCGTTTTTAAAGAAGGATTCCACCAAAATATAAAACGCAAAAAACAGTCAGTTTTTCTAGATTATCGGTGTTTTGCATACAGTTGTGGATTAGCTTCATTACCAAATGCGGTATTTTATTTGTAATGACGTTAGCTATTCAACCAGAACATTTTTTTTCATCTTAGTAAAAACAAAATTGTTTGAAAATCTAAATTTAACGGCAATCTTTTTTTCAAATTTTACGAATACGCCTTTTGATAAGACGTTTTTTGTTGCCAAACCAAACTGAGAATAAATCACTCTGATATTTGTTAAATATTTATTAATATTATTAAGTAATGCCAACTTAAATTCTAATTTACATGAAAACAAATAATTTTTATCATCGGTTATTAAAATGGCAAACTTCACGAATTAATTTGATTTAAAGTGAATAAAAATCGGGTTCAAAGATTCCGTTACATGTAGGTGAACTATTTTCAACTGCGTGTATACTGGTTTTTGCTAATTTGAAAACGAAAATAATGTTCCTGTTTTTTTTATTTAAAGAATGAATGTATACCTTAATAAGAGATTGAATTTTCTTTTAATAAAAATTTGTTTAGTTACGGAATCAGTTGCTAAAAAGAAAGAAAGGAAAATATCTTTTTTGTTCAGATTTTCAACTAAAGAACAAGTAATTGTCTAAAAAAAGAAACTTTTAAATTGGCTCAACTAACTTAAACGGATTAAATTAATTATTTTTCATATCTATAAGTAGTCGCATGAATATAATTAGAATATTTAATCTGAAACTAATTTGTCACTATTTGCGCCATGTTTTCGGATTACAATATTTTAATCCGAGAAGCAGAAATTTTAGATAAAAACATACTTGGGAGAAGGATATTTTCATCGAATTAAAATAATTTTTCGTTTCTAGTTTCGATGTATATAATTAAAAAATGGATTGAAAAAAAGGGGTTGATTATATCGTTGATTTAAAAAAAGGATTATATTTATTTTTAAAAAAAATATTAAAACAATGACATAAAATTTTAAGGCAGCACTTTTTTCTAGATTATGGCAACCACATTAAGTATGAAAAATATCAAAAATTAAACCATATTATAATTTTATTTGTCTATCTTGGCGAACATAAAGAACATTTTTTTGTCTTAGTAAAAACTAATATATGTTTAACTAAATCTAAATTTAAAAAATAATAAAATTTTAGAATAAATTTTTAGACAATTTTTTTGTTCGACGATATTTTTCTTAATATTTCGCAAAATATATGTATTAATATTATTGAATTCTTTATTCATGACATAATTTAGCTGTAAAATGTTTTTAAAACAAATAATCATTTTTATTTGAGTTATTACAATGGATTACTTCACGTAATTTTATACAAAAAAAAAAATAACAGCAATTTTCAGGAATGTTTTACTGCATAACTATTTTCTGTATACGATTACTAATGATGAACGAATTTATTACTGTTTTTTATTGTTGAGAACCTGATCATAGCCAAATAAAGAACATACTTCCACCTGAAGGCATTTATTTAAAAAATTATCTTTGAAAAAAGAATATTCGAGGATTAGAACAAAACGAAGTTTTAAGATGAGAATCAAAAAGTATCGCATTATCAGAACTAACTCCATTTATCTTTTATAGGGCAAAAAATTTTTGGCGAAGAATAACCTTAAAAAGATGAATACATCTAAAATGCAATTTAGCGTAGAATTCATTAAATTTTAGTTAAATCATTTCTATTTTTTTTTTTAAAGAATAAAACAAATTTCGAACAATTTTGTGCAAAAAGGATAACCTCCAACGTCACAACAAATGTATAATACATTTTTAATTTAGATATCAATATATTTCAAGACACGATGCCATAATATATGCACAGAAATTTAATAACAAATATCATGTGCAATGTAATAATACCAAACAAAAATATCAAGTAACAATTAATTACAAAAAGTATCAAGAAATTTAGTTAAATTTTCATGGAATTATCGCAAATTTTTTAAAATATTCATGAGAAACATATCTCTTAAATCATCGGCCTGTTTGCCGAAAACATGCAACAGATTTTAAAAAATTTTATCTATGACAATCCCAGATGGAGTACGCAGTACAAAAATAACCGACGTGTTTTTTTAATATTCCGTATTTGAAGTTTAAGTTGGCATTACTTTCAAGATGGCGAAAAATTTAAAAACTAATATTTGAATTCCCAAAATTATATTATTTCCTAATTTGAAACAAAAAAAAAACCTACCAATTTTCGCAATGTTTTCCCACATATCTGAATTTTCCAACGATTACTAATGATGTTCGGGACACTTTATTACTCTTTTACAAAGGTAGAGAACCTGATTACGCCAAATAAAAAACATGCTTCCACCTGAAGGCATCTAGTAAGAATACCATGAAGCATGAAAATAAGGAATATTCGAGGATTAGAAAAAAAGTTTTACGATGAGAATCACAAAAGTGTCGCATTAGAAGAACTACTTACATTTATCTTTTATAGGGAAAAAATGTAATCCGAAGAACAACGAAAAAAAGATGAATACATCTAAAAAAAGCAATTTAGCGAAGAATTTATTATAAATTTTAGTTAAATAATTTCTATTTTTTTTAAAAGAATAGAAATAAATCATTATACAATTTTGTGAAAAAGGGATAACCTTCAACGTCATAACAAACGTATAATACATTTTTAATTTATTGAAGTCAATATATTTCAAGACACGATGTCATAATATATGCACAGACAACCGAAGTAATACCACAAATATCATGTGCAATGTAATAATACCAAACAAAAATATCAAGTAACAGATTAATTACTAAAAGGGAGTATCAAGAAATTTAGAAATTTTCATGGAATTAAGAAATTTTTTAAAAATGTTCATGAGAAACAGTTCTCTTAAATCCATCGGCCTGTTTTTTGCCCAAAACATACAACAGATTTTAAAACATTTTATCTATGACAATACAAAAGTAGATACAAAAATATTACGCTTTTTAATTTTAATTAAGTCGCATGAATAGCAGCTTGTAGCCGTTTGAATGTACTTGAAAAGGTAATACACCCAACTCTTTTTTTACACGGTAGACAGGCTTCTTCGTCTGCTGTAGGTCATTATGAAGTAAGAAGTTAAAGCATCTCGCTCTATTACCCTCACAGTTCGAAAAGGAGTAGAATATGAGAGTAAATCAACCACATGCAAATATCTCCAGCTTGTAGTTGTAATCCAAAAAGAACTCACTTCAAAATATCAAAAACAATTATCTTACCTCAACCTTTAGAACTGTAAGGACCACTAATGCTTAAGTTGATATTTGACGAACCTCTATGACTATATTGTCACTTATTTACGTCTCTATTTACATTTCCATATCACTAAAAAGGAACTTCAATCAAAACAAAAACAAACTAAATACGCAAAACAATATTAACAGATTGAAGTGTTAGGCCTCCAGTTTACCGCAGTCGCCAACCCTCAGTTTTAAATGTCAATGGATACACCCAAAAAAGTAGCTAAAAAGTCGACAATCTTTTTTCTTCAAGTTTGAAATACTTTTTAATCTGAATTATCAATCTTCAAGAAAGTAAAAGAATGAAATAAAAATGAATTTTCTTGCTGTGTTTTCTCAATATATAATGAAGGAAGAAGAAAAAAATAAGCTCTTGATCTTGAAATCCTCATTGAAAATAGGTGCGACTAGATATACAACTGAATAGATATCTATTTGCCTTAAAGCGAAGGTTTAATTTCAAGAAATCCTGAAGGTCATCAGCGATTTTAAAAAAATCTGTATGTGGAGGGGAAAAAAATAATGCCACAGATTGTTTCTAAAAACTTTTAAAAGTTGATGGCTGTTAAAGTGCTTATAAGCTAGATAACAGAAATATCAAACTGTAAAACTAAATACGATTGATTTGTTGCAAAAAATTCTGATTTAGTTATTTTATTGTTGCAACTAGTCCTGAAGAATTAATGACACATACCAGCATTATTCGATTTTTTTTTGCTACCTTGGCCTGATATTGGCTCAAAAATTGAATACACAAATCAGCACGGTAAATAAAAAAAAAATTGTTTGTTTCAAAAGTCTATTGTGTTGTGATATCGTCTGAATTTGTTTCCTTGTTGTGTCTGGGAGGTGAAAAGTCGGTATGACATTGAAGTTGAAGTGGAAAACTTATTAAAGCTTAAAAAAATTTTAACACCTTCTTGACACCTTTATGCATTCTAATTCCTCTAAGTATGTTTCGATTTTTCTTTTAAAAAATCAATCACCTAAATCATTTTGTATTGGGACAATTTTACGTTTTGAAATGGTTGATTTGCAGTAGATTTGGAACAAATACATTTATTTTTATAGGTATTGAAAAAAATAAAATGTTTGAACGAAATCATTTTAATTTTACGTGTTTTTACTTTTGGGAAATAATTTAATTTAAAAAAAAAAATGGCAAAAATGCTTGCTTAAAAAACGTGCTTATTTAAAATGCTTTCTTTCAGAAAATGGTTCGTTAAACAGTACAAAGAAAAAAGACTCAATTTTGATTACTATAATTTTCCGAAAGACATTTTGTGCTCACTTTCGTAAAAAAAATAAAATAAATAAATAAATAAAGGAATTTTCTAGCTTTGCTTAGAAAATAAATTTATTTAAGTATTATTTAAAAAAGCTCGGTACGCGTAGTTACATTGGGCCAGATAGCTTATGAGTTTTTCAAAGTAATTTTAAAGTTCAAAATATTTAATTAAACAGTTGAGTAAATATATACATTAATTGTGTTGAGGAATATTCTAAAATAAAAATTAGTAACCCTTTTAGAAATCTTATTCAGAAATAATTTTAAAAAACTATAACTGAATATTTTTTATGTTTCTAAATCCCTTATTAGCTACTGCGATATGTGCATTCAATTACATTTATAACATAAAATATACACACAACTGCCCCTGAAGAATCACTTAACATTCCCAAAAGTTGTATCGAATAAAATACAGCGATCTCTGAATTGCAATTCGTCTTCAAACGTACTCTTAACGAAATATCTCGCAAAGTTTAAATAGTATAAATCTATTATTTCTAATAGTGTCCATTGATAGATTAAATATAGCAACTTTAAAATTGCTGAGAAAAGGATACAAGAATTCATGAGAATTATTTGTAAAGAACATTTTTATCAAGAAATATGATAACGAAACCGGCTGGGTAGCGTGGTTGGTTAGTCGCTGGCCATCTGCACCCAAGGTTGCGGGTTCGACCCCGAGCAAGTCGGGAGATTTTCATGATGCAGAAAATCGACAGCGGCCATCTCGTATGATTATACGGCATGTAAAAGATCCCTGGAGTGTCTGGCTTTGTTGCTATAGGCAAAATTTAATCTTAGTACAGCTGGACGTCAAAATTACCTGCACTGATTGGTATCCGCCTATATGGTGCCGCACTATAAACAGATACCAGGTTCCGGGGAATGTTCTAGGTCTGCAATGGTAAAACACCAATCCGCAGTCTATTAGAAATAAAAAAGAAATTATTATTTTCCTTCCTTCCTATTTAACACGTTTTTCATACATCTTTTTAGTTTCAGATACATTGAATTTCTTTTGCTTTGATTCATTAGTGTACTGGTTTTGAGGGAGTCTAGAAATATTAAGCCAGTTTTTCTCAAACTTTCACTATTGGCGACCCAAAATTCAATCATAATTTTCATCGCGCCCCCCTTCCATACTGTAACAATGTTTTGAATTCAATAACACTGTACTTTGACTCTAAAGCAACAACACGACTTCAACCTCTCAAGCGCCACCGACATATATAAACGTCTCGCTCAACCCAAACGATCATTGTCCCGGACGTATATATACGTCTTTAGGAATTACGATCCTTTCTGTGCTCTGCTATCCATAAAATTATTCCGATGGCTTTGGAGTGCAATAGAAGGACCTTGACAGTGTTTGCGAAGGATTTACTTACTTCATAGTATTTGCTTATTTCTTCCTTTTCGTCCCCCCTCATCCCCAATACATCCCATACACGAACCTACGTGGAATACGGTGGCATTGGGCAGCGATTGGGGTAACTTTAAACCGCACGCGCGTGGCAGCTAAATAATTAAGTATAAACCTTACAAATTATCAAGATAAATATTAATTTTGGGATATATTTTTTGTATGACAATCCCATGGGGTCACTGGTAATTTTTAAGCTTGTTCTTAATTTAGTATCGCTATGATTAATTATAAAATACATGGTGAAGTACTGATACATTTATAAGTGTATTATATCAGTGTAAATATGTGTATTTTTTATTATCTCGCAATGTATTCTGTTTCGATTTAATTTTAGTAAATTGATAATTTTTTTTAAAAAATCTTTTATTTTCGATATGCTCGTGCCCCCCTTGTATGATTATCACGCCCCTCTAGGGGGGCGCTCCCCACAGTTTGAGAAACGCTGATTAAGCCAAAAATATGGGAGGAGAGGAACTTTTTGGGGTTAGTATTAAATAAGATCGAAAATTAAGAAATTTTCAAAGAGTTTCTTTGTTTTATCTGAATTTGCGACATTTTTAGATATTTATTTCAAGGGCATAACCTTAAGGATATTGTTTGCAAGGATATAATTAGCATTTCTCCTTTAGATGTCAACGTCTTCCTCTATTCAATGTATAATACAACCATCGTATTTACAGTCGAATAGATATTGTCTACACAGTACCTATTTCAGCCTAGATTGCCAACAATGAAATAGTTGTATATTTTATTATTTCTTATATTACTTTAACTATTCTTTTTTATTATTATTACCAAATCTTCATCATTATCATGCATGAGTTCTCAATTCAAGGGCATAGGGTTATCAATTCAACACTCTCTGTTTGTGATCTGAATACCAAATTTATAGGGAAGTTTTGTGTTCGAATACATTTATTTATTAGAATCCAGCATCAGCTCGAATACTTTGTCAACATACTTTACTCAAACCATCCAAGAAAATAAAAAGTAAATATCTCCACGATTTCTTGAAAAAACATTTTTATGAAAACGATAAAAACATGCGCATTCTGAAATACATAAACAATACTTGGCCCGTAACTATTGAATCAAAAAACAATGGAGTGAAAGACAGATGTAGGGGGGGGGGACATATCATTACAATCCTTTCAATAGATAATCTCTTCCATAGTAGGCGTAATTCACTCTTCCTTTTTGGCTACTGTGTTTTTGTATCTTTTTCTTCATCCCAATACACCGAACTGAAACCACTTCACCGAGCAATCCCCCAGTCACGGGTTCACCAAGCAATCCGAAAATTCGCCGACCAAATATCCGGTTTAAAGAAACAGCACTAAAAATAATGATCATAAAAACGGGGGTACCCACTCACGTAAGCAGATCGTCAGAGATAAATAGAAAGGGGTACCAAGGTGTGACCGCCCTTTGACGACTCCCACGCAAATTGTCCGGTACAACGGTCACGGCCGGTCGTATGTTGCTCCTAGACAGTCGATGGGTGAAACTGATGGTTATGCATAAGGTCGGAGGATATTCTAAGGCCTAGGTATTGAAATCATGTTTAGTTGGATGTATGCCCGAATTTCACTTCCCGTAGGCGCCGCCTGTGTTACCTGGGACAAGTTAATCATGCCATAAAAATCATAAAATGGCTTTTTAGGTGTTCTTGAATGGTCAGACACACCCAACCTTTTTTTTTATTGTTTAATGTTTTGAAAGTTTCGCTTATATACATTAGATCAGGGGTACTCGACCTTTTTTTCTGCTGGGCCGCATACATATGTCAGCTATTTCACGCGGGCCGCGTACATATTTTAGTTATTTCACGCAGCCCGTAACATGTGGATAAATGGGGGAGAAATGCTTTAAAACCAAGATAACATTGGAAATTTAAAATGTGGAAAATTGATTAAAATATTATAACTCCTGTTTTGTTTTATTTATTTTTTATTTTTTATTTTTGCCACTATATAACACTATAAATTAGAATCATTTAAGAAACACTCCTTCACATTTTCTGCATTAGTAAACGGTTTCATATGATTACCAATAATATAACAAACTTCATAGTATGTCTTTGTTACCGCTGTGATATTACCACCGACAAAACACTTTGTTACAGTTACCAACATTATTCACGCGAAAGCCTATTTATCACGTCTTGAAAGAGATCTTCGAGGAAAAGTGTCATTGAATGATTCCTGTTAATCGGTATTTTTTAAGTACAGCACTTTCGTGACAAATCAAACAATTACTAATCCATCTTTTTTTTTTCACTACAAAACTGTCAACCCCCCAATCGTCTTGAAACGATACATTTTATTTCAAATATTTTTCTCTTGCAAGATATGAAAGATACTTAACAATAAGTTTCATCCATAAAATTGTCGCTACTCCAATGTTGTCTGTTATCACTAACCGTAACCGTTCCAAATAGAAAAAGAATATTAATTCGTACCCGTACGACACCGACAGCAAAGAGCAAAATTGATTTATCTTTTTTGATTGATATTTCTTGACAAAGAATTTCCCGACAAATTTTTAGTACAACGAACTTAAATAAGTGAATTTCTCAGAGCAATGGGCCATGACCGGGCCACATTAGATAATACATTTATTACGTGGGGAGTCTCGTAATAATCGAATTTAAGGAACTTACCGCAGGAAATGACTCAAATAAAATTTATTTTTTATAATAATTACAATTTTTAAAACTCTTTCATTTTTAAAATACACGATCAGATGCAGGGACGTAGCTATCGCCGTATCAATGATACGGGGCCACCAAGTTAAAAGAGCCCCATCATGTGTCAGAAATGATACACTTTTTCAAAAAAGTTTTATTAATGCGATCATTTACATTTATTTTTCGAAAAAGCCCCTCCCCAAAGAATTTTGTTTCGGGGTTTAGTCAGGACTATAGCTACATCAGTGGTCAGATAAGATTCTGTTTTTAACAAGTAATTTTTTATGCAAAAGATAAAATTTTCTTAAACAGAATAAATTTAGTGTAATTTTGAATTTTTTAAAAAAATATCGTAATCCATAACTGAATTCTTTTCACTGCAAAGAAAGATTTTTATTGATGTTTATTTATTTATTTAATGAAAGCTTTATTCAGTCATATATAAAAAGCTTTATTTTATTTAAAATAGAATGTTATTTTGATACAGAAATTTCAGGATATACAGAACTTTTTAAGTCGCTGTGGAATTGTTTTATCAGGAAAAAAAATATTATCTTAGCAATTTTCTTTAGTTATCGATATTTTTTAAGCTATGTTTCTACTCAATCTCACAATATTCCATCATTTTTCTCGTTATTTAAAAAACTAAGTTTTGAGAAAATTTTTGAAAAATCGAATGATTTGTTGCGCATGTAAAAAGACGAAGTTCTTGTTTTCTGCCCACCCTCCCATCTTCATCCCTTAAAAATTTGATTTTAGAATTGTTTTAATCCTAAGCAAATGGGGAAAATTTTCTTCACAAATTTTAAAATTTGCATCTCTTACTGATATAGAAAATAGATGCCAAACTGTTAATACTGAGCATGCGTGACTAAGCTGATAGGTTATCTACAAAACTTTTTGGTATATTTCTTTAGAATAATTGCTTTTTTCCCCTGCTTTTAATTAAATTTTATATACTAAAGAGCAGTGAAATTATAGACTAAAAGCGGCAATTCTCTCAGATACTAGAAGTCAAAGAATATTTTATTTCTTAGAATTTTAAGGGTTTTATTTTTATTTGACAAGAATGCATGCAAATGTATTTTATTCCACATTTACTAACTAATTATTATTATCAGTTATCCCGGTAAATTTCACTTGAGGGCTCGTTCAGTATAATTATATACATTTACAAAGTAATGACTTTCTGTCTTGCTCTTTGATCAAACCTTTTTGATATCAAGAATCTTTAACGCAATCTCATTAAATAACAATTAATTTAATGGAACCTCAATAGGTCACAGTAAATTTATCATAAGTTGTTTTTTTATCCCAGTCTTTTGCTAAACGAACTTGAATTTGTTCTATAAACTGAGATAATTTTAAATAAATCATTTTTTGATTGCATTTGTATTCAGTAACTGTAGCATATGCTTGCATTTTTAGAAAAGTCCTTCAAGTTGAAGAATCGCATTTCGTGGTAAGCATTATTATGCTAAACGTAATGTCACACAGAAAGAAATAGCTTATAATAAAATGAAAAAGAGTTAAAATCTCCTGGATGTAAAATGAATTAAAGTAGTTCAAGCTACACAGAGGTTAAGTTAATGATATATTAATGTTGTACGTCATATTTTCTTCAGATTTACAAAAGAAGTCAACTCAGCAGTGCATTAAATATGTGATCCATCTTGAATTAAATATGCGATCTTGCATTAGATATTACATATATGATTCTAACAAAATAAGGTTAAAAATAAAGATTGCCTAAGCCAAATGGAATTAATTTTCAGACGGAAAAATTGTAATGCATTCGTTTGCTAAATTATTTTTCTTTAAAATTCATTCGCAAAGGGATGAGCAGATCTCACGATTAAAAAAAGGATATGCATTTGAGCTAATGGAAAGAAAGTGGTCAAATCACAGGATCACTCGACAGCTGTGTCTTGGCGATGCTACTATTCGGTGTTGTTGGCAGAAATTAGTAAACCAAGGTCATACATATCGTCAAGAAGATAGTGGCCGACTGAGAATGACGATAAAAGGCGAGAACAGATTGTTCAGTTCCCTATCGATGACCACCTCCTGACTCGTCCTCATTACCAATAGAGGAATAATCAAATACCAATGACTTTAGAGATCATCCATGGTGGTTATTCAGACATGTCCTACGATTGACAAATAAGAATGATGATCTTATCTCGATTATTCTTAGTAATAATTGCTTTACAATACCCCCTCGAATATATGCATATTTTCATATGTTCAAACTTAAATTCTCCCCTCTATTAAACTAATGGATATATATATATATATATATATATATATATATATATATATATATATATATATATATCAGTGGCGCACACAAGGGGGTCCTGGGGCCCGGACCCCCCCGAGCCCTTGATTTTTTTCTCATTGATTATAATTCTAAGTATATAGTACCTAAAATTTAATTAAGTATTTGTTATTAATGATTAATTTTATTAATTAATGCTAATTATTTATTCAATAATTATTTTTTACTGTGTTTTGTTCCCGAAAATCGACAAAATCAAAAGGAGCATGATACAAGAGTGGTGAACTTTCGACCCCGGAACCCCCTTGAAAAATTCCCATGTGCGCTACTGATATATATATATACATCATGTTTGGAGAAATTCTTGGATTGACAGGAGAAATGCAACGGGCAGCCGTTTGTCATATTATATATTATTTCAATATTCAGTAAAGAAGTCTGCACTCTCTCTCCAAGCCATGACAAAAACGAGAGCTCCTTCAGTGTTGATCAGCAGCGAGTGAGTCCTTAGAACACGTGTCTTCTTTAAGTCCGGCGAAAGTAGAAGTCAAAGTTCCTATGTGGGAGGTGGGTTGAATTGTCCTGGTAGGAAGTTTACCTCAACTGACACTTGTGGGGCAAGGGATTCATCACATATATATATTTGTATACATGCTTAAAATTCTGAAATGTTTCATAAGTTTTAGCTTTGTGACGGATCTATGCGCCATTCTTCAACTAATCCTCTAGGGAAATCTTTGGGCTATCGAATCGCGTTATTCACAACCAACCCTTCGGAAGAAGAAAATCGTGATATTCAAATTAACTTACTATATATAGTCAAAGTTTTCTAGCTTGAAGAGAGAGGAGGAGAGGAGATATACTCGAATCAGGTGAGATTGTTACTGAAGGTATCATATTTGAATTATTGTGATTAAGAACTCTTAGGAGGAAGTTCTAAAGTGACGATTGTTCACTGAGATTAAATTGATATTAGATTAAATCGGATGATAGGTTAGATCCTTTATTAAGTAAGGATCAAGTTTGATAGTCTTCTAATCGTTCGTGTATTACTGTCGTTGTCCCACTTTCGCGGTTAGCATCGGGACATTCTCTTACTATTATTAATTGCATTTGTGTGTTTTAATTGTGTGATAAATAAATAGATTAATTGGATCATTTCGAGTGTTTCTTCCCTACCTTCCACTTATCTAGGTGCCCAAGAGAGAGGTCGCAACCTCTCACAGCTTAAAACAAAAAGGCACAGCCATTAATGAAACACGTCTCATACACCCTCTTAGCTTACCATACTAATAAACAATAATACGTCAAAATTCACAACAACAGAAAAATAATATTGTGGTCTTATTTCGTTCAAACGTTTATTGCCTAACGAATCCATACAGCTCAATAAAAATTTAAAATATACTCAACAAAATTCTAAGGCAGTGACAACTCCTTTCACGAAAAATGATGTACTCGGATTTGAAACATAAATGAACAAAGCCAAGAAATTAAAAGAAATTTCTAACTGGGAATTAGATTCAGCAAGACAAAACAAATCGAATCTTCCATTTATTTCATAGCCAATAATATAAGCATGAAAAGAGAGAATAAACACTAGTTTCCTAATGATTCAGAATAGTTTTTAAAGAATAATGTAACCATTAACCCACTTATTTGACCTTTAGCATGTATATTTACGTTTTTTTATGTTGGTAGGAAACAACCTGTGTGGATATCACCGCCAATGGCGTTAGTGAGCAACCTGTTTTTGTGGTCAAAGTAGATGAGTTGGAGAAGTGTTTTATGTACATCGGGTGACACACACATTTTTAGGGTAAGTATGCAGTTTAGTGGGTTGCTCAGGTGATGTCATACTGTTTTCAGCATAAAAAAAAAACAATGGATGGTGTGGATGGTATACTTAAAATATTAGATGTTAACAGAAATTAGTTGCTCGGTATTGTTTCTTAGGTTAATATAAATCTGTTCAACAACAATTATTTTCTCTTCCACGATTTTCTAATTTAAGATATGTTTAATTTTTTTTTGAGAAAATGATGTATATCAAATGCTATGCGAAATCTGGATATGTGCATATGAAATACACATTGCATTCTGCTTCTCATTATTTACTCTGTGGTATTTTTATTCTTATTACTTATTATTCTTCCTTATTGTCAAAATATTTTTAGTTCTTAATCGAGTTAAAATTGTCAAGTAAGAAATATATAATTTCTTTCTTAGTTAAAATATATTTAGTTGAGTATGAAAAAGGAATTATCTGATTTTCCTTTCTTTTTTTCATTTCAGAAGCAAATGTATATATTTTCCCCAGAAAATACATACATTCTAATATAAAAGAGAATAATAGATATAAAATAAGATGTAAATTTTGGAAGTTGTTTGTGTATAAGAAATCTGAATTATAATACGAAAATGTTCTTTTTGTTCAAAATTATTTTACTTTACATCACTTGATTAGCAGGGTAGTTAGGCAAAACTAAAAGTATAAGTTTTTTGTAAAAAAAACAGTGGTGTAGACAAAAGTGGGATATGGAGGTTCAAACTGCACTCGCCATAGAACAACACAGATTCTTAATTTTCACCGTAGAGATAGCGCCTTGGGGCTTATATTCTATGTGTTTTTTAGAATGTAGCCCCCCATAGGAAAGTTCTGTGTATGCTACTGATAAAAGATAATAAACTAACTCAGTGGCACAACAGCCCATGAGGATCAAGGCCTACTGTACCCAATTCAGTATACGCGACCTTGGGCCCTGAGGTGCATGAGCAGATGTTCCGATCAGGTGGTCAGTCTGACACGAAACCCCTAGTGTTAAGTTCCCAAGCAAGCTTTTATCGACCCACTGAAGGGATGAAAGGCTGAATCAACCTTGTTCAGCCCGGGTTTTGAACCTCGGATCTGTGATGTGGTAGTGCGATACATTAACCATTCAACCACTGGGCTTCAAAAGATAATTATATAAGTAAATTATGTATTTTTAAAACCGTATCGTTCTTCTTACAAAACAAATTCAACAATAGGTGTTTCGAGTGAGTTATAACGCTTAGCGCATTAAATGCTATTTATATTTAATGTAAATTTAAAAACAGTGTAAATTAAAACAGTCATTGCTATGAACATTAAAAAAATGTTGGAAGTATTGCAAGGATTTACTGAGAGTGTTTTTAAAGGACATTTTAGTTTTTTAAAATTGCATATCTTAGGTAATAATTAAAGACTGCTTTGTAAGCAATAACATTTATTAGTTGTTGGATTATATGCATATATCAATGATTAATCAAAAGATATATCGCGATTTGAAGATTAATTAGTTGATTATAACTTTAGTCGCGCTCGCGCGGTCAAGAAAATAACTGGTAGGGCAATGTACAATAGGATGGACCGCGGTTATATGGTGTGGAAAAAATTTATTATTTATTAAAACCTACCATGCGGAAACGATGTTATATGATATGAAGATAGAAAGAAATTTTTTAAAAGAATTTCAAAATGTTTAATATTGCAAAAAGGGGTTCAATTTTCCAAAATATGGAAAAAGATTTAATTTTGGTTAGATGATTTTACACTCAAAATAAAATTATTTTTCGACAAGATAAACAATCTAAAACGATGATGATTAATAATTTAGCATTGAATACTGAGTAGTACAATTTACTGTCAGTATAATTGGACTAATTTGACTGCGCAGAAGGGACCTAAGCTTTTTTCCCCGCGTCTTATGATTTATCATGCACTTAAATTTCTACTGTAGGTTTTTTGGAAAAATCTAATGTTAGAGAAGCTGTGAAATGTACTATTTGTTTTTTTCTTGTAAATAGTTAGTAGGTGTGTCCCCTCATCGCCATAAATAATAAAAAATACTAAAATATATCAGTTTTTCTTTAATAAAAATTACTTTGACATTTTGTGTAAGAAAAAAAAGCTCAAGTATACTTAAGCTTTATTTCCTTGTGGCAGAGTGTATACTTACCATAAAAAAATTATTTAAAAATTTTTCCCTTTCATCTATTTACCAGAGAGTATCTTTTCAACATAGGTAGATTTTGGAATTTTGAAAAAAAAAAATGTCGACCCACCCTAATATATAATACTAGCCGTTACCCACCCGTTTCGCTGGGTATTTAACGATGTTGTATAAATGTATACTGTTTACATATACATGAATTATTGATATCTAGCCTTAAGAATTCGATTGTATTAAAAAATAAATTTATAGCTGTTAGTCTCACCTCTTGATATAAAAAGGACATAAATTAAAATATTTAATTTCAATTTATATCTAAAATAGAAGTACAAAAATTTTTTGCGCTCACTTAACCTAATAATCAAGTGGATTTCCACCAAAGCAACTTTCAGTGGATCTCTACTCCATAGAATAAACATGCGCGCTAAATTTCAAGTCTAAATCTAACACAGCAAAAACGGAATTTTTATCATCAATACCTCGTTGAGAGCATTCTTAGCGGATTCCCATTCAACAAAAAAAAGAAGCATGCAAACCAAATTTTATTATTGTAGTCTTAGCAGTTCGAAAACGGGAATTTTGTCTATCAGTACGCCCCAATAACTCTCCCCGCTCCCCCCTGGTGTTGATTTCCGTAAAATCCATTCTTAGTGGAACTCTATTCAACTGAAGAAAAGTGCTCAACAAATTTCAAGTAAATGGGCTAAATTCAAAAACAGGAATTTTTCTATAACACGCCTTAATCTCTCACAACCCCACTTCTTTGGGGGTCCATTTTCGCAAAACTACTCGTTGTAAGAAAAACTCTAATCCATGAACGGAGAACATACCTTCTAATTTTCAAGCAGGTGAGTCTAGTAGTTGAAAAGCAGAAATATTTATCTATTACGCCCCTTAATCCCCCCAGTGACCCTTGGGGATCAATTTTCCCCCAAACTATTTTGTAGCGGATCTCTACTCTATGAAAGGAATCCGCTTGCAAATTTTCAAGACTGTACGTCTAATAGTTTAAAAATGGAAATAATTATGTATAACGCCCCTTTAGCCCCCGCAACGCCACTTAGGAAATGATTTTCACAAAACCCATCTTATAGCGGATCTCTACTTACTGAATAGAATCAGCTTACTAAGTTTCGAGATTTTACGTCTAATAGTTTAAAAAAGGAGTTAATTGCCTATAACGCCACTTAATATTCTATAACGCCACTTGGGAGTCGATTTTCACAAAACCCATTCCGTAGGGGATCTGTACTCTACGAAAGAGATCCGCTTACCAAATTTCAAGACTGTACGTCTAATAGGTTAAAAACGGAAATAATTATGCATAACGCCCCTTAAGCGCCCTCAACGCCCCTTGGAGGTCGATTTTTCGTAAAATTCATTATGTAGGGAATCTCTACTTTATGAAAGAAATCTGTGTACCAAGTTTCCAAGACTGTACATCTAATAGTTTAATAATGGAAATAATTATCTATAACGCCCCTTAAACCCTCGTAACGCCCCTTGGGATTCGATCTTTGCAAAATCCGTTCTTAGCTGATGTCTACTCCATGAAGGGAACCTACCTACCAAATTTTAAATTTGTAGGTTTAATAGTTCCGGAGATATCGTGATTAGTCAGTCAGTGAGTCGCTTTTTTCTCCTTTATATATACAGATGAATTATATATTCTCTCTACCTTTTTATATTTATATGCTGCAATATTTTTATTTATATTAATTTTTCTAAATTTAAAAAGAAGCTTCTTGAGGTATTAAAAATTTTTTAGTTTCTAATCAAGTTATAATTCACATGTAAAGAATATGATATAATTTCTTTCTTAGTTGAAATATATTTTGTTATGTGTAAAAAATGAATTATTTTTCGATTTGATTTGTGAAGCAAATGTATGATACCTTTTTCCACAAATAATTTCTATTATAAAAAATAATTATATATATATTTAGGTTAACTCAAGTTAATCGGAATAAAATCAACATTTCACAGTTGCAGGGATTTAAAAAAAATTCCTTTTAAAATTTTTAGTTCTTACTACTCCAATAATGAGAAGAATAAGCGTCCAACTGAGAATTAAATTTAAGATTGCATTCATCAAAAACCTAAACTTGACTTAATAAAATGCATCACCCGGAATAAAAGCACCACTAAAATACTTTTAAAAAAAACGACTCGTGTGGATCCTTGACCCAAATACAGCAGACTTTTCCGCGATGCTCATAATGTTATGTACTGGACTCTTCTTCTCTTGTGTAAAGTTCTCCATCTCTTACGATTCTTAAAATACTAAATGCGTAATTTGAAAGACCTTGGCGCCAGCAAGACATTGAATGAGACTCTTTGGCTTCAATTGTTATTGTAGTAATTTATTAGATCCAATTGTTGACGCTGTGCCGGCTTTCTCACTTTGGCGATTTTTTACACCCGGTACGGTACAAAGATAACGAGGTGCCGTGTAAAATGATAAAATTGGCTTACCAGTTCTGTCTGTCTCATTTCGGATAGGGAGGGGTACACAAGGGTCTGAAATGAGATTAGGGAAAAGTTGTGAAGATAATGGACAGTTTTATTAACATTTCCCGCTGAGAGAGGGGACGGGAGTGGAAAAATGGAAATGGGAACTTGACTGAAAGTCAGCATGGGTTCTTAGTAACATGCGTAGGGGTATAGACTGAGTATGAGTCAAAGGTTGTGGAAGCCAGGTTTAATGAGATAACCCTGACAGTGACGACAATCGCCATGGGTAAGAACACTAAAAATAAAATGTTGGAAGTTTGATAGGGATTTACTGTAGAGTGTGTGTTTGAAGAATGTGTCAATTTTTAGAATTGCATACCTTAGGTAATAATTAAAGACTGCTTTGTAAGAAGTGAAATTTATTTTTTGTTGGTTCCATGTGGCTACATGAAGTGGAGCGAATTGATTAAACTGTTAACTTCTTTGTTGTCGTTTGGCAACCCTGTATTATTATTCCCCACTGTTTACCTTTCTGTTGAACTCCGTGTAACGATGTGTCTCATATGCTCTCTCTCTCTCATTAATAAGCAGTATTCAAGTTTATTTGCTCTTTTATGATTTATGGAACATCGTTTAACCATAGGCAAATATTGTGAACACACATAATAGAAATTCTATGTCTTCCTCCAACCTACTCCCCAAATACAAACATCAATATACCAAGCATATATCGTGATTTGGGGCCTAATCAGTTAGTTATAACTTAAGACGCGGTCAAAAGATTTATTGATAAGACCAATGGCGCACACAAGAATTTTTCAAGGGGGAGAGGGATTCAGGGTCGAAAGTCCACCATTCTCGTACAGTAGCACACACACGAATTTTTCAAGGGGAGGGGAGGGGTCCAGGGTCGAAAGTCTATTGTTCTCGTATCATGCTCCAATATGCCGCCCAACATATTTTTTTATTTTGTCGATTTTCGGGAACAAAAATTAATTATTGAATGAAATATTAGCCTTAGTTAATAAAATTAATTTTTAATTACATATACTTAATTAAATTTTACGTACTATTTACACAGAAATATAATAAATCGGAAAAAAATCAAGGTCTTTGGGGAAGGGGGGTTCCGGACCCGAGGACCCCTTGTAATATTTTCATAGGATAATGATCAATCGAAAAAAAATCAAGGCCTATACGGGAGGGTCCAGACCAGCGATAATCAACCTGCAGCCCGTGGGCCGTATGTTGCCCACCGGGCCTTTTTAAGTGGCCCGGTCATGGCACATTGCTCTGAGAAATTCATTTATTTAGGAAACTTTGGCAGGAAATTCTTTGTTAAGAAATTAAATATATTAATTTTGCTTTTTGCTGTAGATGCCGTATACGTGCAAATTGATACTTTTTTCTTCTGATTAGTGATAATAGACAACAGTGGAATATAGTGACCATTTTATGTGTGGAACTAATTTTAAACTATTTTTCGTATCTTACAAGAGAAAAATATTCGAAGAAAATAGGCTGTTTCAAGATAATTTGGAAGTTTACTATTTTGTAGTGAAAAACAAGCATGGATCAGTAACTGTTTGGTTTGTCAGGAAAGCGTTGTATTTAAAAAAATACCAATAAACAGGAATCGTTCAAGGACGCTTTTCCTCGAAGATCTCTTTCAAGAGGTGATACATAGGCTTTCTTGAATAATATTTACAACAGCCAAAAAGTGTTTTGTCAGTGGTAATGTCACAGAGGTAACAAAGGCAACCTATGAAATTTGGTATATTATTAGTAATCATGTGAAACCGTTTACTGATGCAGAAATTTTGAAGGAGTGATTTCGAATTTAGAAAAATTCACACACACACAGTGACAAAATAAATAAATAAATAATAATTTTAAAAAAGCGAACTAGGAGTTTTAATATTTTGATCAATTTTCCATATTTTAAAATTTCTATATTATCTTGGTCTAAAAGCATTCCCTGCCCCCTCCCTCCATTAATCCACACGTTACGGCTTGCGTGAAATAGCTATGATATGTATGCGGCCCGTGTGAAATAGAAAACATATGTATGCGCCCGGTAGAAAAAAAGGTTGAGTACCCCTGGACCAGACCCATGCCTCCCCCTCCCTTGTGTGCGCCACTGGTCAGGCCACTGTACAATAGTTTGGATCACACGGTTATACGGAGGAAAAAGAATTATTATTAATTAGAACCTACCTATGTGGGAAAGATGTTCTAAGGCAGGGATGGGCAATTGTTTTGGCTCGAGGGACACATTGTAGAAGTAGAGGATACCGGAGAACCGCACTTTTTCAAAAGGATTGCATTCGTTAATTAAGGCTATAGATTGCACCATAAAAATCAGTCCACATATTCAATAACAGAATGGGTTTTTGTATTCAATTTATTTATACTGTGCTCATTTCATTTAATATTTGTTGTGCAAGTACATCTAATTTTAGAATCAGTTTAATAAGATAATGTCTGTCTATCTTGGCGAGCAGTTTGTGGTCTGCAATTTGCCTACTCTTGTTCTGTGGTATAAAAATTAGAAAAAAAAAATAATTTAAAAAATTGATTTCACACAATTTTTTTTTTATATTTCCACAAAGGAGTTGAATTTTTGAAAAAATGGAAAATGACTCAATTTTAGTTAAAAGACTTAAGACTCAAAATAAAATTATAATTCTACATAATAAGTAACCAAAAGTGATGATTATTGATAAGTGAGTACTGAGAAATGAATAGTACGATGTAGATTGTGTAACATTTTCTAAACACCTTTTTCCCTGCACCGTTGAATATATATATATAATTCCAATATACAAACTTTTTTCCTTCCACCACTTTACCGTGCACTGTAATTTCGACAGTAGGTTTTTTAAAAAATTTAATGCTAAATAAGCTGTTAAATGTACCTGGTATTTTTTTCTTGTAACGATTTTTAGTTGGTATTCTCTTATTGCGATAAACACTAAAAAGTACTAAAATGTCTGTTCTTCTTTAACAAAAATTACTTTTACTTTTTACTAAAAAAAAGCTCAATTATCTGAATTTTATTCCCCTTGTGGGCGTATTAAACTTAAAAATTAATTTTTTTAATTTTATTTTTCTCTTTATCTATATATTAGAGAACATCCTTTCCGCATAGGTTCGTTTTAAAATTCCAAAGAAAAAAAATTCGAAATGCCTTAGTTTAGAATGAAAAGAAATTCAGGTCCATTTGCATATACCACTCGAACGCATTTTTATCTTAGCAAAAAGAGCCATTTATTCATTTAAACGTATTGAAACTGATAAATGATATAGTTCTTCCTCCAAAACTCGATCTTTTATTTAATATAAAATAATCCTGAAATTGCAGGCATTTAAAAGATAAACAAATGAAAACAATTCGTAAAAAATTAATTTTTGCACAAATTATTAAATAATTATAAATATGGCAAAAGAAACACAAAATATTTTCCAATATTTAAATAACTTTTGAAAAATTGAAAATACTTCATTCTCTTCTTACATTCCTTGTTAATTTGTCAATTTCTTTTCGCTATTTTTTATAGGGATGAAAATAAAAATTTTCTTGTACCAAAATTTGAATTTATACAAGGATAGACTTTTAGTTTATTATGTATTTTTTAAAACAAAATGCGTTAAAATGGCAAATCATTATATTAATCATTTTTAATAATTGTGTTATACATAAATTGTTGAATAGTCAATACATTTCAAAATTACAGCAATTTATGTATAGTTCATATACAACTAAATTCCACTTTCATTTGATGTATGAAATAAACCAAGTCGTGTCGTTTCTTGCGCAAAAACCGACGCTGTCTAGATATTAGACTTGTTTAAATATTTAAACAGACGGATACATTTTGACCTTGGTCGTTACAAATGTTAGTGTTCTCAACAGCTGTGATAAGTAATGACCAATAAGTATATATTTCCGGAAATAAATATTCCACTTTACCATAAAATAAGAAACTGTAGAATTCTAAGAATAATCCCCTGAAAATAAGTTGTATTTTTAGTTTTATATCTTCAACCTCAGTACTGTAAGGTTATTAATTATTAGCTTTATATAAATCGAATTTTAACTACGATCAGTAACGGATAAATGTATTACAAAAAATGTCTTCTTTTATTCGAAAGCTTTTCTTTGAATTAATTTTTCAGTCTAATCAGAGAAATGGTGATTATTCGGACGATTTGAATAAGAATGTAAGGTAAGATAGTAAAACACCGGAGGGATAATTATTTATTTCGTGATAAAAAAGGAACAGTATTAAGAAGTAAATAATAATAGTAATAATAAGAATAATATTTTTAACAAAAAATATTTTTAATTTTGTATTTAAATGCATATTTTCTGCCATTTCTAATTAAGTAGATCTGGTTATTATTTATTTACTATTTTAGCAATTTTTAAAACTTTAAAGAATGTATTTCCCCGAACTATTAACCACAAAATATGAAAAATAATTCATATTACTTTTTTTTTGTTGTTGATCATCTGCATGCTAGTAATTTTTAAGAATGCTTTTATTTACTGCATTGCTTTTGAGCATATGAAATTGGATGTACAATTCTTAAAATTCATTAGCTCTTTTAGTATTCATTCAGATAGTTTATTTAGATGTTTTCCGAGGAATAGAAAATATTAAATAATAAAAATAAATAAAATTGCTTTTTAAAAACAACATAAATTTACATAAAGGAACTACTTATGATTAAACGGGGAAACAAAATATATCAAATAATCAAAAATTTATGTTTAGAAAAATAAAAATAATATATGAGGATAATGTAACAAAAACTATTTTAGACGATAATAAACATTATCGTTACAAATTAAGGATTCAATGAATTGGAATTCTATCGAAATTAAAAATAATTTCAAACATTTCAAAAGCAAGCTTTATTTTAATAAAATTGTACATAAATTATAAAGAACACTCATTAAGACACCGTTTGAAAATAATATAACAGTACACATGGTGAATGGTCTAAAAACACAATAAATTAGAAAGACGATACTATGCCATGGTAAAAATAAAGCAAGGATACACAGATGTTTGAATATAAATCAAATCCCTCTGTGCCCTAAAAAAAAGTTTGTTTATCCGGATATATATCTAACTCTCCCTTTTTTTTGGAAAAAATTTCGCTTATCCTCTAAATAAAAAAGAAGTTTCTTAATTGGTCATTTCGCTGTTTCGATTCCTCTGTCTTCTTCAAACTCAAGAAAGAGAATATCTCTTTAAAACACCACTCCTCAATTTTCCAAATAAAAACTTGAAGAAATAAACCAAAAGAAGATAACATTTCCTTCGTGAATATATCGATAGATTTTACTCTGAGGGAATAATCGATTGTATCAAAACTGCTATACATTTCCATCAGAAATATAAATGTCAAACAAACTTTACAAAAACACTAAAAAAGACTATCATCAGTGGCGGGGGGGTCCTGAACTCGAACCCCCCAAAGCCCTCGATTTTTTTTCCGATAGATTATAATTCTAAGTATATAGTACGTAAAATTTAATTAAGTATTTGTTATTAATGATTAATTTTATTAAATAATGCTAATTATTTATTCAATAATTAGTTTTTTACTGTGTTTTATTCCCGAAAATTGACAAAATCAAAAGGAGCATGATACAAGAATGGTGAACTTTCAACCCCCCTTCCTTGAAATATTCCTGTGTGAGCTGCTGACTACCATGATTGATAAATCTGTGTAAAAACAATCTTGTTTAATCTAACTTTCAGAAATGTTCATATTATATTGTGTTAGTGCATATGAAATGCTGTATTTTCTTTACAGGAACGTTTGTCTCTCGATTTTGGTTATGCTTTTGTTTTTGGCATAACCTCGTTTCAGTGGCGTAACGGAGAATATTAGTGCCCCCTTGCAAAATCAGGTTTTGGGCCCCAAGCTGGATCCCACAAAGGGTGGCGTACTTGGCGTCAGTCAGGTTTTGGGCCCCCTAGAACCCTCACCCCCTCCTGCGATTCGGGGGTTGCGGGGGTGTACGTTACGCCTCTGCTTTTTTTTTAAAGTCGTACTGTCCATTTTCAGAGTCATATTTCAGCAATGATTTTCTCAAAAGTGTTCCATTTTGTGATTTGTTTTGAATTTGGTGTAAAAATATTAATTCAATAGATATTCCTGTCATTTTTTATTTGAATATAAACTTCGCAATAAGGCTGCAAAACTTGCACGAAATATAAACAAGGAGTTTGGAAAGAATACTGTCAACGATGGAACAGTGCAGTGTTAGTTTGAAAAATTTCGGTCAGGTGACTTTTTCCTACAAAATGAGCCGCGTGGAAGACCCAAACGTCTGGTGGGGAAAAAATCCAACTCTATCTACGAGGGAACTTGCTACTAGAATGAAAATTGATCATACAACAATTTTGCGACACCTTTCTGAAATTGGCAAGGTAAAAAAGAAATCGATAAACAGGTACCCCACGAATTAATCTTGCAAAATAAGTTGGTTCGATTGAACGTATGATCCTCATTTCAGCCGAAAATTACTAATGAAATACTGATGAAATGCATGAAATGCTTACATTAATGAAATGCATTGAAAACTGAAAATTATATTTTTATCACATGCTAATCGGCATGGCTCAATTCTTCTTCACGACAACGCTCACCCATAAACGTCGTATAAAACTGTTGTGAAATTAAATGAATTAAAATATGAAATCTTGCAGCCCCAAGCTTATTACTTGAAAAAGCTTCCGCTAATCGACTTTCAGTTTTTTAAACACTTAGAACTGTTTTTACGGGCTAAACGGTTTGAAAAGGAAGACAGTCTGAAAAATTCAGAACCAGAGTTTATTGATTCTTAAGATCAGAATTTCTTTGAGATAGACATCTATGCGTTAATAAAATCTCGTAGGAGAAAATATTTTGCGACAAATGGAACATATTTTGATTAAATAAGCAGCTTTCGTGAAAAAGATATATGCAGTTTTATATATTCACCCCAAAATCCGTCATTTCATACGAACCAATCTAATACCTCTAAATGGATTGGAAGTTCAAGGTATTAGTATTCAACAAGCTAATCTCTCAAAGCTGGCTACTGAACCACTAAAAAACATCACACACATCCGAGGAATATTTAAATCCGGGGTAGGCATTAATTCGATCGCGATCGACCGGTGGACCGCCAAGACATTTTAAGCTGACCGCCTTCACTAAGACCTAATAACCATTCCATTACACGAAGGTCTAGAAATGCCGTATTTATTCAAATCTAAGCCGTGTCCCAAATTCTCAACAAAATTTTATGAAAATTGAAAAATAGTCTAAAATGTGGTTTATATATCGATATCCAATTTTATGAAATTAAAATAAATTTTAAAGGAAAACTAATAAGAAGTGAATAATCAGTCATTTTATCAGTATTATAAACTTTTAAGCACATGCATGAAGCTGTAATTGCTCTAAATACCCCATCCAACAATTTTTTTTCCCTTCGATTCTAAGCAGTGCCCAACGTTTAGTAGCATTAACATTGTGGCTTAGATTCGAATAAATACGGTATTTTAAAAAATACGGAGGAAAAAATCGAATCATAAGAGGAAATTCCGTTGAAAAGAAAATGCACTTCGCTAATTGGAGGTTATTTTACAAAGAAAATCGTAAAATGTTATTGGTTACAGAAAAAAGTTCGCTAAATAGAGAAATTCGTAAAATGGAGGTCCGACTGTATTGTATACTTTCTTTGAGTTCACTACACCTATACGCCACGGGGTGGACCACTACACCTTGAAAAAATTAGAAGTAGCCCGTACTCTCGAAAAATCTGCCCACCCCTGATTTAGAGTACTTGCAAAAAATACAACGATATTTCTATTGGACATTTTCCAGAAGGTTTGATTGATTGAATATTAACGTCGCACTGTTCAGCTACACGAGGGCTTTTGGCGACGGACCACGTAATTTTGAACCATGGTCTAGTGACGTGGACGACACTTGAGCTGGCACCCCCCCCTAACTACCACATTTTCCAGAAGGAATGGATACCTAAAGAGAAGTATTCGCCACATGGGTGTGGTACTTAAATGAGTGTGGGAGAAACTGTTTTTTTACAAATTAATCGAAATCAGAGCATTATTAATTCATGCTCTGAATATTAATCACATAAAAAATAGTAAAAAATAATTTGTTGTTTTTTAAATTCATAACATTTATTTCGTATAAGGCAATTTAAGATTTTTAAATTTATAAATGCTCATATTTAGAGCATTAAAATCTGACACATGCAGTACTAATGATTCATTTTACTCAAAACATTTTGATCAAGCGACGATGACATATTTGCTTTTCACTTGAACATGCAGATGTAGGTCAAACAAATAAATCTGTCTTGCATGTGTCAAATTTTAATGTATGATTCATGTTTAACTAAACACTTGAAATTTAAAAATCGTTTGACAGAAAGTTGTGGAACAATTCCAGTTTTTTCTGAATTGCAATAATAAGTATAATTTATAAAATAAGACCATAAAAGGCAATCCATTTTCTCCAATGTATGTTGTTGCCACGTAATTTTTTTATACGGTTTCCTTAAGAAGATAATTTGTTTCAATTTATATAATAAAAAATAATAATAAAACAAAAAAAAAAGATCACGGAACACATTTTTATTTACAGATAGAATGTAGTTATAATGGAGGGGGATAACTATGCTCTTTTTTTAAACCACACAATTCAATTTATTTTAAGAATTAAATTAAGATTAAATTTTTATTAAGATTAAAATATATTGTTCAGAGAGAAGGCAGTCCACTTTTAAATCATAATTCCTTTTTTTAAAAGAAACACACAAGTATAAAATGCACGTTACAAAAATACTTTAAAATATTGTAGAATGAAACATTAAGTTTTCTTTTCCAGAATTAAAACATACCCACTTATATATAATCATGCATATGCCAAATACTTCGCTAGTAAAAAGCTTATTCGTTAATGAGACCCAATTAAATGAAGTCAGTTTTAATGAGGCCCACTTAAGATACCAAAAAAGATGCATTTGTACTGTAAATTACACTTTGCTGCTAACAGTATTTATCTTACCGTTTTACTTCTCAGCTTTTTAATACCTGAAGTTTAAAATCGGTGCGAGATTTATAAGATAAATCTTAATTTATTTTATCGGATCGTCGGAAAGAAAGACCCAACCTATTATTTATTTATTTCTCAATTCTAACAGTTTCTCTTCATTTAAGTAGTGCGGCAAATAAGTTTTAAGACTCGTCCCAGAGCACTGGCTGTAATGGTGCCATGATTGCAAATGCGCATGCGTCATAATGTCCATGATCTGCTGACACATTGTGAACAAGTTGATGGCATTTGATTAAGTAAATTGGACAAAACAAAAGTGTGTGCTGAATTTGTTCCACACACTTTATCTCCTGAACAAAAAGCAATGAGAATTGCACATGCAAAAATATCATTTCAGCTGAAACGCGAAAAGTGCGGAATGGAAGTCTCCCGAACAAAAGCAATGAGATCCAAATCATTTCTTGAAGTCCATTGTTACAGGTGTTGAAACCTGGTGTTTTCAATATGACCATGAAACAAAGCGAAAAAGTGCGGAATGGAAGTCAGAAAACTCACCGTAAGCCAAAAAACGAGGAAAATTCCACCAAAAACCAAAACAATGCTTATTACATTCTTCGATGCTAGGGGTATTATCCTCAAGGAATTTGTTCAAACTGGATAAGCAATTACAGGTCCATGGTCTATATAGCTGTTTTAAAGTGTTTGATGGCCAGAATTCGTCGCATTTGTCCAGAATATCGGACTGAAAACAGTTGGTGTTTGTTATACGACAATGCACCCAGTCACGCCTCCATTGTTGTTCGTCGATTTTTGGCAAAAAATAATGCCTGTGTATTGAACCATCCACCGTATTCACCTGATTTAGCACCCTGTGACTACTCCTTGTTCTCAAAACTTAAAATAAAATTAAAAAGGTGTTACTTTGAGGATATTTCGACCTTACAAGTAACTTCGATGCATGCTTTGTAGGCCAATCCACAAAGTGATTTACAACAGGTGTTCGATTCCTTAATAAATCTCTATAACAAGTGCATTGTAGCCGGAGGGTCCTATTTGGAATAAAAAACCAAACAGGAATTAATTTCGTGTTTATATATCGTTTTGTGGACACAGTCCTAAAACTTATTTGCCACACTGTGTATATGTACTCGTAAATACGTTCTTTAGGTATGTAACTCTTTTATAAATAATGAATTTAGAGTTTCTATCCATTATATACTATACGACTTCTTAAAAAAGGGGTGGGGGGAGTTTGACTAGACATAAAACTGGTTAAACCCCATTTTTTAAAAGGAGTTCCCAATCCGTTATGTTTGTAATAATACAGCATCCATCTCTTTATTGTGTCCAAAATTTCAATTATGTATTTTAATCTTTGGAATTTAAATAATTTTTGTGTCTCAAGTACAGTATATTAATATACATACAGTCAGACCTCTATGTAACAAAGTCGCTAAATCCCGAAAAAAAATTCGCTATATGGAAAATTCGTTTTATAGAGGCTAATCTTTCAATTTTCTCTATAAACCACATAAAATAAATATTTTAAATTCATAAACACTATATATTTAAAGAAAGAAATTATATATATATATATATATATATATATATATATAATAATATATATATATATATATATATATATTCACACTTTTTGGTAAATTAATAGTATTTATTTTACATATTTTACCTATCGAAAAGAAAGAAAGAAAAACTGCAAGAAAAGTTTCTTGACGACTTAATCCCCTTTCTGAAGAATTAAATTTTTTCTTTGAGGCTCAATAACTTTCGACATTTTCAAGCTACAAGAAACGAATCTATCAGCACGACTGATCAATACTACAAATGAACGGAGACCAGTCCAAGGACGCGGGGACACGAGACAACTCCACTGAGGATGAAAGGGGATATGGAAGATGTTTCTAGTGAACTAGACAATGCGGGTTATAAGTTGCATTTCTTGGATGAAACACCCAGAATTCTATTGCTCTCTGTGAAATAGGCACCTAATAAAACCAGTTCCAGATTTATAACCATCATAAAATGATTTAAAAGAGAGAATAACTTGAAATGTTGTGTGTGTGTGTGTGTCCAGAATTACTTTAAAAATAGCGAGGGGAAAAAATTGAATCATAAGTGAAAAAGTTCGTTATATATAAAATGCACTTCGCTTTTAGGATGATATTTTACGAAAAAAATCGTGGAATGTTCTTGATTCCAGGAAAAAGTTCGCTATACAGAAAAATTCGCAACATAGAAGTTCGTAATATGGAGGTTCGACTGTATATAAATATAATTGTAAATGATAGACTATTTCAAAAACCAAATAATCAACGTCTAAAATTGTGTGCAGCACTCTCTCTCTCTCTGGAAAGCAGATTCAAAGTAAAAATAAATAAATAAAAGAGAATATATATTGAAAAATATATATACAAATTTATCTAAGGAAAATATGTTAACTGATATTATTCAAATTGCTTCGCTTGCTTTGAAACACTAAATGAGTTATTAGGCTTTACGTATATATCTCCCGAGCATCACTTGACTTTTTTAAAAAATTTAACCCTCTCACTTCATTAGAAAATGAATTCTAAATGGAAACATTCAGTATAAAACTAACTTTAACAGAAATATTGGTTTTTAGAAAAATTTTAAAATTTTAATTTTAAGTACCGAGATTATCTAAAAACGTCAGAAAAATGTTTTCACTTAGTTAAAAACACCATTAAAATTTTCTTTCGTTCTCACTTATTCTTTTAAAATGGTAACTTTCCAAATTTGAAATTTCTATGTAATTTGTTTTTCAGTCCTAATTATATAATATAATTTTCTGTTATTTATAAATGTGAACGCGGCTGCCAAAGAGGCCATGGTCTCCAGCTCGAGGCTGGAGTTATCGAACCGTGGCTTCGAAATCTAGCGTCATTGAAGACTCGCAGTGTAGAGGAACTTATACGCGTTAAATCTGTCAAGGGGCCTAAAATTTTTCCGTCCGTGTGAAAGTTTGAGGAAATCTGCCAGGTCAGGTATCGATCCTCGTCACTTGACCGTGGTTTAAAATTCCGAAGCCCGTCGCTAATAATCCTCTTGTTGTTTCAGAATACGATATAAATTAAAGTCAAATTTCATTTATGTATAAATTTATTATTTTTAAGAACGCCTAAGAGATAGGCATATTCATTAGACTGCATAATTTGTTAAATAATAATTTTAACAATTTTGCAATCAGAGAAATCTTATTAAATTAGGTTCAAAATGAGTTTTCTCTTTTGTCATTTGTTTGTAAATATATTGATTGTACAACAAATTATTTGTGTTTTTCTTGTTTTTTTCCTTTTACATGAAAAGGCAGACTTTCCATGCAAATTTTTAATTTATATTAACGAACTCCGATTGGGAAAAGCTTCTGTAATTTCTTCTTTTTACAATAATCCTAACATCTAAAAATAAAATATCGTTTCAGAAAAAATGAAAAATCTCAACAATTTTAAATAAATATGTGATTAATCATTAAAAACAAATTGATAAAATACATTTTAATGAAACTTTCGCGTAGTGGTTTTGGTCATTAGCGAAGGTGAAAGATTTTCCATAGAGTTAATTAATCATTTATCACTCACTACACAAATTAAACTTTTTCCATCTTGGAAAGAAAATTCCCATGTTAATCGTCATTACCGAAAAATATTAATCATACACCCAAAACAAACTTTATTAACTTTTCCCGGGGTCAAATTACAACTCATTACATTAAAGTACTGACAGAGCTTTTTGTTATTACAGATATCATTAAAAGTCTTAACATTCATCAATTCCTAATTAAATCCATCATATGCATATGATTACTTAATTAACTTTACTTTTATGTATTTTAATTCAAATTTTAATCACATCGCAGCGGTACTTTCAATTGTTATTTAAAACACTCATCTGTCTTTTTAGAATAACATCGTAATAAATTGAAGTCAGCGTATAGTGTTTTTAATTGAGTTGCATACAAGCAGCTTTATTCAAAATTTATGTTTGCAGGTGGTTTCACTATTGTATTATCTTAACAGAGAGATGGAGAGTAAAAATTATTATTCACATTTATTTTCAAAGAATGACGTTTTTTACTGAAGTGAAATGTAAATATAATTTCACGTTTGCTGCATGCAAATTTTAAAATTAAAGTCGTAAAATCAGCAGTTTCCTCCCTTTAGTTATATATACTGATAAAACTTCGAACAATGAAAGATGACCGAGATTCTAAGTAAATGCGTAACAACGATGAAAAGTAAATTACTTTTCCGAATGTAGGATTTTCTTATTTTTAAAAGAAAATTAAATGCATGAAATGGCTTTAAAGGCCCGAAACCTATTTTTATCAGTTAGCTTGCGATGTTTATCTTCCATTTTTGTATATAATAGGAATACGTAAAGGAACTGAACTTACGAATCTCGTTAGGAATATAACTTAAAAAAATCAAGAGTTTAAAGAATTTTTTTTAATGTATAAAAATAATAACGCAACATTTTTTTTGATATTATTTATGCAGAGGACTTTCAGGTCTTTATTTAAGAGGATTTTTATATTTCATATTAAATTTTGTGTTATTATTAGTTTGTATTTATTAAAATTGAACTTAAAATTTTCCAATGAAGCTTTTAATAACACAGCTTACGCATTTTGAATAAAAATAATATTTAAAAAAAACAATCTGATGTACAAAAAATGCAATCATCGTATTAAAATATTCCATAATTGTTTACATGCAACAATATTACATTCCTTTCCATTTTTTAATATATACTGTTACGTAGTTCGGGGTTTGAGGATTTTATGCTATCAGTCTCAAAGAGCAAAACAGTTCTTCGGCAGCGATGAAAATTTATTGTAGTAAAACAATTCTTAAAATGCAGGATGCAGTAGCAAAATTCACAAAATAAATCCCAGAAAGACTTCATACCTTCTACAGCGCTCATACACAGCTATCAGTGTCTGAAAATACAAATACGTAATGATTAAGATTATTCGCAAGCACTCGCTCGCTCAATCGTAGCAACTTATCGCTAGTCGACTCTTCGACGGTCAAAACAATCCTGACTCTACTTCAGCGAGCAGCTCCTGTTTATAGTCTGCACGGATCTTTCTCGAAAGATCCATTTACGTCATATATCGAACCAATAATTTCCAGAATAATCCATATGACTACCAACTCTCCAGGAATAGTCGCCAACATGGTCACCAACATGACTGCCAAAATGGTCACCAAAATGATGCCAACTTGGCTCTATCACCAACATTTCCTTTGCATTGCCATTGTAATGTAAGGAACGGCGTTACTTGCGAATATTACAATTTTAGCATAAAATTAATGCAACTGAAAGTATTATTAACGTATTACACATCTGGATATAAATTATTTACACTATTTTAAGTATTCATTACAAGAAATTTGAAACCATACTTTGATTTTTTATAGCACAGTAGTGACATTATTGTCATATTTACATTAATGATAAAGTAAGTTCAATATATTAAAAGAGTATCATTCATAAGTGCCATTTTAGATATTTTTTTAAAAATAAATGTTAGAATGCTTATTATTCATTTTCTTTTTTTTCTGTTTGAATATTTAGTCATTTTAGAGCATCTTCCATGGCTTTAATGTATTTGTCAGGTGAATCTCTATTTTTTTACGTGAAGAGATATTTCCATAAAATTTTGGATGAAAGTCATTAATTAAAAGTTATTTCTTTCATTCAAAATTCAATTGCTCTAAAATTTTGAAATGTATAAAATAATGTTTTAAGATCTGTCGGTTGGTTGGCGTGGTTGGTTTGTCGTTGGCCTTCTGAACCCAAGGCTGCGGGTTCCACCCCAGCCCAAGTTGATGAATTTTCATGATGCAGAAAATCGACAGCGGCCATGTCGTATGATTATACGGTATATAAAAGACCTCTAGGGGTTCTCTAGGCAAAATTAAATCCCAGTACAGGTTCGCATCGTCAGAGCTCAGGTGCCTCCCTCTAGGGAGGAAACTGGGTGTCAAAATTACCTGAGGCGATTGGTATCCACCTATATGGCACCACACTAAAAAGAGATACCTGCTTTCGGTGATGTACTACGTAGATTGATGAAGTCTGTTCATAATCTGCCATTAGAAATTAAAAAATGTTTTAAGAACTCTCAACATTAAACTTTTTCACAAATTTAATGTAATGCAAATATTTTGTGTAGAATGGAAATAATAATTAAAAAAAAATATAAAATAGTGCCAGTTCATTGCAATATCAAAATATTTAGGCCAAATAAAAAAAGAAGTAATTTGAAGAATGAGAGACAACAATGACACGCCATCATAACTGTTTTAAAATTTTGAATAAATTAATTCTATTTTAATTTATTATTTAGATTCCTGACTACATATAAATTATAATTTCTTCAATCGATAGGTAGACAAAAGAATTTCATCGGCTTTTTGCTTTAATTCAATAACAATTTTTTTAAAAAATATTTTTATTGTATACTTTTGAAAATTGAATTCATTTTTGGTTGTTACGGATCTATTCGTGTTCTTCCTACTAATCCTCTCGAGGAATAATGGTTCTTCAAATATTATTCTATTGAAAACTTTCCTCCGAAGAAGACGCGAATTAGTCAAATCAAAGCTTGTAATTAAAGATTAACTTTTAAGTTCAAAACAGAGAGAGGTTAGAACAGAAATGGATAGCAGCTAATGATTAACGTAAAACTAGGCGAGAGCGTTTCGTTGATTATTTTATTAATATTAAGATTGACGATTTGGTCAATTAGCTGTTTAAATTGGATTAGTGACGGCTTGAATTAGATTACTTTAGAACTTACTTTCAAATATTTAGAAGGTGTATTGCCAAGACTTTCTAAGAGTAAGTGATCCGATTTATAATTATATCTTCAATTTTCTCGTCTGCCTTGCTATTGTTCCCATATTTACCTATTGGTGTATTTCTTAACTTGGGTTGTTGAAATTTGGGACGTTGTTGAGAATTGTTAATAAATTGAGTTTGTTTTGACTATGGCTAATCTCCCTTCTATCCCTCTTGCATTTATGGATGCGATCGGTCATCCATTACATGGTGAAGACATAGCAGACATGAAATATCACATAAACATACATTTACTGAAAATATTCAGATTTAGGTATGAAATAAGACTGAGGATTTTTTTTAAAGAATTTTCAGATGAACATACAAATTATCATTTTCTATAAAGCATATATATTAAGGGTATTACCGAATTTGACCGACTAATTCAGAGGGGTGATTGTAAGAAGCATGGGAACGACTAATCAATGTAGAACATGGGATCACAAACCACGTTCAGTCGTTGAAAATTATGATAATAGTAGTCATCAGATGGACGATGAACCAGACGCGGGGAGTGGCCAAATGAAAGTAGGGATTTGAAGCGCCGTGGTAGAGTTGAAGAAACCCCTGCACGTAAACAAATTTCCAACTTCTCCCGACTTGCTGCAGGAAGTACAAAAATAGTATGCCCACCTATGAAAGTACTGCAACCTTTAATATCCATCCCGAATTCAACAAGGCCTTCCAGAATTCCTACAGTGTCCAAATCATCTACCTCAACTCAGGCACACCTCTTGCCATCCACATCATCTGTTGCAGTTACAACATCACCAGAATCTCATTCGCCTATTCCCTTAATAGATATTGCTCCCACCACATCTAATAGTCTATACACTTCTGTTGTACCATCCTTCTTATCCAATAAAACTCTTTCTTCATCTACAGGATCAATGTTTTCACCTTCACCGGCTGAAACAAGTCCTGTTCCTGAAACTTCAACTACGTCCAATACAATACCTTCTACATCCCAGGCTCCACAAAAAAAAAACGACAAAAACTCGCATGAAAGTGTCCTAACAAATCTATTACCCCACAGTCACACACTCACTCACTTAAACCAGAAGAAGAAATTAATATGACATCTCGTGTGCCCAGGAAAATCTTTTATGAAGACGAAGACATGGTTATGTATGACGTCGATGAAGAGGAATTACTAGAATTATATACAAGAGGTTGTTTAACCCCCAACCAGATATAAGAAATAAAATTTTATAATCATACTCTTATCCGACTTGGTGGGGGAAATTCTCTCCAAAATCTGTTTACTTTTAATTTTAGAACTGATTTTTTAAACTTATTTTGAAATTTTATATTTTATCACTGCAACTTTTATAGAAGCCTTTTTAATGATTTTATACTTATGATTAAACAAGCGTTTGGCGCAGCTTAGCCAAAGATGGCTCTTGCGCCATTAAAATACACAATCACTCACTCACGCTGCAGTAAGTACTAGCCACTACGCACTAGAGCGCATGGCTCATGCATGATGGTGCACCAGAAAATTTTTCGATTGCAGTTCATAACCATCTCCATGCTACATATACCGTGAGGTTGATTGGAGCGGCAGGCCTATTGCTTGACCTACACAATCCCCAGACCTTAATCCCTGAAATCGCCTGTATATAAGACGCAGGTGGCTGCAGTGAAGGATCTCACTGCACGGATTATCGTCGCTACAGTTGACATTGCTAGCACACCGGATTTCTTTTGAACGCGTGCGACAATCCTTCGTCTTTCACTGTCGGTTGTGCTATGATTTACGCATCCACAAATTCGAACAATTCCTGTGATAACCCCTGGTCGTTGTACTTCTGACATCGGTCTGTGATGTATTGCTTTTATTGTAGACATGATTTACGTCTAATAAATTATATTCTGCCTCTCTTATTGCCCCCTTTCAATTCACTCGACATCGCACCCTTCATAACTGTTTTTGCGAATAACTCCGATTAAACGAGGTTTGTCACCCCATGTTCTATGGTGATTTGTCATCCCCGTGCTGCCTACAATCACCCCTCAGAATATGAGGTCGAATTTGGCAACATCCTGTATATTAAGGTGACCAAACGTCCTCTTATAGGAAGGACAGTCCTTCTTTTATAGGCTTTGTCCTTCCTCGAAAAGTGTCCTCCTTTTCAATATTTTAAAATTGATCTGTTAATCTCTATTTTCAGAGATGAACCAAACATGTTTCCAACATGTCGAGGAATGGTCTGAAACAAATATTACAGGAAATAACAGTTTTCAATGGTATTTTTTTACTTGGTCATAAGTAAAGTGGGCAGATATAGAAAATTACGATGAGTTTTTATCGAAAGAAATGCCTGATATTAAAATCGATGACAATTGTCTCTTTGAAGTAGAAAGAAGACTGAATTTATGTTTAAATTTTACTAAATTAGAACAATTGAAAAGTAAACATGCTAAAAAATTGATAAAATATGGGTGAAATTACTTAAACCATTTCAAAAATGAACACATTCCATATGAAAATGTAATTATTCTTGTTGAATTTACGTTGTGCTGCCCTGGAACTAATGCAGCAATTGAAAGAGTTTTTTCAGTTGGTAATGATTTTTGTGAAGTGACTAGTGAGAAATCAAGATTGAATGTTAATATTTTAGCTACAGTACTTACCGTAAAATTCAGTATGAAGGATATTTTTTCCCGCACTTTCCGATATATTAAAAAATTATATGTTGACAAAAAAAAATTTTTAAAAATTCATTCAATGGAAAAAATACTCGCTTAAGATAATAATTAAAAAGAATGTAAGCGTGATTTGCGTATTTTTGTTTGAATTAATAAAATATTTCATACATTTAAGTTGTAATTTTTTCTTAAATTTTTCGTCCTCCTTTTCATTAAAAAAAATGGTCACCTTATATATATAACAATTTTCAGGGTCCTGTTTAAACTACCGTTAATGACAAAAAGTGTAAATCATCAATGGAGTTAACGTTCATTTTGATTGTAGTAAATGTATTACAGAGTAGGGTTCAGATAATAAGAGACTAAAAGGCAGATAATGACACTTGAAATGCCCTCACAAGAAATTTATATAATGATTTAAGTACACTAAAAATTATCATTGAATGTAAATTATTTGTGATTTAATAATAATGATTTTATGTTAAATTATCAATTATTATTTCCTTAGCTTAAGGTATCCGCCTACGTTCGGAACCGTGATTTTGCAAAAGCGTATAAATGGACAATATTTATGATATTTGGTGTCACTTAGATTAGAAAATGTATATAAAATTGTTTTAAGAATATTATTACAATAAAAAATTATTCAAGTGCAATATTTTGACAAAAAATGAACATAGAATGACCCATTTTCAAAATATTCTCCTTTTGTGAAAAATGTTTCTATTATAATAATATTTTCCTGTATATAGCTCAGAGCTCTCTACAGAAGCTCAACTAGAATTTTTGAAATATATAACTTAGAAGTGGGTTTATCCATGTTTTACGACAACAGAGGGGAGAAATTTTAAAAAAAAACACCGATAATTATTTTAATTGGTTGTAACTCTGAAAATAATGTGAATTTTTCAAAAATCGTAGTTGAGCCTCTGTACAGAGGTATTGAGCTATATACAGGCAAAATATTCTTATAATAGAAGCATTGTTCACAAAAGGGGAACATTTTAAAGAAAGGTTATTCTAAGTTAATTTTTTGCCGAAATATTGTATTTAAATAATTTTTTTTTTGTCAAAATGTCTTTAAAACAATTTTATTCATGTATTCTAATCTAAGTGACACTAAATATCATGAAAATTATCCATTTATGCGCTTTTTTTATATCACGGTTCCGAACGTAGTCGGAAAGCTTAATTATAGAGTCCTTGCATATATTCTAAAATGACGACGATTGTCAGAAGGAAATTTGAAATATTGTTTACTGTATGTGTGCATGATTTTGCAGATATTCTTAAAATCCTAGAATAAATCTAATTCCGAAAAAAAATTTATCGAAACGAAAAAGGATAGAAAGTAACAAAATCAATGTAATTTTTTTTAAATTTAAAAGTAGTTTCCAGACTTAATGTATAGCTACAAATTAAGTCTTCGGTGGAAAGACAACACAACACTCTTGAATTCCCTTCCTGAGAATAAACGTGGAAGGTGCCATGTAAAACACCAATCAAAAACAAGACATCAGAATAAATATTAATCACTAACATCGTTTTGATTTTAGTTAGGTCAAAGAAATTGTCGGCTAGCGGTTTTTTAAAAAAATCAAAATATAGGAACCTAGAAAAATAGTTTCACCTTAAAAATTTGAATTCATTTACAAAAATATATACACACACAGATATCCCCAGGCTTCCTTCTTGGTTTAAAAGGGTTTACTTGTTAAAAAAATAACCTTTATAAATGAAGTGAGTATAGTATCTATTTTCTATTGAGAATCTGAATTTTCTGTTGAGAACTTAAGTATCGACATCAATATGAATATCGAAAAATGAATGTAGAGATACCAGAGTTGCGTTATAAGTTTTAAACAAGTCAATGTAGGATGTAAAATCAATATTACAATTCACACAGTCAAGATAATCGTAATATTTTCATACATATGAACAAAATATGTAAGTAAATTTATTATTTTTCTGGCTATCTTTGTGAATGTACTTACTTTCTGAAGCAAAAGTAAAATTAAATTTCTAAGCAATCATACCGAAATCTTCTTTTCGGAATTGTTCTTTCAAAACACCATAAGCCAATTAAATAAAATAAAAATAATTTTTTAGGTAATGACGATTTTATATAAATATGTTTTCGAAGAATAAATAGATGAAAAATAAATTGCAAAATATGTTCTTTCAATGCATCTTTTAAAACTTTAAATATTCCGCTTGTGTAAAGAAAAATATAAACACGCTAAAAGTGCTTTGCCGAAACGATTCGGATATACTCTGCTCGATTTTTTTAATCATTTCTTAAAAATCTAAACATAGCTGCCATATTTAAGCTAGATATAATGCTGTGTATTTAATTTCTTTTTCTTTTTTTGTAAGCATTTCAAGTCACAAGTTTCTTTTCTCAAAGATGCAATACCCTCTCTTTTTACCGCAAAAACCTGATAAAAGCCAATTTACCGCAAAATGTAAACAATCAAAACTCTATCTTTTCAAAGACATTGAAAATCGCTGAACCTCTGCTATTTCTTCAGGTAATTACACACGTAACCATCCATACTTAAGAGAACGTTCAGGTGGATAAAAGTCTTTCTTGATAAATTCACAATTTAAGTGTCTTTCTTGAAAAAGAGATTTAAAAAATAAAGAAAAACCCATTTACCAGAAAGGGCAAAGACCAATAATTCGTCCGGTCAACGCCTATGCATTTTCAGGGAGAGGTTTATATTGTATTTTATTTCGCTTTTTTTAAACTACTCGACTACGGAAAGGGCCATTCAATGGAAGAATTGAAAAATTCAACCTTTTTTTGAAATGATAGTTGACTTTTTTTTCTTTCTCGGGTTTGATGTTTGGACTTTTAAGGGAGGTTTTTAAGTTGCACCCGCGTGTGACGTTACGCCTAAAATGAGATCTATTTAAAATTCCAAATTACCTGTTTATCATTTCACGCTTAGTACAAAAGTGATTAACGATTTTAAATAACTGAAACGTAGTGTCATTTTTTTTCTTTACCTTGAGTCATTTTTTCGAAATTCTTAGTTTCCACTTATACCTTGTACTTTTCTTTTACTGAAATTACTAATACACCCATATTAGCATTTTTTAAGCAATAATCTTATTTGAATATATTCAAAATGACGCAATCCATGATTTTATTTCTGTAAATTCAGTCATTTTGAAAACTAAAATATGTCTAATCCTTATGCTAATAATCGTGTAGCATACTTTAAACTATACTGCTGTGTTTGGTTTTCTTACATCAGGCGCAACGTCTAATGTAATGTAATATGTTAAAAATTACCGTAAAATCCGGCGTATATAACGCGCATCTATACTTTCAAGTTGCATTTTTAAAATTTTTTGGTATATTTGCCGTATAACGTGCACCCCCTTTCTTTACGTAGAAATCTGAAACGTTAGTATATAATGCTTTTATGTTTTGGAGTAATTTATTCAAGATATTATCCCAGACTTTTGAAAAAGTAGTATACTTGTAGAACTATAACTCTTTTTAGCTCATAAAGCATGCCATTTCTTTTAAAAAAACGATATTTCGATATGTGTTGAAGTAATTTTTTTATGCTCATCTCTTTTGCTATTTTTAAAGCTATTGTTTTTACACCCGGCGTATAACGCGCACCCCTTAAGCTTTGATCTTATTTTTTGTGTTAAAAGTATGTATTATACGCCGGATTTTATGGTATGTTTCTTGTAACCTTACCAAGGAATATTTCTCTCAGTCTATTACGTTATGAAATGTATAAATACTGTATAATTCGGCGTATAAAGCACATACATTTAACACAAAAAATAAGATCAAAATTTACCGGAGCACATTATACGCCGGGTATAAAAATGAAATTTATTTTGAAAGAAAAAACGAGCATATATAAAAAATAAGATTTCTTCATAAGTGCATTTAGCCTCTTTTTGTGAACGTTTTTTTTTTCTTCTAATCTACATATCCCACTGTAATTTAAAATTTGCTTTGAATGACTTATTGATTACTGTTTGTTTTGAATAGCAGTTTTGAAAGCGTGCTTTTATTTTCAACACTTTCGAAAGTCCATTCGATTTGTTTAATTTTAAAGCCAAAATATGTGTTTTTTTTAAATGACTTTTCTCTCTCTTTCTTGAGCAGTTTCCTGCATCGTACAGATAACGTCTTTCGCATTACAGGAGAAAAATTACTCAAAAATGAACAGGATTCACCTCTTCAGAAACAAAAGCTAATTTTGTACACTTTAAGAAAGCGTTCTTATCGTAATCAATCATTTTTTATCCGAAATCCGTCTAGTAGCATCAGGGGTAGTGCTATTGACAGCACTTAGGAGTGTCAAAAGAGCAAGCTGTAAGTGTGTCTACGTCACTTTCGTATCTAATAACAATCTGACGCACACGCTCAAAAACGTAAGTGCACGTAAAAATGGCATCTACCCTCATAAATAACATGGATGCACGGAATTCTCGAGTCGTGGGAAAGGTTTCGGATAGGAAATTGTACGGAAGTTGCGGTTTATTTATTCCAAAAATGGAAATGAGTTGTGTTTACGGCACACAAAATTAAACATTCAGTCACTCAAAAATGTATTGGAACACTTGGCATGCATAACTGTCAAGCCATTTATAAAAACATATGTCACATTAAAAAAAAAGAAAAAAACGAAAAAAGAAATATTTTAACATTTGGTGTACAGCAGGGATGGGCAGACTTTTTCAGGATACGGGCTACTTCTAATTTTTTCGAGGTATTGCGGTCCCCCCAGTAACGTTGGTGTAGTGAGCTAAAAGAAAATATACAAGGCAGTCGGACCTCCATTTTACGAATTTCTCTATTTAATGAACTTTTTCCTGGAACCATGAACATTTTACGATTTTCGTCGTAAAATAACCTCCAAATAGCGAAGTGAATTTTCAATTCAACGAAATCTTCTCTTATAATTCGATTTTTCTCCTCCGTATTTTTTAAAATATTTTATTTACTCAAATCTAAGCTGCATTCCCCCCCCCCTAATGTTAATGCAACTGAAAATCGGGTGCGAAGGGTCAAAAAATTTGTTGGATGGAGTATTTAGAGTAATTACATCTTCATGCATACATTCAAAAGTTTATAATACTGATAAAATAACTAATTATTCACTTTTTATTAGGTTTCCTTTTAAATTTATTTTAAATTCGTAAAATTGGATATCGATAAGCCGTTTTAGACTATTTTTCAATTTTCACAAAATCTGGTTGAGAATTTGGAACACTTCTTAGAATCGATGGCGGCTTAGATTCGAATAAATACGGTTTTTCTAGACTTTCGTATGATGGACTGATTATTAGGTCTTAATGAAAACGGTCACCCCAAAATGTCTTGGCGGTCCACCGGTCGATCGCGATCGACTTAACGCCCTCCCCGGGTGTACAGTATATAAGAGCAATTTTATTAGTATTATAGAATTATAATTTGATCTAGCTTTTCAAATATAATTCAAAGGCACACTGGAGTAAAAAAGTATTGGGACACATTTGAAATGAGAAATGTAACAAATATACAGCGCATCAATAGAACTTAATTTCACACCACTTTTTTAGACTTGAGAAGTTTAACGTTTCACTAGATAAGATTATTTATAGAAAAAATGGCGAGAAACAAAGATATAGTTGGTGTGCGAAATCTCGTAATAAGTCATTGGAAAGAGGGAAAATCAGTTCGCTGTATAGAAAAAATCTTGAAATTGAGCAAGTCTACTGTTTTTAACATCATTGACAAGTTCGAGAAAACAAATAGTGTTAAAAAAAGAGCAAAGATCAGGGCTTCCAAGGATATTTAATGAACGTGAAGAGAGGCGGATTGTGAGAGACAAGTACTCATTAATCCAAGAACTAGTGCCGTAAAGATGACTTTACAATGTAAAAGTAGGTTCGGGAAATAAGTAAATCCTGAAACTGCCAGAAATGTTTTAAGAAAACATAAGTATGGCAGAGTCCCTCAAAGAAAACCCTACATCAGCAAAGCAAATAGACAAGCTACGTTGGCAATTGCAAACATGTATGTAAGGCAGCCAACATAATATTGGGAAAATGTAATTTTTGTTGATGAAAGCAAATATAACATCTTCGAATCGGATGGCAAGCAAAAGTTTGAAGGAAATCAAATACAGCAATGCATGTCAAAAATGTACGGCCTACTGTCAAATATGGAGGGGGTAACTAAATTGTCTGGGGCTGCATGGCAAACTCTGGTGTCGGGAACTTATATTTTGTTGATGGTATAATGAATAAATATGTCTATCTTGACATTCTCAAGCAAAATTGAAAGCAAAGTGCGAGCAAGCTGGAAATCTCAGGATATTTTAAATTGTACCAAGATATAATGGCCTGAAACATACTGCAGATTTTTGCAAGTTATGTGTTCTCTATCACTATCCAAATATTATTAAGACTCCTGCACTAAGTCCAGACCTTAATCCCTTTGAACATGTGAGAGACTTTTTGCAGAAAAAACTATATGTTAGCACCAAATTTCTAACAAGCAGGATTTAAGAAAATATTTGGTGGAAGAGTGGACCAAAATCGATAGATCGTTTTGCAAAAAATTAGTCTGATCCATCCCAAATAGACTTCGAGATGTCATAAAAAGCAAGGGTGGCCCAACAAGATATTGAATTGTTTTTCTTAATTTATTGAGAAGTGTCCCAATACTTTTTTGAGCACGGTTTCTTAACTCGATTTCTTTTATTTTCAATTTTAGCCATGATTGCATTAATATATAAGTTTTGTTCAAATTATTATTATTTGTATTTACCAAAATAACATTTATTTCTGTTTTTTGTTTCATTTATGTATATATTACAATAAAAACCTATGAACTGGTAGTGTGTTCCAATACTTTTTTGACAGACTGTATAATACTTTAGATGGAAGAACGAAATCGAACTATATCGAAATACTGTTTATTTAAAAGAAATGACATTCCTCTCTTATGAAGTTAAAGAGTTGTTGTTCTCGAAATATACTATTTTTTTAAAGGTTGGAATACCTCGAATAAATGATTTCAAATCAAAAGAACATAGCGCATGTACATTTCATGTTTTTTTCGTAAAAAAAGGGGTGTGCGTTATACGACGAATGTAGCTAAAAATTAAAAATTCCTGCTTGAAAGTATAGATGTGCATTATACGGCGGTGCGTGTAAAACGCCGGATTTTACGGAAATTATTGTATTTCGTCCACTTGGATTATTCACGCGCACTTCTTTAATATAAACAAATCCCAACTCTCACATAGATAATTGGATTCTCGGTTTGTCAGCAGCCAGGTGCAAAGTAAATGATGTTGCCATGACAACTAGGATTCGATACACTCACATTGAACAAAGACACATTAAAAGATTAAACAGCTGCTTGCAATTATTCCATCATTGATCACATTATTCATACAGAGGGCCCTTATAATATTCTATATTGTTGCAATCAGTGCTGTGCGAATGGTATCGAATTTCACGAGAATTCTATATGGTTTGTATTCCAATATATGTAACAAAACTTCCTTTTTGTATTTATTTTTTTCTAACTTATAATAGTTTAATAAGATTTTTTTGAAGTTTAATTCCAATAACTTTAAATCTATTGTTACAAATGATAAAGTTAATGATAAAATGATGATGTTATCAAATAATAAAGTTAATTTATTTAAAACAATTATTTTTTGAGAACGAATTTTAACATTTATAGTTACATTTTATTAGAATTTTTAAAGCACAGACATCGATAATTGCCTTTTAATAGACAATGATGAAACAACATAGATAATTTAACGTCTATTTCATTTTGTAACACTGTTCCATTTTCCCGCAAAACAGTTATTTTTCACAACCTTCTATTTTTTATCATTAATATCTACATTCAGATTTCTTTAAAAAAAATTATTTTTGCTTTTCTTATGTACAGAATGGTATTCACGTGTACATGAAAAAGAAAAGAAAAAGATTTTAAAAATAGATATTTCCTAAACACACAGCTGAAGAATTTTAACACTATTAACAATGTTGTTACACAACACGAGATTTAAAAAAAGAAAACGTAGTCTCGATTCATCAACGGGAAATAAAAACGTTACCAATCACAGAACGATCGCTCTTCAAAGCTTTCATTCTGAGTTCCCCAGAGGGTACAGAAAGAGAACCGCGCCTATTTTTTTTTTTTTTTTTTTGCCAGAAATAGTTGCCGACCTGCTAATTCGAAATCGCATACCGAGAACAGAGGCCTTTTTAATTATGGCACTCGTTTGTCAGACGGGGTCATTAATTGTGGCATTTAATAAATACGGCGTTTGTTTTCAGGGTCGTTTTCTCAAGACTGCTAACCACGTGCGGGCCGGCAGACGGATAGACTCTGATTTACCATTGTTTGGTTTCGTTTTTATGGTGCATTTATGGTTTTTAAAGGAAGATGTATTGTGATGGAACGCCGGAAATGGTTTTCTTTATGTGTGCAAGAAACTGGCAATAAGAAATAGTCATTTTAAAGGAGTTTTTAATGATTGTGAATAAGTCGTTATGATGAGGTATCATGAAGTTTCATAAAGTTTAGTTTGAGTTGTGAAATGGGTTGAACTAGTCTTTCCAGGTTTAAATTTCCTAGGATATTCTCGGAGAATAAACACATGAAATATTAAAATTATCGATTTTTGAATTATATCTGTTGATTCCAACCGCATCAATAGCAGCAATATCCTAAATTAATTGGTATTTTTTTTTTCTTATCAGTATAGCCGAAATGATCTTTTAGATGTTTACGTTCTCTATTTTTAGAGTAATGCTTTTTTAAATTTCTTTAGGTTTCTCTCTCTCCCACATTTAATTCCTTCAATTGAAGAAATTCTGGAGCGCCACATTTATGGAATGAATTTCCTGTATGGTGCATTCGCATTCTATAGTAAGGTCGACTAACAAACACCTAATCAAAACTTGGCCTAATGAGAATCGGAACTCCAGAGGCCTCAATCAGGTCTGTGCTAGATATTTTGTGACAGCAGACTCTGTTTCTATTATCAACTAAATATTTACACATCAATAGGTCCAGTTATGAATGACCAATCGACAAAGGATATTGAATTGTGTGATCTTTGGAGATTCTACACTACATTTTCAATCCACATCTCTTTACATAGCACATGCTTAACTAAAGTGCGGCCCAAAAGCCTTTAAAATGCGGCTCAAACTCAAATAATGAAAATATTTAAATGTATACACTTTCATTAAAAAATAAATGTTTGCAATATTTTTCATTTATAATCGATTCGTTGACATTTATTTTGAAATAAAAATTTTAATAACACATCTTATTATTGTATTGCACATCAGGGCAATTTATGTGAAAAAATGTTAAAAATGGAAGGGGGTATTATAATAAAAACCGTTAACTTTATAAGAGCAAAAGGGCGTAATCCTAGACAATTTCAAGAGTTTCTTAAGGTAACGGGCACTGAATTTGAAGATGTTATTTATTATACAGAAGAGTAAGATGGCTCAGTAAGGGGAAAATGCTCAAAAGATTTAACGATTTGAGAACTGAAATAAAAATATTAATGAAAACAAAAGGGAAACCTATGACTGAATTTGAATGTGAATATTGGGTTTCAGATTTAGGTTTTTTAGTAGACTTAATAGAGCATTTGAATGATTTAAATTTGAGACTTTAAGGTAAAATCAATTTATTAATAAAATGTTCCAAACAATAACAGCGTCTGAAAGAAATTTTGACACAATCAAATAATAAGTAAAAGATTTGACACATTTCAATTCTTTGGCTGCACATAAACTTGTGCAACAAGGTATGCTGCATTAATTTTTGATTTAATTCAAGAGTGTGAAAGTAAATTTCAAGATTTTCGAAAAAATGAAGAGTATTTTCACATATTTTCTACATATTTCCTATAGAAGTAAATAAACTACCTTCAAATATTCAAATAGAATGAATGCATTGAACTGCAAAGTGACATCCAACTGAAAGAAAAATTTGGGAATGTTTCTTTACTGCAGTTTTTTAAGATTACCTACCCCACGAAAAATATCCGGACTTTCACAATCATTCTTTATTAATGTCTTCAGCTTTTAGCAGTACCTATATTTGTGAGCAACTATTTTCAGGGATGAAGCGTACTAAAAACAAAATAGGACAAAGATCACTGACAATCATCTTTAAAATGTATTAAGAATTGCAACTTCGTCTGTTGAACCAGATATCGATTTGCTTGTTCAACAGCAAATTCGTCCATCTCATTAATTTGAATTTTCTCCATCTTCATGACATCCGAACTAATGGAAACGAAACTTCTACAAATTTAAAATAAATATGTACCAATACATAACTAATCCAAATTTAAAAGAAATTATAATCAAAACAAGTTAATTTATTTTAATAAAACTACAAAGAGTTAATTTCTATTTCTATTTGTTGAAGAAATATTGCATGTGCGGACCACAGTGGCATAACGGAGAACATTTGGGCCCCCCTGCAAAGTCAGGTCTTGGGCCCCCAAGTTAAACTTTACAAGGAGTAGATACATGGCGGCATTCAGGCTTTAGGGCCTCCTCAATGCGGGGGTGTACGTTACGTCACTGGCGGAAGCCCTTGGGACGGAACGGAGCGAAATCGTACTGTCACCTTCATGGTACTGAAAAGCTGAAGCCAGACGTAACCTGGCTTCAGGGGAGTAGCTACCGTCGTATCAATGATACATGACCCGCAAGCTACAGGGGGCCTCAACATTTGTAAGCACAAAAGGGCCCCTAAAAACTTTTTGATAGAAGGCCCACTTAGGACTAGCTACGCCAATGCCTAGCCCCCTTTGCCACAATGAATTTCGTGGACATCGATCGGATGGGATAAGTTACAACAAAATATCAAGTTTTGTGCTATGTATTATTCCCTATATTTTAAAATAATAAATTATTTTACTTCTGATATCCAATAAATTATATATTTTTATACCTGTGTATTTTCACAATTTACTTTCTTTTGGTTATAATTTTAATAAAAATTTATCATTTTGAATTGAAATTTGATATATTTGCAAGCATGAATTATGTAAATAATTTGTAAATTTATTTTAAGTCTATTATAATTTAAAGTCTTTGCATGCCTCGCAGATTTAGGAATATTAGATACTATTAAGAAATATGTAATCAAAATACAATTCATCATGTATGTAATTGAAGCAAATATTTCTTACACAATCACAAATGCTTTCCATGAACCGGAACTAGTATGAAAGGAAATTTATCACACAAGAGTATCAGAAGACTCTTAATTCTCTTCAATAGAAAAATCCTTATCTTTCCCATTAATTGACAGCTGATTACAGAAAAAAATGGCAAGGTTTGACTTTCATGTTTTTTATATTCATTCTTATTCCGTTCATGGTCGTGGAGTCATCCAACCAAGGCGAACACTGTGTAATCAATTCTATCTCGAAGAAAGGGCAATCCGAAAAGTAAATAGAAGTTTTCTTCGCAGAACTTAGTCAATTGAAGAAACAGAGGTACAATACCGAGAATTGTGTGTAGTTTCCGATTAGCATTAAATTTATTAGTTATACGCAGTTCAAAGCCGACAGGAATACACTTAATCATTTGTTTTAATTATGAATTTTTCTGTAAGGCTACTTTTTTATCAAACGTTTACTTTCTTAATTTAAAATTTTGCTCTTACTTTGTTATTTTCTTTCATTTTCAGTCAGTAATAAAATTATTCTCTGTAAAATGTTTAATGATAATATGAATCTGCGACTTAAAAAAAAATCTTTTGATGATTTTTTTTTAATTATATCGATTATTAAACTCAAATTTCAACAAAAGCCTTTCTCTTTCTGTTATATACACAAGAAAGTACTACCCATCCGGTATAGGCATGGATGTGTGTTTGTAAATGTATAGTGCCTTCGTGGCATGGTGGTACTCAAAATAGCCGTCGAGCTGCAAGTCCGCTCGTGAGGTTGGTGGGAGGCCTCTGACCACCTCCTGGGTGTTCTCTCTCAAAACTGGGGTGGAACCGAGCCAAAACGCACTGTCGCCCGTTTGGTGTTCGAAGCTATGGATAAACATAGGCGTACATCTAGCCTTTTGCTGTGATAAATTTGGTGGGCCTCGATCTGACTACGGCAGACAGGTGGCTTTAGAAACAACACAAAAAATTACACAGGGAGATTCATGGCTCTCCTTGTTAATGATCCAACGAATACAATATTGAACTTTTCCCACCAAAGAAAAATTCATCGAGTGGCCGTAATAATTTTACATAAGTTAGCTTTCTAATGCACGCCTATTTTATTACCAAGATTCGTATGTTAATGAAAAAAATTACAAAAAGGGATCTATTATAAAATGTGCCATAAAAGAATTCAAAATAAAACAGGGTGTCGTCCAGATACCCTGTATTATTTTAAATTATTTTAATATTTAATTATTTTAAATGATGTCAGGACGACATCTCAGGTGTCGTCCACGTCACTTGACCAAGGGTGAAAATTACGAGGTCTATCTCGAATAGCCCTTATGCAGCTTTCCAGTGCAGAGTAAATATAAAACTCTCTCTCTAAAACTTTTTAGTATGCAGCGAACTTAGTTTCGTTATTTTTTCACAGAACCCCAGCTGTAATATTTGTAATATAACATTAATCAGACACAGAGATATGAAAGGTTAAATAATTTGAAGTTACGTAATGAAATAATTATTGAAAATAAAAAGTAATTTTTATTTAATATAGGAATTTTAAAAAAATAATTTGCAATACAAATAAACACAAATTGAGCAGCGTCATTCATTACTTTCCAAATACTTTTTCTCTTTTGGTCAAATTTAAATATTTATTAAAATGTTCAAATTTAAATATTTTTAAATGTTTCATATGTTGAAATTAAAGCCCAGTGCCTGAATGGTGTGTTTATCGTACCTTCACGCCACAGGTCTGGGGCTCAAACCCCAGGCTGGGCAATGTCGACTCAACCGTCCATCCCTTCAGTGGGTCGTTAAATGAGTACCAAGCTTTCTTGAGAACTAAACACCGGGTTTTCGTTGCAGGCTGACCACCTGATCGGAACATCTGCTCATGCACCTCAGCATCAAAGGTCACGAAAACTGAGATGACCACTGCAGACCTTGGCCCTCGTGGGTTGTTGCGCTACTCAGTTTAGTTTATGTTAAAATAACTTACCGGTTTTTTTTCTGTATTAAAAGATTTAATGTCTAATTACAATTTCATCTCACAAAAACATTTATTTTCAACAATTTAGAATGCATCTTCAAGAAGGTATTATTGTGCAGGAATAGTTAAAACTTTAAATAATACATTCTGTTGAAAAGTAATCTACATATTGCGTAAACACCATTTTTCAACAACTGCGCAGTGATACGCAGTCAGCTCCAGCAAAGCAGCGAAATTGATTAAATGCAGATACTTCCAGTCAACACCTTAAAGACGAAGCTTACACTCTTTTTATGTCATACTGTAAACACGAGCAAGTGATATCGTTATATTTATGACCACGATTACATCTGAGAACAGAAAGGCGAATTTTTTTCGAAGAAAAAGTCGTGCCGCTTGACGAAATGGCGGCAATAATTTTATCAATTTATGGACACGTGTGCATCATACGCCGCGCTCTCTTTTATTAAAGATAATTTCTGTTCAAACAGATCCTCAAGTTCGAACACAGAGATGTCTTTGTGATAGTTTTCTTTTTTTTAACATGCAAGATGTGTGTAGAAAAAGATTCGAAACATTTTCTAAGTTTTTATCTATGGATAAAATGGTTTTGAAGATCATTTGTGCACAAATTTTATGAAAATTTGTGCTTTGATCTAAAAATTAAAAAACCATTTTGGTAATAATTTATGTAAAAATAATAAAAATGAAATAATTATTTTTTAATTTTTAAAACCGAAACCTATAATTTTAGAAATATATTTAATTAATAAAAGCATGCGCTTTTTTTTCTCTCTCTCCTATATATATATATCCTCCTAGAAATTTCTTACCAATCCCAACTTAAAATTAAAGTTTGCTTCCAGTTTTAACAAGGAATTCAGTAATAAGAATGTTCAATACAATTCATACACAAGCAAACAATCCACTGTCACTAAGAATTTCTTTGTTCATTCCGAACTGGTCGTATTTTTTTTGTTTTCTTAAATTATGAGAAACTGAGCATATTTTTTTTTATTTAGAATAACTTCAAAATCTCATAGCATCATAATTCTTCCTTTTCCTTTTATTCAAAAAATTATCTAATAAATTATCGTTTGCTGTAATAAATGCAATTTTTTTTATGTGACCGATATTTTTTTTAACATTCAATGTTTTCACCTGTCTCAAAAATTTCTATATCACACTTGTATGAAGTTTGTAAAACGTATCGTTTTTTTTTTTATAGTTTATGTTTAATGTTTATGGCAAAGTTTTTATATATTAAATCGGGTACATTGAAAGTAAAAATTGTTGTCCGTACTCGAAAAAATGTTCGCATTTAGGTAAATAAGTTTGAAGTGTAATAGATTAATGTTTAAAATTATTCTAAATAACGAGGAAATATTAAGTTAACGGCAGAAAATTCTGCTTTAATTTAAAATGTAAATGATAGTATTATTTCAATATTTGGACCACATTGAGTTTGGACCACTTTTTTCAGCAATGAATACTACCTACATAATATAGTTCTATAATTTTTTTTTATTATTCTACACCTGGATGCAGAAAATACCTTCCTCACAAATGTATGTATCTGTATATGTGTACGTGGGCACGCGTTTCGGAGGATAATAACTATTATTTTTAAAAACAACATTTAGCACATCAATTTATAATTTAAAAAATAAATCCTGTTTTTGATGTGAAATATATTTATAGATAATTTTACATGTTATTTTCTCGTCAGACTGATGCAATTAAAAGTGTTTTTCCGCTTTTGATTGCATCCGGTTTCTTAGAAAAAAACACTTTGACGAGATGAAACTGCTTGATTTATTACAAAAATATTACAACAGAGGAAAATGAAAATGTAAACACAACAAACCGCACAGAATTGTGAAAGTTGCGGCTTGTAATTTTATTAAAATGCTTTAACAGGAAATACAGTTGTACAATTTGATTTTAATCACGTATCTCATTTTCCGTGTGAAACTTTTTTCTTAAGAAAATACTAAACACGTCTTGCTTTTAATTTCACTTTTACTTTCTTTTTTTTACAAGGAAAATTCTTAAACATGTGTTAACATAAATTTAATTACACACGCAAAAAAAAAACACTCAAGCATATTGAAATAATTTTTTCAAGACTCCATGTAAAACAACATGTATATTGTACATCATATTATAGATGAGAAAATGAGTTCTTAAGATCTGAGCAACATATATGTATATATATATATTGATCAGACGTAAAAAAATGTAAGTCGCTACTTAGCTTTCAATGAGTTAACTAGTAGTTACTCATTCGTATACTGTAATTTTCTATACCAGCATTTTCTCTAAGTATAGTGGGATTTTCTACCTCAAGAATTCATGCACAATTCTAAAGCTTCACTTATTCTATTGACACAACAGACCAAGGTGGGCCAAGGCCTTTCCCAAGAACCCTCTATCATTCCGATCTCCGTTTAGCAACAGTTCTCCAATTAGTCACTCTTAAAAATTTGAAATCGTCATTCCCACAATCAGCCCATCTCAATTTATACCTACCCCTAGTTCTAGTTCCAATAGGTTTGTAATTGAAAATTCTGAATGTCAGGGATGAGGGGTCCATGTGGCAGTGTGACCCACAAACCTCAAACGACCTATCTTGATGGATTTTGATATAGCTTCCTTAAATAGTTTATATAATTCAAAATGTCATTGTTTCTACAATCCATTCTCCCTTTCACAGCACCAAAGATATATTTAAGAACTTTTCGCTCAAAGATGGCTAGTGAGTGAATGAGTGAATATTAACGTCGCACTTTTCAGCTACTCGAAGGCTTTTGGCGATGGACCTCGTAATTTTTAAACCATGGTCAAGTGACGAGGATGACACATGAGCAGGCACCTCTCTCCTAACTACCACACCACACCAACGAGAGAACGTTTGAGCTCTCGGCAGAATTAACGTGCATTACTCCCCTACACGGTGGGTCTTCATCGGTACTATGCTCGAACTCATAACACGTTGGCCACGAGTCCGTTACTTTCAGCAATAGGCTACCGCGGCCTCTCAAAGATGGCTAGCTGTTCATTCTGGGATTTAGTCCAAGTTTCAGATCCATCGGTAAGTAGGGATCTGATGATTGTTTTACACAGCATAATTTAGCTTCTCTTCTATGATTCGCAATTCCATGAATTTGATTTTCATAATCATAAATTTAAAAAATGTTATAATTTATTTTATTTACTTTTATATTTATTAGATCTGTGTCTTTATAGAGCTAATGTGCTTTTATGTAACTGCAACATCTTCGTAGTTGAGTCACCGATTCGAACCCTGATGCCACTGAAGATTCGCTATGTAGAATGGCTGATGCACGTTTATCGTGGCTCAAAGTCCTCTAGTTGGTGGGGTGTGGGAATTAGGAGAATAGGGTGTCGTTCTCGACCCTTGGCTGCGGTTCAAAATTATGAGGGCCATCGCCAATAGCTCTCGCTTTATTTTAAGTGGACATTAACAAATACTCATCCCTTCTTTCATAACATCTTCGAATATAGATGGGGTTTTCAAGAAAATTAAGAGATTCTCATCCAAAAAGCTTTATAAAACGTGCATAGGTCGGTATGCATTGCTACATCTGCATCAATACAGCTACATTCACACGAAGGCTGTCAGCGTCGAGCGTCTAGCCAATCAAAGACTTCATCTCGGGCGAGATAAGGTCTCTGATTGGCTAGACGCTCAACACTGACAGCTTTCGTGTGAATTCAGCTTAACGCGCACGGACTTCTTTTTGTACATAAGCGAAAGCATCGATGCGTAATACTTAAGCTAAATATTTAAAAAATTTTAGTCTGTGGGAGGTTCTTTTAAAATTTTTATTGAAAACATCACATGGGGCTTACGAAAGTAAATATAAAACACACATCACAAAGCAAAAAAGAAGAAAAAAAATTAAATTATGATGGGGATTACAAATATTTACAATAAATTTACAGAACTTTTTCATAGGCATTTCTAGTGGAAATAAGTTGAAAGTGGGAGGGGTTTGAATCTCTCACTTGCTTACACAACTGATCTATGTTAACTAAAAGAAGTCAGTGAAATTATTTAATTTAAGAAAGAAAACAACTATAAATCTTATTTCTAAATGTTCAGAGAAAAGCAATCCATGAATGCAATAGAAATACAGAACTACATTTTTGTGTTGCTTATAAATTACTTTATAGCAAAAAAAATTAGAGGAAAACTGTCAAAATTATTTGTCTTTAACCAGTGAAGTACCCTTTCCATAGACTGAGAGATATAGAGTTTTTAGCAGAAAAATTACGTACGTCTCGGGACTTTTGTGTTTTTAAAAATATACGGACCCTTCCTCGTGAAAGTAGTCTGCGTCAGTGTCGATTTAAGCTTATTTCGAACCCTGGACGTAGAAGATTTGCAGCCCCCCGGTACTGATGGATCGAAATCCAGCTTATCTGGGCCCTTCCGGACCCCTGGGTTCCCGCCTTAAGTGTTCAATGGATAAACCGATAAACCGGCACTGCTCTGTGTACCAGTGGCGCACTCACATCCCCAATACTCCTGCAGATACAGCCCTTCAGCGCTTTCGTCTACGTGTATTTTTTAAAATGTAACCTCCTCCCCTCCAGAAGAACGGCCTGAGTACGCATGTCTTTAATTTCTTCCTGTGTATGAGTTTCCCACGCCTTTTCTTATTCATTTAGAGCAGGAATGTCAAACTCAGACTAACTTGGGACAAGCAACAACGTTTAATTTTTGCTGGGCTGCAAAAAACAAATTAATAATCATAGAAACGTAAGTTTATGTCAAATAATACATTATAATAAAAATAAATAAAAACAAGAAAAATGTAATGTTTACATCCTGACACTTGGCGTCTCTTCTCTTCTACTATCGTTCCTATTTCGAAAGAAATTTTTATATTTTATAATATATTGTTGAATAAAATGATACACTTGGCCAGGCCGCATGCGGCTCGCGAGTTTGACACCCCTGATTTTGAGTTAAGATTAGTAACACTATATAGTGCATAGCAACGATAGACCACGGTAGCCTAGTGGTCAAGGTCACGAACTCGTGGCCAGCGTGCCTTAAATTCGATCCTAGTGCAGCTGAAGACCCTCCATGCAGAAGGAGACGATGCACATAAAATCTGTCGAGGCTTAATGTCCTCTTTTTGGTGTGATGAGGTAGTTAGGGAAGGGGATTCCAGCTCAGTATCGTCCTCACCACTTGAACGAGTTTCCAAAATTACTCGATTCATCGCTAATAGCCCTCGTGCAGCTTTATAGGCATTTGTGTACGTGACTCTCATTTTCTTTCCCCTCACTACATCAAACTAAAGAGCATCGGTCAAAAGTTAGTTCAACAATTATTTTAATTTAGAACTGGAATTCCATGTAGTAGGAAGCTTCAAATTATTCAAGCCTTTTTTCCCGGAATTCTTTTTTAAAACTCTAAATCAACATACAAAAGGCAGCGGCAGTAATCACAGATTGCTGCTTGTTCATCAACATCACGATCGCGTGTTTAGAATAACTAAGTACGGTCGTAACAGCTGTAATTTCGATCATTACCGCAGCAGTTCCCTCTTCACAGATTTCTCATCGCCAAAGATGGTGACACTTCTGAAACTGGATATTTCTGCCGAGCGACAAGAAAGACCACAATGATTCATTTGACCTTGGCATTGAAGTGTCACCTCTGAAAAAGGGAGGAGCACCTTAAAAAAGGAGTAAAAAATATGTTGCATAATGCACATGAAGAAAATTCGAACTTCTGCGCAGTTGCTACATACAGTAAGAGAATTGTGGGAGTGAAAATATGCGCAATAACAATGGACAAAGTGGTTTAAATGTTATGCTGTTTTCGTGTGGTGCGATATGCTTTTTTGTGTCTGATGATGTTGATTTATGCTCTGTATCTCAATTTAATCATTCATTTAATACTTGCTGGGTTTTTATCCTTTTTTAAGCTTAAAATATGAAATTTTTAAATCTCTTAAAGAATTTCCTCGTCATTTGTTGATAAATGTTGTAAAGGAGATTAATACAACAACCCTAATAATTAAGCTGTAAGCATATTAAAAGACGCTTAATCATAAAAAATCTACTGTTTAAATTATTAATTTCATGAAATAAACAAACATTTAAAATTTTAATACATATATATATATATATATATATATATATATATATATATATATATATATATATATATAAATTCATAAAAATCAAATATTTTCTTCAAAATAAATAAATAAATAAATAAAATTTATAACATACCAAAATAATTTCTAAAATTTGACATTATAATTTTTCAGCATGAATTCAAAGTTAGAATTTATCTTAAATGTGAAGTTGAAAAGAAAATTTGTATTATTTCTAGAAGAACCACAAAAATAATCTAGAGCAGTGGTTCTTAAACTTTCGATCGCCGCCCCCTATTATGTATCAGCCTGACGTCGCAGACCCCCGAAATAGATTTTGAACATCCCTCCCAGACTCCCAACACACTTCTGAGTGATTTAAAGATTCCTCAATAATTCTGTGACTGCATCTACTATTTATATATATGCAGACTACTTTAAAACTTCTTTTTTTCCCCTTTAAGAATACAGCACACATCAAATTTAAAATGCTTCATTGTAGTAATGGTAATGTAGTTGCAGTTTAGTTTAGTTAGTTAGAGAGTAGTTGTAGTTTATTCAAGCTAAGTAGTGAAATTTAAAAATAATTTAATCTTTAAGACAAAAATACAAACTCTTGGGTATTATTATTAATTATCTTTTCATCAGGCTATTAAATCAATTAATTTTACGAATTCAACTATCAGTTAGGTAAGGTACAAAAGAAAACGAGTAACTCTTGAAACACTTCATTCTAACTAATTATTTAAAACAGTCAGCACTTGCTTAATGGGGCTTTTTAAATTGTAGTTTTTTTTTTACTAAATTATTTATTAAGATTAGTTTTCTTGAAGATGCTAACAAAGTTTGTTTTATATGCATATTAATTAATTTTGGGCGATATTTTGATTTTAATATGTTCATAATAGAAAATATTTGTTAACACTAACGTACTGATCCAAGCTGACAACAATATCTGGCAACCAAATCGTGTAAATTTGAAAAATTGCTTTTTGGTACAAATTTCAAAAATTCAATATCAATCGTTTCACTTGCAGTTTTGAATAAAGTTTTTTACATTTTCATTTCAGTGTAGTATAATGCTGTAGGTCAATAAAACTTCTATTTGGATTTCCGGTGGGTAACAATTAACGTTTTGCAGAGAAATTGAAAAACAATTTATGAAAAGATCATTTTTATCTATTTGAAAATCATCAAACTTAGCACTGAATAAATCCTGAAAAATGTATTTAAATTTTTAAATTTATCTCAGATTCTAGCATCAATATTTTTTGTAGATATTCCTTGCAATAATGTGAAATGTGTTAATCTCTTTTCCACTCCAAAATCGAGACAAAAAATGAATAAAAATTTGTTCACAAAAGAAGATACATGACCAACTAGATTAGGAAAAATATAATCTTTTTCCTGTAATCTGAAATCATTTAAAAGTTCCATACTATCGGTAAGAAAAGCAAAATACCCTCGCCAATCTTTATTCTTGACTAGCAAGCCCTCACTGGGCAGATTCTTGTTTTCTTCCAGGTATTTTAAAACACGCACCCTCAAATTCCAAAATCCAATGACTGCACTTCCTTCGGAAAGCTAGCGCACACAACAATGATCTACAAGATAATTTTCTGTTGTAGTTCAATTAATTACTGAACTCAGTGGCGTAATAGCCCATGAGGGTTCAAGTCTACTGTGCCTATTTCACAAGGAGAGGGCACGACTAAGGAAATTCATTTGGGGTCGAGACTTGGTGTAATAGTAGTACTCCCTTAGGGTGCTCAACCC